>CM069905.1:111358507-111677509 GCA_036172215.1 Camellia granthamiana | reverse complement strand
CAGTGTGTCAAGCCAATGAACTGAATGCCAAAGTGTTGAGACATGTTGTAGCTCATCTCGGGCAGATCAAACCAGGGGCAACGCCAAACAATGTCAACAGCAGACCTGTTGCACATCCAATGGCACCACCATCCCTCGTTCGGGAAATCAACTAGCTGTTGGCGAAAGAAATAGCCTCGTGCTGAATATGCAGGGCAAGAGTCCACTACTTTCAACTTGTCCATGAGCCATACCTGGGGAGGGATAAAAAATAAGAGAGATTAAGGAATAGAGAGGTGTATGTGGAGAGAAAAAGTGAGAAAGGATTTTTGAGAGAAAAACAGAGCTTGAGGGCCAAGTGATGTGAGAAACAAATATGAGAAGGGTGGGGAACATTACCTGCAAGAGTAGTGGACTTCCTGTGAACTTGGTTGTCTCCCGGCGATGGAAAGCATCCAAGCCCATCAAAGTCTCGGCTAGTGTCAAGCCAATGTAGCTCTTGCCCTCTTTCAGGCCTTGGGCTACTTCAATCAAGCGAACGCTAGACCCTCCAAAACTAGGGGCAAGTAGAAAATGAGCCAACATACACGAGCAGAGGGCATGTTGCCGAAAACTTTGCCAGAGACGATTGTTGTGGTTGCCGGCGTCAGAAAATTGATGGATGAGACTGGGGATGTCCAACTCTCCGTGGAGAACCAAGGACCGGGCATCGTGTAAAGTGAGCCCACACATTCTTCCTAGAGCTTGGATGTAGCTAAAACGGGACTGGGGCAAAATTTCCTCGTCGCACCGGGATTCCATCAGAAGTTGGAACTCTTCAAATATGGGGCATATCTCTTGTTCCCCGAAGCTAAAAACATGTGTAACCGGGTTCCAACATCTAGCCGCGGCGTGGAGGAACGGAAAACACAGTGGACTACGACTTAGCGGGAATAGTGCATTTATCCCGAAACCCCAGAAATTCAGCTTTTCCGAGCCATCTAAAGTCGCAATCCAATTGGAGAGTTTTTTGGTAAAGAATGGCTCCATTTGAAGCAAAAACAGAACTGAAATGAAGAAACTACGAAGCTGAAGCTTTTGTAAAAGATAAGGTGTTGAGTGGAAGACAGGTGGCAACAATCTGGAGGTTCCCTGCACTAGTGGCCGACCGGCCAGTGTTGGTGGTCGACCAACCACATTTTGTAGCCGACTAATTGCTACTAATGGCTGATAGCCATTTTTTGTGGCCGGCAGCCTCTATTTATGGTCGATGGCCTCCTATTTTGCCCTCTGGTCCATCCATGTGTTGAAAGTGCTAAGAACCTGTGTCTTATTCGGCTATTGGTGCATTTTGCCATCTCTCTTTAAGAATGTTGTTTCGATTTGCTTATCAAGTTGTGTTTTGCTCATTGAATTGTTGTATTAGTAGTTCTTGAGTTGTTTTACTCCGTTTGTTATGTGTTGGTTGGTTCATTACCTAATTAAGGAATTACCAATGCAATGCAATATTCAATTTCCATCAAATCCCGTTTTTGTGTAAAATGGTGCAATGTGATACTCAAAATGTAAAACATAACACTTTTTTATCAAAAAATTGATTTGTCATTCCAATCATGGTTTCTTTTTACAAAGAGTACGAGCTTTTTTTAAAGAAAATAAAACTATACAATGTGCCAACACTAGCAGCAAAAAGAAACTAAGCAAGAAAACAACTAAATCGATGCCAGCCACCTCACAATCGAGAGGCCCTCTTCGTCCTCTTCCTAGGCATGGACCCGACACTGTCTCCATCGGCGCCATTGTCTGAATCAGAGTCGGAGCCCTCTTCAGCATCGCCACCGCCCTCAGAACTCGAACCGGTGTTATCGTCTCCACTCTCAGATGACTCTGACTGGGGAATCGCTGGCTCCTCATCCTTATCTATCTCATCATCATCTGGGACAGGCTCTGATGGGCCTCTCTCGTCATGAGTACGTCTAGCTCTGCCTCGGTTGTGCGCTGGAGCCCCTCGTCTCTCTCCCTGCTGCCAGAGGAGGTGCTGATGGTCCTGTTGCAGCTCCCGCTGAAGCGCCTGGTGCGGCTGGGATTTGAGAAGGGCAGTTTGGCAAATACATCAGTCGCGGTGTATATCAGATGTAAAAGTGATGTACGAGCGCAGTGTATGAATGCAGTGCAGTATGTAGTGAATAAATGCAGTGTATCGTATCAGTACGGTATGAAGCAGATTGTAGTTGAAATGTTAATATGTCAGCAGAAGGTTTGACGGCATGAAATGTAAGCTGAAGAAACCTACCCAAATGTCGTAGATGCTGAGTAGGTTCATGCTCCTCTACACACCCCCATCAGAGAAGCCGCTAGCTCGAGAGCCTACCCGGTGTACTCTATAGATGCCTGTAAATGTGTGGAGATGATCAGCGGTCTATAAAGTATAACTGAAATGAATTGAATGTACAAAATGCAAAGTATGGTACATACCGGCATCGGGCCTCGAACTCCAACAAGCTCGTGACCAGTTGGTGCAGGCTCAATGGGAATCTGGTAAGCCTCCCCTGTGGGTCGCCAGCACGTCAGTGTAGTAGGCAACTCTGGTCATCCTGCCCTCTACCTTGCCTGAGAACCTCTCCTGCCGCGAGTCCCGGACGCCCTGGCCCCTCCACCTCTCTCTCCCACAGCTGGAGCCCTCTCTCTCTCACCTCTGCGAGGGCCAGTCAGAGGCGGCATGAGGTATGTCTGGATAAAGGCAGTGTAATCGCCCTCAAGTTTGAAGAAGTCAGTACTCCAGCCTCGGGTGAAGTCAATCATCTCGTAGAGAGTGTACCTCTCTGTGACTCTCATGTATGTTGGAGGCCCCATCGGAACTACAGGCTTAGGCAGGCTGGCGGTCTGGCACAAGAACCGCTCTTCCAAGAACCATGCCCGACAAACCGGGCCCTCAAGAAGAAGTCAAAATCGGGAAACCTCCCGAGCGTCGGCAAACTGATCCCGGACTCCCTCAGGCATCGTCGCCCAAGGCTGCCAGGTGATCTGCAAATAGTGAATATACAAATTGTTAATTGTCGTTATGAATGCAATATGAAGTAGAGCTAAAACGACTATAAGGTTTGGGTTACCTCAGCTGCAGTCACGGTATCGAAGTATCGACGGAAGAAGGAGAAGGACTCCCGAGGCCTCCACTGGCACCTCCCGTCGTATTGATGTGAGTATGGTACTACGGGAGGCATCTCCACCTCTGGCTCTAGGGCAAGCCTCGGGAAGTAGCCATACACCCATAGCTGCAAAAAGTAAAAGGGCAATAGTGAGTATACAACAAATAAGTACAAATGATGCAAAAAGCAGATTGTGTATGTGCAGAATGTAGTGTGTGCAATGTGCAGAGTATGAAGCGGAAAGTAGATTGTGTATGTGCAGAAATGCAGTGTGTGCAATGTGCAGTGTGCAGAGTATGAAGCGGAAAGCAGATTGTCTATGTGTAGGAATGTAGTGTGTGCAGTGTGCAGAAAATGCAAAGCAGAAGGCATAACGGGAAATGTAAAACAAAAGGGTAAGATATACCTCCCAGGCCCTCCAGTAGCCTCCTATCAGATGCCCGCTGCTGTGAGAGGTCGAGCTCACATACCCGTACAAGGTAGCCAAACCTGCGCCGCCCCACTCATAGAATCGGACACGAGGCAGGTCCACCAAGGCACTCATCAAGTAAAGCCCAACGGTGTTCGCTCAGTCGGTGAACAGAGTAGTACCAAATCAGAACATCAGGAAACCTCGGGTGTACTGCTCGATCTCCTCTCGGCTCTCTGGTGCTGTCCCTCTGAAGTGATCAGCGAACCATGTATATCGAACCATCCCTGAACAGGAGATAGGCGGGCGAGTCCCCAGCAGATAGATCTGAGCGGCCTCCCACTCGCCCATGTCTATGTCGTAAGGAATCGGATGATCCCCTACCTCTATGCCGGTGAGCATAGAGAAGTCGAAGGGAGTCATCGTCATCTCCCCTACGGTAGAGAAGTGAAAGGAATTGGTGGTATCCCACCACCTCTCTACCAAAGCACCCAGTAGCGGTCTACTCGCTATGAAGCGCGAGAGTCCCATGCAGAAAGTGCCGAAGCCGGCCTCATTGATAATGTGATGAATAGCGTTAGGGAGCACCATGTGCCACTCCCTAGCGGAGATGGTCGCATATCCTCAAATGGCACATAAATCCCCCTGTGATCAAGACAAGCAAGCACAATGTAGTGTAAGAAATATAGTGCAAGAGTGTGTTCGGAACAAGCAAATGCAAGGCAGAAATACAGTGCAAGGATGTACTTGGGATGAACAGATGAAAAACAGTGAGAGTTATGCAAGAAAATTCAAAGTACATTGCGAAAAATGTAAGAATACAGTGTGTACCTCGGAGGAGCCATGGGATAAGTGTTACTCCGGCTCGCACAGCAAGAGGTCCTCGGGTGCGCCTCATGCCAACCCCCTGAACTGACGAATGCTATCGGGAGGTAGCACATGTATCTCAGGATGGTATGCCCCCGGGTTGAACGGTCAAATGCTAAGCAGCAATGGCTCGAACTCTAGATCCACCTCCATCTCCGGAGAAGCTCCGCCGCGTGGAATGTTGTCTACCATCTCAAGAGAAGATAAGAAAATGGTCAAAAGTGTGGAAAATGGGCGGGGAATGCCAAAAGTCAACTCTGAGAGAGGAAAAATGGAAGAAAAGGTCAAAGCTCAGAAAAGGACACCGAACTCAAGGGTAACTAGAGGGAAACAAACCTCAAGTGGTGGAAATGAAGAGAGAAACACTAAAAGCAACTTTCAATCAGTTCAAAGTGTTGTGAACTATGAGGGTTTAGCGAAGGAAATGTTTGTGGGGCGTTGGAAAATGCTTATATCGGTCGGATCTAAGGAGGAAAATGGTCTAGAGTGAGAGCAGAAGGATTTTCGGGCTTGAGGTAGTGTGGAAAAAGGGTTTGGAACCCTATACTTAAAGACCCGAGGTGAATTGCCATTTTTACCCCGAATCTGCCATCAGTGGCCAACGACCACCATTTGTGGCCAATGACTTTTTTTTGTGGCCGATGAGTGGCCAATGGCTCCCCAAGGTGGCCGGTAGGCCTCCAGTGCTCTCCTTGGGTGTTTTTCTGTTGTTTTATGCCCTCATCTCTCAAAAAAGTGTGAGGAAAGTGCACTTTTTAGCTCAAATAGCCTCTGCGGAAGCTCTGGACCGTGTCTTCAGTGTGTAATACTCAACACGAACGAGGTGTATCCTTTTAACTTGTTGCAACTCCTCTGGAAGGTAAGTTGGAGTTTGCGATCGAGCCTTTTTTTACCAAGTACGCTTTTGCCATTGCGTAGAACGTACACCTCTTTATGGTTGCATGGACCGTATCTTTCACATGAGGTCTTGCATCGTCTCTTATTCGTATAGAGCATGCATCTTGTACTCTTGCATAGAAAACACTTGCATTGTATATGCACTTCTCACACTCGCATTGAAACATGCATTTGTTACTCCCGTATGGAACATGCACTCATTATTCTTGCATAGAATATGCATCTCGATGTTGCATGGAGCATGCATTTGCCACGTTTGCATAGAATGTGCACTTCTTACGCTTGCATAGAATCTGCATTTCTTTGTCGTTGTGTGGAACATGCATTTTGTATCGTTGCATAGAACATGCATCCCCATGTTTGCATAGAGTATGCATATTGCATTGAATATGCATTGTTGTTATTTTGCATAGAACATGCTCTCACTCACGTCGCATAGAATATGCTTCGGTTTTGTTTCTTGCATGTTGTGCATAAAACATATCTCTAACATTGCGTCACGGTTATTCGTTTCACATGGAACATGCATTCTCATTGCATCGTACCTGTTAAGTTTCTTTCTTATGCAGGCACAATATTGTATGTACGGTTCATTCATTGGAGCTGACACAGGCACGATATTGTATGTGCGGTTCATTCGGAAGGATTCCAGGTAAGATCATTCCTGCCCTCTTGAACTCCTTGTTTTGCTTGGAAGCATTCGGGTATGCCCGATGCTTATACCACTCATTGTTTTGGTTAGAAGCATTCGGGTACGCCCGATGCTTATACCACTCCTTGTTTTGGTTAGAAGCATTCGAGTACGCCCGATGCTTATACCGCTCCTTGTTTTGGTTAGAAACATTCGGGCACTCCCGATGCTTATACCACTCTTTGGTCCCGGTTAGAAACGTTTGGAACGTGTTCCGACGCTTATACCACCTCTTTGGTTAGAAACATTGGGACGCATGCCCGATATTTATACCACCTCCTGGTTAGAAGCGTTTGGAACGTGTTCCGACATTTATACCACCTCTTTGGTTAGAAACATTGGGACGTGTGCCCTATGTTTATACCACGTCCCGGTTAGAAGCGTTTGGAATGTGTTCCGATGATTATACCACCTCTTTGGTTAGAAACATTGGGACGTGTGCCCTATGTTTATACAACGTCCCGGTTAGAAGTGTTTGGAACGTATTCCAACGCTTATACCAAGTATTTGGTTAGAAATATTGGGACACGTGCCCGATGTTTATACCACCTCGCGGCTAGAAGCGTTTGGAACGTGTTCCGACGCTTATACCACCTCTTTGGTTGGAAACATTGGGACGTGTGCCCTATGTTTATACCACCTCTCGGTTAGAAGCGTTTGGAATGTGTTCTAACGCTTATACCACCTTTTTGGTTAGAAACATTGGGACGCGTGCCCGATGTTTATACCACCTCCCGATTAGAAGCGTTTGGAATGTGTTCCGACGCTTATATCACCTTGTTTTGGTTAGAAACATTGGGACATGCTCCGATGTTTATACCACCCTCCGGTGCATGCACCGCTCCTTTTTCCCTCTCGCGTGTGAGGCATTAGGATGCTTTGGTTAAAAAGCATTCAGACGGATTCCCATGCTTATGTCGCTCTTTGCTTTGATTGCATAATATTTGGATGTGTTTCAATTGTTATTCCCTTTTCTCTTTGGTCTGGAACATTAGGGTGTGTCCTCGTGTTCACGCTATCTCTCTCCTCGTGTGTGCTACACGTTAGGATCTTGTTTCACGCCTTGGGTGCGCTCGAGGGTTGTATGGTTCTTTGTCTTTCCTGCGTGATGCGTAGTTAAGCCTGCATAATTTTCTTACATCCTTTCTGGATGAAATGTGATTTGGTTCTTGTTTACTTGCCTATGTATAAGTTTGCCGTAGCATTTCTTTGTGCAACGTTGGTATTTGGATGTGTTGTTACATTCTCATTGCATGATCATAACTTATGTTCTGCATCGTGCATATCATTTGCATCTTGCCCCAAAACTACGCTGGTTTGATTCCTTACAAAGGGATACCCAGGCAGCCTGCGAGCACAACCATTCTTTGTTTTGCTTGTCTGTTTGTCCAAGTCTTCGGCCTTATCAAAAATGGGTCCTCTCTGGGCTTTAACATTCACTCTCGTCATTTCATGACTTTCGAGCTCTGTCAAAGAGGGGCAACTGTAGACACCCCATTTTTGACTGTCTTCAAGACTTAGACGTCATCGTTTGAATACTCGATGATCATCCTTGTTTGTGTTCGTTTTGAACGCCTGAAGTTCTTGGTGGAGTGCCTTGCCTTTGAGCCTTTGAAACTTGTCTGTTTTGTGCTTGGTTGTGGACCAAGAGCTTTTTGCTTCAAGTCTGGAGGAGAGGGTAGCCTGTCGGCCATCTCTACAACCCATCGGCTAAGGATTGTGCCCATCGGCAATCAGTGGTGGCCGGTCGGCTACACTGATGGCCAGTCGGCCACCAATGATGGCCGACGACCATTTTTCTCCTTTTTCAGATATTTGTTTGCCAGCTGTGCCAGCTGTTGCTCACTGAGGCTCATCTCCATACACGTGTATGGAAGGATGAATACAAGCTCTAAGCTTGATTTTCTATATATAGGGGGGTCTCTCCCCCATTTGGAGGCGTTAGACAATTTTGAGCAAATTTCTCCATCTCTCTCTAGAATTCTCTCTCTCTTTTCTCTTGTTTTGTGTCTTATAGTTACAATTTCCTACACTCTTGCAAAGAGACCCTTAACCAAACATCCTCACCTTGGAGCTGAGGTTCTTTGAGGCTTAGTTTGAGCTCCTAAGGGTGGTTTAAGCTCAGAATTGTGACTGTTTTGGTGCTGTGCTTCAAGAGGTAAAAGACTTGCCTTATAAGCTTTATTTTGGTCACTTGTTTTGCCATCCTTTCACACTATTTTTGAGCTAGTTTTCAACTGTAAAAACCTCTATTTTTCAGTCCTAAAAATGGTGGTTTGAGCCTTTGTAAGTCAGGGGGTTGTTTCCCCCTTTTGCTCTTTGGCTTGTGAAGCCTTTTGTGCCATTTCTTACCACCTTTGAATCAAACTTTTTGGCCCTTTTAAACACTAAAATCCAAAGTTATTTTAGTGGTAAAAATCAACTTTTGAAGTCCAAAAGTGGACGGGTTAGCCTCCACTCCTTGTATCTTGCTTCCATGCCTAGGTTGCTTCACATGTTAGCTTGATTTTCTAGCTTAACTTAGCTTAATTCAAGCATGTTTCAGTCTTTATTTTGGCATGTTTCAACTTTGTTTTTGGTTGGTTGGAGCATGTGTTGCTTGCTTTTTGTACTTGTAATGCAATTGTGCCTACTAGTCTAGCATGCTTAATGATTTAGCATATTATTCTAGCTTATGTTAGTTTAATTTCAGCATGTTTTTGCTATTGTTTTGGCATGCTTTAACTCTATTTTCGGCTGGTTAAGTCCTTTGAGGCTTGTATTGTATAGCTATGGTGTAATGGTCTTCACTAGCTCATTGTTTTAAGGCTTCAAACATGATTTGCATGAGTTGTTTCCATGTTTTAGCATCATTTTTCATGTAATTTCAGCATCATATAGCTCTGTCACATGCTTGTTTATTTCACTCTTTCATTGCTTTTAAGAGTTATGTTTTGAGTCATGTTTGCAAGCTAACATGTGAGCATGTTTTTCTAGCATATTGTACCTTAATCTCAGCATCTTCTGGCCATTGTTTTGGCATGTTTTAACTCTGTTTTGAGTTGGTTTGATATACGAGACTTGCTTTGTATGCTTGTAGTGCAATTGTGCTTGAGAGCCTAGTTTGTTCTATGTGTTAGCCCTTCATTCTAGATATCCTTAGCTCAATTCAAGCATGTTTTAGAACTCCTTTTAGGCTATTTTAGGACTGTTTTGAAGCATTTGTACCTTTTGAGCCTTGTGTTGTATGGTTGTGGTGTAATCTCTTTCACTAGCTTAATGCTTTAGGCTCTTAACATGACTTGCATGTGTTGTTTTCATGTTTTAGCATCATTTTGCATGCCATTTCAGCACTGAAATATCTGCACTCTTTCATTTGCTTTGAAAGTAGCTTTGAACCCCTTGTTGGCTTGAGTATGGAATTGAGGCTCTCATACCTAATGGTTTAATTCCTTCGGGATTTCATTATTAACAGCATGAGGCCTCTTTCATGCTCAAGGTACTTGTGGCATAAGCCCTCTTTCCAATTAGAGGACTCTCACTTTGGACTTAACCGGTTAAAGGACTATTTGGTAATGTAAAATGTGTAAATAAAAAATGACAAGTAAAACTTAAGCAAGTTAAGCATGTTGTGTTGCATTGTATGTGTTTGGATCGGACGTGAATCCAAACATAAAGAAAATGGGACGTTTCATACTCAAAGTGATGAAACGTGCCACTTTTCTTAGTCACCGTCACCCTTGATTATGCATGATAGGGTGGTGGTTCTTCGAGTCTTATTTATGCATTCATTAAGCTTGTACAAGCTTGGTTTTTTGGCCATCATGCATGAAAATTGCTTGGTTGATGGCTTGAGAGCCGAGAACTACACTCTTTTGAGCTTGAGAAATGATAAGGAGGGTAGCAGTACACACATTTCTTGAAAAATGCATTGCTTTGCCTCTGTTGCTCTCTGTTGCAACAAAAGCAGAAGTCTAGAAAAAGGGGTGGCCGACCAGCCACTTGAAGTAGTCGACCGGCCAATGTGAGTGGCCGACCGACCAGTTGTTGTGGCCGACAGCGACTTTCTGTGGCCGATCGGCCATAAGGGAATTTTTGCACAAAAGTGTTCCTGTACTGGAGTAGAGGCAATCTGGAATTTGGTACAATTTTCTGTGATCAAATAAATACAAATAGAGGCATCCGATGGCAAGGCAAGGGCATTTTCGGGTGGAGCAACTGAGCATGCATGCCTCCCTCGCCCGCGAGGCCATTTAATTGCTTAGAATTGTAGTTGATTCATTCATACATGTGTTGTAATTGATTAGCTTAATTCATTTTGTAATATTTTAATTAGCTTAGCTGAGCTAGTTATTAAATTGTGTTGTAATAATTAATTAACTAGAATAGTTAATTAGTTTTGTTGTAATAGTTAGCTTAATTAGGGTAGCTAGTTGGCTCTTATTTCTTTTGGACCCTCCTTCGCGAGGGCGCAATGTTGTAATAAGTGTGCGTGCGTGTATGCATGTCTTCCAACCCCACGTCTTTCTCCCTTTTATTTAATCGCTTTCGATGGTTAGATTAGGGACATATTTCAATTAGCATACCTTATGCTTGCATGTTTGCATTATTCATTTGTCTTGCATGCACCGAGGCTCGGCGCATCATTCAAACTACATCATATTTCAATACTTATTTGAATACGTGTTTCAAAGCATACTATCAAAGTGTTGCAAATCATATGCCATATTAGTAGCCGAGCCTATTAATTGCATTATCGCATGTGTTGCATTAGGCATTTTGTATAGTTAGGATCATGCATTTTTCTAACTAGTTTTTGTTTTGGCTTGGAGTACTCGGTAAGTTTCACGATTTAGCATACTTGCATGAGTGTGATTGCTATATCGCCATGTTTTGCATGCTTGCCATGAGGCTATGTGCTTGAATGCTTAACTGCATGAATGCATGTGGATGAAGGCTTTGTTGTTTGAATTTGAACAATTCAACAAATGTGTGTTTTAAGCTCACTTGAAGTGGCAAAATCATATTTTAAGCCTATCGCATTTGATGGCAAATCCGCGTTTTAGCCCACTTGAGGACGGCAAATTCAAACCATTTTCGAAAACAAACATGAGTTGAATTCGTTCCAATTCTTGCGATTTTAGTCTATACTTGCTTGTGTGCGTCACATAGTAAAGTTAGATTAATAACTGGATAAGAACACATGAGGTTTATAAAACAACATATCATGTTTAGTAGAGGCCGATCTTTTGATCGGGCGAGCGGGGGGGCTCATTTCGGGACCTTCCCCTCTCGTACCCAAGTTCCCGAGCCGAGGCAGCTTTGATGATGATGGACACGTGGCCTTTGGCACGAGTCAGAGTTTCCTAAATTTCCCCAAAACAAAATATTTAGGTGGCGACTCTGTAATCTGGCAAAGCAGTCCAATTTTGGCATTATTTGATTCAAAATCTGATTTTCCAAAATGATTTGTCGGATTAGACTCTTTGGTGTTTATCAGTTTCACATTGCACTTTGTGAGATTAGATTCAGAACTGTGGCAGGAGTCCGAACTGTAGGACCAATTCGAGCTCTCCGAAAGGGGGCGCGAAGAAAGTCGAGTCTACAGGTGTGTTCTGACTGCCCATCAGTTTGAGGGTGATAAGCGGTGAGAAAAGTCAACTTAGTTCCCAATGACTCTTGAAGGCTTTGCCACAACTGGGTCGTAAAACGAGGATCCCTATCCGACACGATGGTTACCGGAACCCCATGAAGTCGAACTATCTCTCTAACGTACAACTCTGCCAAGTGCTCAACTGAGTCGCTAGAACGCATTGGAATGAAATGTGTGGAGTTAGTCAACCTATCAACAATTACCCAAATGGCATCATTGCCCCGCTGCGTTTTAGGAAGCCCAACTACGAAGTCCATGGTAACGTGCTCCCATTTCCACTCGGCTATTGTAAGGGTTGTAACAAACCCGATGGTCTCTGGTGTTCGGCCTTCACTTGTTGACAAGTAAGGCACTTGGACACAAAGGATGCGACATCCCACTTCATAACCCTCCATCAAAACTGACGGCTAAAGTCACGATACATCTTTGTGCCTCCTGAATGTACCGCAAGGCGTGATTGATGGCACTCCCGAAGCACTTCCTCTCTACAAGATTCAGGTGCAAACAAACGGTCTAGGTAGCGTACACTCTGATCCGAGTGAATGTTTAAACCCTTCTCTTCCTTCCCGTTCGAGATTCTATCACGGACTAACTCTACTTTACGGTCTCCTTGTTGTGCCCCTACAACTTTGCTAATCAAGATAGGTTGAGCACCCAAAGTAAACAATGTTGCACCCTCTTGGGACTCACCCAATTGCAATTCAAACTTGCCGACTTCACCCAACATAACCCACTCCCGAATGGCCACACTCGCCAAACTACTCACAGTTTTCTGACTTAAGGTGTCGGCCACTACATTGGCCTTCCCCGGGTGATAGTGTAACTCGAAATCATAATCTTCTAGAAACTCCATCCACCTCCATTGACATAAATTCAAATCTTTTTGGGAAAACAAATACTTCAAGCTCTTGTGATCGGAGAAAACTTCAAACTTTTCACATACAAGTAATGTCTCCAAATTTTTTAGGCAAACACTACTACGGCTAACTCTAAGTCGTAGGTAGGGTAATTCTTTTCATGGATTTTCAATTGCCGTGAACCGTAAGCTACAACCTTTCCCCCTTGCATCAAAACACAACCAAGCCCATCCCGAGACGCATCACAGTAAACGGTGTATCCCAAACCCCTCTTCGGAATGATCAACACCGGTGCCGTAGTCAATCTAGTCTTAAGCTCTTTGAAGGACTTCTCACAAGCTTCACTCCATACAAACTTAATCCCCTTTCTAGTCAACCTAGTCAAAGGCGCAGCTAATCTAGAGAAGTCCGTCACAAAACGCCGATAGTATCCTACAAACCCCAAGAAACTCCGAATCTCAAAAACATTTTTGGGTTGCTCCCAATCCTGTACAGAGTCTATCTTCGAAGAATCTACAGTTACTCTCTTACTTGATACTACATGGCCCAAAAACTTCACCTTGGTGAGCCAAAACTCACAGTTCTCAAATTTGGCATACAGTTAATGCTTCCTAAGCAAGTCAAGCACTACTCTCAAGTGGGTCTCGTGTTCCTCCTTGGAAGTCGAATAAATTAGGATGCCGTCCACAAAGACGACCACAAAATGATCCAAATACTCCCTAAAAATTTGGTTCATCAAATCCATAAAGGAAGCTGGTGCATTAGTCAACCCAAATGGCATTACAAGGAACTCATAGTGGCCATAACACGTACGAAATGCCATTTTCTGAATGTCTTCCTCCCAGACTCTCAACTGATGGTACCTCGGCCTCAAATCTATCTTGGAGAAGCAACAAGACCCTCTAAGTTGATCAAACAAGTCATCTATTCTGAGTAAAGGGTATTTGTTCTTAACGGTAACCCGGTTCAACTTGCGGTATTCGATACACAACCGCAACGACCCATCCTTTTTTTTCGCAAAGAGAGCTGGCGCTCCCCAATGTGATGTACTAGGGTGAATGAAGCCCTTGTCTAAAAGATCTTGGAGTTAAATCTTCAACTCATGCAACTCTGCGGGTCCAAACCTATACAGTGCCATGGAAATTGGTGTTGTTCCAAGCATCAAGTCGATGGTGAACTCAATCTCCCAGTGGGGTGGCAAACTGGTAAGGTCCTCGAGAAACACGTCCCGGTATTCACACACTACCCTTAGCAACTCAACTCGAGTCCTGTCACTCTCATTATCCAAGAGAGTAGCAAGAAGACCACTAAGCTCGTTCCTACTACGAGGATCAAATACTAGCAATGAGACCCAATCAACCCCGTCCCCTAGAAAATAAAAACAATCACCACTCGAGGTGCACATGGTGACCCTCTGACGAAAACAATCAATCACTGCCCGATACGAAGACAACCAATCCATGCCTAGAATGACATCAAAACTCGAATATCTAGCAACACAAAAGCAAACAGGAGTCTACGCCCGGCAACCTCTATCTCACAACCATGACACCCCCGATCTAAGTCAACTGTACCCCCAACTGGTGACTCTACTCTGAGCGAAGACGCTAACTGTGCCACCTTTAACCCCAATATAGATGCGAATGCAGCAGATATGAATAAGTGAGACGCACTCATATCTATCAACACACTGGCCAAAGAATTACACATAATAAAAATACCTCTCACAACTGAGGATCCTAGCAACTGCTCTGGCGCAGTAACAGCGCACACGTGTCAATGTGGCCTCTGATCAACCTGCTCGTCCCTCGGAGCATAGGCCTGCTGTACTGATTGAGCCGAAGCGGCTCCCTGATTAACTCGCGAAGTCTAAACTGAATGAGCCTGCTGGTGGCTCTGAGTCTGCCTCGACCCCGATGCACTAGATGCGCCTCCCAACTGAGGGCAAGCTCTCTTCATATGCCCTGACTGACCGCATTGGTAGCAAGTAGGCCCCTGACCCCTACTCTGAGACTGACTCTGAGATCGGTTAAGTGGTGGTGGCGGCAACATCTGATGTCCTCCTCCCTTCTGTGGACAAGCAAAGGCCTTGTGACCCGGTTGGCCACACTTGAAGCAAGAAAACCCACTCGACGCACTCTTTCCCGAGCTCGTACTAGGCAAGGGAAAAGTGGATCTAGACTGTTGCGGCTGAGATTGGGATGGAAAGGTGTTTCTACTCTTCTTGTTGGGCCTATAGTCTCCCTGTGACCCTTGACCCCTAGACCTCGAATTCCGAAGTCTCTCATCCTTGGCCTCCACGGTAATCTCCACATGCGCGGCCGCCTCCACAAGACGGCCATAATTCCGAATCATATTCTCGGCAACCTTGAACAAGATCTTGGTTTAAAGCTTCTTCTCAAACTCAATGCAATTGCGCGCTTCCATCGCTACCAACTCCAGTGCAAACCGGGACAAACTAGAAATGGCCGCTTCAAACTCAGCCACGGACATGTTGAGTTGCTTAAGGTCTTGGAACTCCTGCCTCAACCTCTCCCTAGCAGTGGGAGGTAGGTACTTGTCTTGGAATGCCGCCACAAATGCCTCCCATGTCGGTTCTATCCGACCCTTAGCATACTTCCACCATTGGCCCGCGTCCCCCTTGAGATAGTAACTCGCAAAAGTCACTCTAAGCTCACTGTCTTTTATGTGAAGCATCTCAAATGTCTTCACAATCTTTTCAAGCCATTTGTGGACGCACCCCGAGGGCCTTGCTTACCACAGTTCGAACTCAAATGTCATGGTTCTGAATCTAATCCCGCAAAGTGCAATGCGAGACCGATAAATCACCAAAGAGTCCAAATCCGGCAAATCGTTTTGGAAAACTGATCTTTAAGAAAGAAGTGCCAAACATGGACTGCTTTGCCAGATACAGAGTCACCACCTAAATATTTTATTTTGGGGGAATTTAGGAAACCCTGACTTGTTGCCTAAGGCCACGTGTCCGTCATTACCAAAGTTGTCTCGGCTTGGGAACTTGGGTACGATTGGGGAAGGTCATTTACGAGCACCCCTCTTGCCTGATCAAAGATCAGCCTGTACTAAGCATGATATCTTGTTTTTGAAAACATATGCGTTCTTATTCCGGTTAATTAGCTAGAATTACTATGTGATACGCACAATACACAAGTACAGACTAGATCGCCTAATTTGGAACAAAGCATCGCATACCCATTTGTTTGGAAATGGTTTGAAGTTTGCTACTCGCAAGTAGGCTAAAATGTGGATTTCAATGAATTGTTCCAATTCAAGTAATCCAACCTTCACCCACAGGCATTCAGGCAGTTATATCATATAAGCAATTAGCCTCATGGCAAGCATGTTGTCATGGCAAAGCTCACACTTATGTAAGATGCTAAAGCATAAACACTTACAGTGTACTCCGAGTCAAAACAAGAAACTAGTTAGTAATCAATGCATGATCCTAGTTCATGTTAGCAATGGCTAATGCAACACATGCAAAATGCAATTAGAGTAGGCTCATCTAAAATGGCATGTGAGATGTGACAATTCGATACATGTATTCAACTTGGAATTGAAATACAATGCGGTTAGTATGATACGCCGAGCCCAGTGCATGCAATACAAATGAATGATGCAAACGTGCAAGCATAAGGTATGCTAAATGAAACATGCCCTAAAACTAACCATCGTAAGCGGTTAAGTAAAAAGGAGAAAGAAATGGAGTTGGAAGACATGCATCACACACACGCACGCTTATTATACAATTGCGCCCTCTCGATGGAGGGACCGAAAGAATAATACAAATCAAATAATTAACTAACTAACAAGCTAATTAATTAATTACATAACCAAATCGAAATAAATAACTATTCTAAGTTATTAAAACACTGAAATGACCTCGAGACGAGGGATGCATGCATGCTTGGACGGCTTCGCTTGGAAATCCATCGCCATGCTTTATGTTGCCTCTGTTTACACTGCTCTGTACCTCTGAAAACTGTGCCAATTCCTGTGACATTTCTGACCTACCTTGGGGACATGCTGAGAGTCCATCGGCCAAGAGATAGGGCCATCGGCCAAGGAAAACTGGTCATCGACCAAAAATTAGGCTCTCGGCCAACAATTTGTAGCCGGCCGGCACTAAAGATGGCTGACCGGCCATCCCTTCCTGCTGACTACTTCTTTTGCTGCAACAGAGGACAGACAGAGCATGCAATACATTTGCAAGACAATATGTGCACAACCACCCTCCCTATCATGTCATGAGCTCAAGGGAGTATGGTTCTCTACCCTCGGACCATCAATCATGCATTTCAATGCATGATGGCCAAAGAAGCCAAGTGTGCAATTCAATATGGAATGAAATGCACAACAAAACACATAAGGGGGCCCCAACCTCTATCATGCTTGATCAAAAGGCAAGGGAATGCACACACAATGCAATGCAACCTAAGCATGCAAGCAAGCATGCAAACAACTCAAACATGATACAAATCTAATGCAACATAAGCATGTTAATGACAATGCCATACAAGGCTAATGGCGACAAGCATGCCAAATGCAATGTAACCTAAACAAGAATGCAAGATTCAACATGAACATTTAAGCATGCAAAGGTGGACAAGTATGCAACAACATACAAAATGAGACAAGCATGTGACAACATGACAAAGGGATAAGCATGCAACATACTAGCATGCAACAACATGCAAGGTACTAAATATGCAACAAGCATGCGACAACATGCAAGGCAAGCATGTGACAACATGCAAGGCAAGCATGCAACAAATAGGCAAGCATACAACAAGCAAAGGATGGAGTTAAACCAAAATGGACAGCTCTCAAATAGGCCCAAATCAGTGGCCAAAGTGATGAAACAAAAGGCATGAAATACACATACAAACATGCACATGTAATGGCCCATCACCTAGGCATAAAAGGGCAACTCTTAAGCACGCTTAAAAGAGACAAATTTTGACATGTGACAAACATGTTAGGCTCTGAAATCATGCATGGAAAGGTGCCAAACCAATCAAACTACACAAGTAAAGCATGCGAGAAAGCCCAAAGCTTGAGGCTAACCAAGGGACTCAAACCATGGCTATGCAAGACAAGCCCCAAAGGGCCAAGGGGACCTAAAACAGTCCCAATGCAGGTCCAAACAAGACCAAAAGCAAGCTCAAAATTAGCCAACACAAGCTAGAACACAACGCCAAAAGCATGAGGCATACAAGGCTATACAAGAGGTGTTACACTACACCTATCAAAACCAAACATGGCTTGATTTAAGCAACCAAAATTAGAGTTATGGCATGTCAAAGTAAGCCCAAAAACCCACTTAGATGGCATCCCAAAGACCTAAACATGATGGCATACACAATAACCCATTCATGAGGCATAAAACATCAACTCTTTAAAACATTAAAGGAGTGATAAGTGCAAGTATATGAGCATACTATATGGACTGAAATAGCATAACAAGTGATGCCAAATCACTTAAATGAGCCAAGTAAAGCATGCTAGTGACTTGGACACTCAAAGCTAACAAGCTAAAATGCATGGTGGCTATGCAAAGCATGGCATACATGGTCAAAACAAGTCAAATCAGAGCTTAAGCATGCTATAACAAGGCTAAAAGCTTCATGGAGTTGAGCCAAAATCATGATAGAGAGACATGTCAAAGCATGATGCATGTTAAGGCAAATAAGAGGATTGCAAGGCAAGTACATGAAGCATACATGGCATGTCCAAACCAAGTCAAAACAGTGCTATATCATGGCAAAACAAAGCCTAATATATACTGAAATGAAGGTAAAACAAGCTAAGCATACAAGCTACCAACACAAGCCATTTATGCAAGCATTCAAGACAACAAGGAGAGGGGATGAATCTCTCCTATTTAAGACCTCAAAACCACCTTTCCACCACTGAAAATCCTCTGGATTTCAGTGGTAGAAAGGTCATGCAAAGTTAAGAATAAGGGCCAAAAGGGATGGCCTAAAACAAGGCCTTAGGAGGGTTAAACAACCCCAAACCAAAAAATGATCTTAAACAAAGATCTAAAGCAAGCAAAAATAGAACTTATTGTAGTTTATAGTTAAGCTTAAAACAATAAGCAAGATAGGCTAAAAGCTTAAGCAAGAATGGGGTATCTAAAGTTTAGTTGCTCACTCTTGTAGAACCTCTTCAAGAACAAAGTTCCAGCAGTTTTTCTGAGTTCAAACCCACCCAGGAACACCAAAACGAACTCCCTAGTACCTCAGCAACAAGAGGAAGGTGTATTGCTAGGTGTTTGTGTGTTAAACTAAGACAATACTACCCTTTTGAAGCACAAAAATGGAGAAACAAGGCAAGATAGATACAAGGCTATCTCTATCTCTCAAAGGTGATTTTTCTGTACCTCTGAGAAGGGAGGAGGAGCTCCCCTCTTATAGGAATTCAATTCCAAGGCTTCTTGGAGAAGCTAAGCAAAGGTGTAAATCCCTCCATACACATATGGAGGGGGTGAATTGTGCATGCCAGCTGTGACAGCTGGCATAGAATATCTGCATAAAGCAGATGAACAGGGTTCGGCCTAAAAACATGGCCGATCGACCAACACAAGGGCCGGCTGACCAAAAAGAGTGCCGATCTGCCAACACTTTTGGCCGATAGAACGAAAACAAGGCCGCTGGCTTCAAGCCTCGGCCGATAGGTTTAAGGGATGAAAAACAAGCCACCCTCTTCCCCCAAAAACAAAAACACCAGTGTTTGGTCTACAACCAAGCACAAAACAGGCAAGTTGAGAGATCCTGAGGCAAGGCGCGCAGCTGAGGCCTCCGAGAACTCAAAACGAACACGAACATGGATGATCATCGAGTGTTCAAACGATGACATCCAAGTCTTGAGGACGGTCAAAAATAGGGTGTCTACACCATTCATCTGCTTTCTTTGGCCCAGGGCCACCATGGAACTCATCTGGCTTGGGCCACAAAAACTCTCTCGTAAGGAAGCTTCCCTCGTTTCTACGACGTTCTCCCTAGCTTGGGTCTCCGCCCTAAGTATGTTCATGGACTCCCTCAATGCCCTCGCCATTTCTCGGGCTAGGGCCCCCATTGCAACTTGGCCTGCCTGCCTCGGTACTTCCGCTTGCCCCATTTGCTCGGCCATGTTAGCTTGGCCTAACCCCTCCTCTTGCACCGGAACCTCTTGGACCGGTACCTCATGCACACCCCGGCGACCCCTACCATGCCTTCCACCTCTACGACCACGAGTTCAAACCCTTCCTGACATCTTAATTAAGGAACAAGATAGATAATTTAGCACATAATTTCAAATGTGCTCGCAACTTGCCTCACACGTTAAACTATAACAATCATATATATTCTACCACACAAACAATTCAATTCACTACACATAAGCTCTTAGTCAATAAACACATACGAATTATCCTTTAGTGATAAGATTCGTCCCATGAAAAACCAAGAATTCTTAGTGGAATGAGTATTGATCAGGTTCCCTTCGAATAAGACCTCAAGGAATCTAATAGGCGCAAATAACATCCCAAAAGTCCAATCCCATACCCATATAGTCACATAAACATGCTATCACATAATCACGAAATACAAGTCACATCCTAATCATGTGCAATAAACCCATTGTGGTTCAACAACCACTCCCCGTGAGCCCCAAGTATTCAAACCTGGTAGCTTTGATACCAAGTTGTCACGCCCCGAAATAAACCCAACATGTATAATACATCAAGCCACATTCATTAATTAAATATAACCATTCCCCAAACTTTACATCATAAATCTCCAAAGTTTTATACAAAAGTTTCACATGCGGATATATATTCAACGATAAGAAGAACACATGAATCTATAGCATGTGAAGCATCTAGTCTTAAACAATTAAAATGCCTTTAAGGATTTACATCTTCCAAGGCATTAGCCCGGTTACACAAAATGGTCACTCGGACCCATACATGTTTAGCCCTTGGCTTACAAAAATTCATAACAAAATAAAAGAGCGATCTACTCCTCTCAAAATATATCCACGCCCTTAATTCGGTGGGATCACCACATCCTTACCTGCACCAAAATCCCATAGGGGTGAGAATAAAGCCCAGTATAGAAACCTTAACAAAGTATATACATTTATGCAAGATGTCCAGTATTAAATGCAAATGCAAATGCAAATGCAAATGCAAATGCCATGCAAAGCAAATGCCATTTAAAAAAAAAATAATAATCACATGCCATGCTCTTTTGAAAATCACCATGTGTTTAATAACATTTTGCAATCTCATCAATTTCCAAACTTCAAATTTTAAATCATAAGGGGCGGTAAATATGACTTTGGTAATCCCTAGGTTGGTATCTGCAAGTAGGCTCAACAAGCACTGCCAATAACCCACTTTAGCAGTTGCTAACCGGAAGGGATGTGGTACCTCCTCCGCACGTGTTTTTGGTCTTTCACCCCGGACACTCAGGCCAACTTATCAAATTCATCTACACCTCCTAACCGAACTTACCAACGTATTTACCCCATAACATTTCCATAATTCTTATTCAAAATATAACTTTTACTTGAAGAAATATTTCCAATCAAAGTTCACAATGCAAGATAATTAACTTCATGCGAATGTAATGCAATGATCTTCCTTTGCTCACGGTACTTCCTCCATTTCAAGTATCTTGACAACAATATCGAAGTAAATACATTTCTCGTTTACTCTCTCTTCAATATTATTCCGCAAAATACCTATATGCCATCAATACACAACAACAACTTCTCATCATGCAAAATTCTTAGCATTCTAGTTATTTCAAGACTATATGAAATTTTCAAACATCAACTTCCAAGATTTCAATTCCCATGATCCATGGGGGTCAACAATTATCATCTCGCAATTATACATTTTCATGTAGTTAACAATAATTTGAAAGTAAGTCCTCATCTCTCTTATATCAAGAAGAATACCATTTTTCTTACCAAATTGTGAACTCCACACTCACTCACCCATTTTAACACAAGAAAAGAAGTTTATTCCATGGACTTCCCATGTTTTCAAAAAAGAGCCCCAATTTTCTAGGTTTTCACAAAAACCCTAACATTGTTCATCTATTTTATAAAATCTCATCACACACCTCAATCTCAACTCATGTTGTCCAAAATCACAACAAAGTTTTTAAGAGAACACAAGATAGAGTTTGTTCTACAAAATCCTCAATTTCTTGAGCCACCAAACCCATTTTCGAAATACCAAGAGGAGCTCACAAAATTAACTAAAAACTTACATAAACATATATATAACTCAAAGGAAACCCTACCTCAATGTTTGATGAAGAAAGATGAGATGAAACCCTAACTTTGATGGTGTTGAAAGGAAATCTCCACCTTACACAATGTGATTCTCAAGAGGCTCTACAATGTTGATGAAGAGACTAGGGACCAATCTTCAATAGATGGTGAAGGATCAAAGGTTTAATCTTGTTTTTGAGGTAGAGATATAGAGAGAATGGAGAGATATATGTTTTTAAAGAGACAGAGATGTAATTAAAATGATATACAAACAGCCCCAAAGAAGAGAAAAAAGCAGAGCCTCGGATTTGGGCTTTTCTTGTACGTACGGAGCCCACTCCCGCACGTGCGATAAGTGCCTCCCGCACGTGTGGCCATCACTCCCGCACCTCTTCACACACATGCATTTATTTCAATATGCACTGCTCAGCCTCCCTTGCTCCCCGAACATGTGGCCTGGCCTCCCGCACGTGCGACCTAGGGCCCCGCACGTGCGGCCCTGGCCCAGCAGCCCAGAAATTTCTGGTTCAACCCCTGGGCACTCCAAACCCAACCGTGCACCCTCCGGAACAGGTGAAATTCAACACCGAACAAAACAAGAACAAAACTTTATTTAGCGAACTATTTTCGGACGTTCTAAATCTAACGGAAGTAAAAGGAGAACGGAGCGAAGAAAGAAAGAAAAGAGAAGAAAAAGACCCAGTCGTCCCAATTAGATATTAAAGGCAAAACTCTCTATCATATTTTCTGTATTTATCAACCAATCATATCACTTACACATCATTGGATTTAGAAATGAATCTAGATTATGGGTTTGTGTATCATTTTTGAAATTGGATAATACTTGGTAGCCCAAAAATAGTTGGCACGAATTGGCTCGAAACCCAAAACGACATCGTTTTGGGTTTCCTTTTTTTTTCTTCATTTTCTTGCTTTTGAACACAGACAGAGGTGGGATAGAGAAATGAGAGAAGAGAAGAGGAAGAGAGAAGGAGGAGAAAAGATGAAGAGGAGGAGGATGAAGAGAAGAAGACGGTGATGGCGATGATGGCGGTGATCGGATCTGAATCTTTTTTTTTTTGGCTGCTCTGAATCTTTTTTTTTTTTTGGCTGGTGATGATGTGTTGATGATGATGATGATGAAGATGTTGTTGTTGATGATGATGAAGAAGTGTTGATGAAAATGTTGATTTTTTATTTTTTTTTAATTATTTTTTTTTCTTTTCTAGTGGATCTGATCTGAAGATGGGGCCGGGGAGGGGGGGGGGGAGGGGGGGGGAATTGTTATTGATGACGATGATGTGTTGATGAATGTTGTTGGCTGCTCCCTCTTCTCTTTTCTTCTTCTTCTCTTCTTCTTCTTCTTCTTCTTCATCTCAAAAGAACGAGAAAGAAAAAAAAAAAAAAATCCAACACGACGTCGTTTTAGATTCAGGCCAATTTCGAGCTTGGAAATTTCGGACTACGTAGCAGAACCGTTTCAAATTTTTATAGATGGGTCACTTCATAAGTTTAAGTTTTACAATTTACAATAATAATAATAATAATAATAATAATAATAATAATAATAATAATAATAAAAACTAAAAAACGTTAAAAATGCTTGGTAGCTCGAATTTTTATGACCCGAATGTCTCAAAACAACGTCGTTTTAAGACATTCGAGCCATTTAGACCATGAAAATTCGAGTTACCAAGTATTGTTGTTTTTTAAAATAGTTTGAGTTTGTGTTTGTGTGTTTTGTTATCTTTGGTGATTTTTTTAAATTTATATTTTTTCATTTAGATGCATCTAAAATATAAAATAGTTGTGAAAAATGTAGTAAACATTTGTATTTTTTGTGTTTAATTAATTTTTTATAAAAAAAAATTACAAATATTTTACTTTTTAAGTATATCTAGATTTAGTAAATCTAAAAAAAGTAAAAATAAAATTGCTTAAAATATTTTTAAAAATTCACCAAAAGACAAGTAACACAAAATAAAAAAACTTAAAAATTATTTTTAAAAGCTATTTGCTAAACAAAGTGATTTAAACTTCTCAAACAGTACATGTCTAATGGGTGTGCACTCTTATTTGATGAATAAAGATTCAATGTCATTGTGATATCATATCGCCATATCACAATTGACACGTGATATCACCTACAACCAATAAACATACATGTGAACACTACTAGAAAAGTGAGTTTTTGCGTCACTTCTTTTGCGACGGTCAAATAAGCGGTCACAAAAAAAAAATATATATATATATATATCAGCAACAACCATAACTTATAAGGGATGCAAATAACACGGCTTTCTTTAATTAATTTTCCCCAATTTCAATTTCACAACTCTCTCTCTCTCTCTCTCTCTCTCTCTCTCTGATGGAAGCTCTCAACGTGCCTTAGCTCTCTCTCGCACTCACCCATGGTCGTCACAGGTATGGCTCTCTCTCTCTCTCTCTCTCTCTCTCTCTCTCTCTCTCTCTCTCTCTCTTTCTCCTTAGATTTCTCAATCTCTCTTCTCTCTTCTCTCTCTCTCGTAAATTGTTTATGAATTCAGAAACTTGTAATGTACCTTGTCAATTTGTTGAATTTTCAGGTGATTTCATTGCAAATTAGGTGATTTCATCGGTGTCTTGTGAGAATACAAGTAATTTTGCAATCCTCAACCTCCTCTATCACCTCTGCTTCTCTCTCTATCTGATTTAGGAAATCTAGGTTTTCAATTATTTGCAATTCTTTCTTTTCTCATCTGAAATGTTTCTATCTATTTTCAATTCTTCTCACATATACATGCATATTTATATACACACATCTGAATTCGATTATTTTTTGTTCTGCGATTCATAGCCAATTTTGCAAATTTCATAGAATTTAGGAGAGATACTGTGAGAGAGCAAAAGTTAGGGTTTGATTCATTTACTTTTTATTCTCCTCTCTCTCTCTGGCTTTGTTACTCACAATTACATATAGTTTTTAAAAAGAATTTATGACACGCTATTCAAACAAAAAATTTCTATAGCCTAAATTTTGAATAGACTTGTTTTATTTTAATATTTTGTCTGATGAAGGTGCATTGGAATTTTAATTGAAATTTTTTGTAGTATAGCTAGTGTTTTGTTTATTTATTTATTTTTTTGAATTTTTTACAGCTTAAAAAAATTAGTTTCATATTAAAGTTAACATGTGAAGCACAATAATAATTTTCCCCACATTTACATTATGAAAATTCACATAATAGCAGTAAGAATGATAGCATCTAGCTATTTCGATTTGTATTTTCAGTTTAAATGTATTTTGTAGCTCCGTAAACCCTAGTGTTTAAGCCCTTTTTTGGTAATTGTTCGACGTAGCTCCTGTTGTTTTTGGTAATTGTTCGACTTTGTTCCTATCTATTAGTTCATTTGTCTTCATGTTGAATCAAAATTACCGCTTCTCTAAACCTGATTTGCTGGGTATATTATTTTTAATAAAAAGTGATACTGTCATAAAACTAATCAAGTATCCTATCACAGTATAAATTACACACGTATTTGTACATGTAATTAGATTTTTTATCAAGCATTTGAATAAAATTTGTTTACAAATGGTTATGTGATTAAGTCAAGAACCAAGGGCTTGATCAAATAAATTGAGCAACATATTCTTTTGCTGATGATAATCCTCTCAAATTCTATATTAGGCGTGTCAATGGCATCACTAACGGAACTTTCTTTCAACTGGACTGGTTTCATTAGTGCGATGATTTCAAATATTGCATTCACTTACAGGAGTATCTACTCAAAGAAGCAATGGTAATGTCTTTCCCAACATATAATTATTCTTAGTATTCTAAATTGTGGTTTTAATTTTATGGGATGGAAGAGTGTGGAAGAACACAATTAAGGTCCCCTGCTTGACCTTTAATAATGCTTGATTATCTCTTATGTTGACCTTTAATAATGCTTGATTATCTCTTATGTTGCTTTCGACTTTTCTAAATGCAAGAAGTAATGGTGTTGAACACTTGACACGTGTAAGACTTAAAAGAGTACAGGATTTGTGTCCAATGTGCCTAGTTGGACATGCACCCAGTATCTCTTGCTTAGTCTATTAGGTAATTTTTATAACACTAAACTTTACTGACTAGTATCTTTTTATATTGTGAGTGACAATGTTAATATCAATTTGGTATAAAATATAAAATTGTGGAAAGGTTCTTTCTTTGAATAATGGTTAATAAGATTGTGACAGGATATTTCTCGTACTCTTCCCTAAACCAAAGCATACATGATTAGTCAAAACTGTAAGCTTATATAGACTAACAACACTAACTAATATAAGCATCGATCAAGTTCATAATCCTATGTTGAACAAACTTTTAACTTCAAGAAGTGCTTGTAGTAACTCATTTTCAAATCTCTAATTCAGCATCTCAGGCCATGTCAGGTTCTATAACAAACCTAATAGTCAGTCATAATCCTATGTTCTCAATATACAGTGTGCCTGCAAGTTTGTGTGTGTAGGCTAGACCTTAGTACACGGAGATAAAATAAAGGACAATTAAATTAACAGTGATGGTGTACTCTATATGTGACTAATTGGTTTTAAATCAAAATTAAAATATAGGATATATACATGGGGTTGATGATTGATCTATGCCATAGGTTTGATCCAAATAAAAAATGAAAATAGTGTGAGAAGAGTGTAAGCTACCTTCTTTGATGATATCAATGCACATGAAAACATTTTTGAACTTCCATGAAGTACATAACTTTCTCCCAATTTTTGAGGTCTTCTATGATGGTTGTTTGTCTCTTCTTCAGTGATCTTGGAAATGCAGCATTATCTGGCCAATTTTTGGTCCCTCGGCTTGGCCAGCTCAAAAATTTACAGTACCTGTAAGTCTATTTTTATGTGTTTGCCTAAATGCTGCCTTGGATTTTTTTAGTTTGTCTTGATACTATTACTTTCTATTACTAAACCATCCCTTCCTTCCTCACTCTATGCAGTCTGTCAAATCATGGTAAAAAAGCCTTTGTAATTATTATTGATCTAACATTATTGATCATTTGTATTGTTCATCTGTTAACATTATTGATCTAACAACTATAAGCAATAATCTGCATTTCTAGAAAAATATTCATGTTAAACATTAGGTTGGGCATTACATTTTATCTCTCATTTGTTTTTCATTTTGTGAAATCTTTATGTGCAATTAATTGATTCTGTTAATTTGTTAAATATTGATTTTGGCCACTGCCATATGCGTCCTTGTTACAATATCTATAAGGGAACACATTGTTTCCATACACCATAACAGATCACCAATATCTATTTCACTAATGTGTATCCCTTAGACAACACAAAACACAAGTATATAGTCACATTGTTCATTTTTCATTTAATTTGTGGAAAAGCTTTTGAACTTCGCCCATCAAAAAAAAGAAAAGAAAAAGCCTGTGGAACTTCTGCTTTTAACTTCGTCATCACTGATGGTATTATCTACACTAATGATTTGAATGCGATGACATCATGCTAAGCTAAGATTGTGGTAAGTGCCTTTTTTCCAAGGACGTGCTTGTATTGAGATTCTCTGCTTTGTGGCTGATCATCACTGATGGTATTATCTACACTCTGATTCTCTGCTTCTTGGCTGATCATTCTCTGCTTCTTGGTGTTTATTTTTGTCAAACTAATTTCTATTTTTTTCAGAAAATTTCAGAAAACTGATTCTGAAATTGAAACCAAACAGAGCTGTATCAGCCCTCAGCAAATTCTTTGATGTTAAATGATGTTTTGATATGTTAATTAGTTGGCTGGTTGGAGGGGCTAAAAGTTGTCAAAATTTTTAGTTTTTTGAGAAGTGTATTCAACCTTTGCTTGTTTATCCATTGACCTTTCACTTGAGATTATTCAGATCTTAAATCTAGCTAAGGTAGTGTTTGTTATATGATCATTATGATTTCCATTCCTGTCTCTGGTCTATAAATAGGATGAAATTTTTTCTGTGATGTGCAGAGTGTTCGAGGTGTACGGTCATAAAATGTCAGCCAAAGAATTTGTTCCTCTCCAAGGTGCTGGCTTTCAGAAATGCCTAGCTTTTAGTGTTTGATGGATCTAGATTTGCTAGTTGTGTTTTTTCAAAATTATTCAAGGCTTGCTTATTTCTCTGTTTATCCCACTACTTTTTTTTTTTTTTTTTTTTTTTTTTTTTTTTTTTTTTTTTTTGTGTGTGCAGTTGGTACTTCGTTTTGCAAATCGCTTTTTCCTGCCACTGTGGAATCGTGACAACATTGACAATGTACAGGTAAGCATTCATTCTTCTTTTTCTTTCCGTTTTATTTCAATAAAGTTGTCTGGAAATGTGAATCAAGTAAAAGCATTACTGGTAAGGTTAAGCAGACCTGTGGAGTAGCTGCAGAGAGATCTGCCATATATAAAATGAAATTCCATACTCAATGTTATTCTATAAAATGAAATTCTATACTTAAGTAAAAGCATTAAGGCCGTCATAAAGTTGATGTGTTTAGTGTTAATACTCAATGTGACTTGGAAATTGCTACTGGTTCATGTATAAAATGAAATTCTCTTTCTTTCTCCAGCTTATATTGTTGTTTTTGTTCCATGATGCAGGAGATGAGATGACTCGAGTTTTCTGGAAATCGATAAAGGATAAGGTAGTATACTTTCTTAGTTCATTTTTGTATACTGATATGCTTTCAAGTTTTTCCCCCTCTTTTGTTTTAAATACTGAAACAGTTGCTTATATTTATAAATTATAATTTTGTTGATATATTGCAGCTTATTTTCCCCCTTGTGGAGTTGGATATAAAATACTTTGACCTTGGTCTTCCTCACCGTGATGCCACTGATGATAAAGTTACTGTTGAAAGTGCAGAAGCTACTCTTAAGTAAGATTTTTCAGAAGTTCTGAACCCACTACTTCCTGTCTCTCTCTCTCTCTCTCTCTCTCTCTCTCTCTCTCTCTCTCACAATTACCATTTTTGCTCTGGTTAAAATTTTTGGGTTGTGAACTGCTTTCCTGTGTTGTATCCTTTTTACTTCTCGTCTTGATATCTGAGGAGTGTAACTGTAATTATAGGTACAATGTAGCGATCAAGTGTGCAACCATTACTCCAGGTACACATGGCTGAGTTCAACTGCCAAGGAATAAACTGTTTGAATCCTCAAAATTTTAATTGTGCACTGACAAGATTTTAATTTTACATGGTATGGTAATTTGCAGATGAAGCCCGTATGAAGGAGTTTACTTTGAAGCAGATGTGGAAGAGTCCTAATGGGACCATTAGGAACATTCTGAATGGTTGGTGAACTTGGTAGTGGTTCATGATTTGTAACTGTTAATTGTATGATGTATTCATTGTTGACAGCCTATTATTATTAGCACTTGCTGCAGGCAGAGTCTTCAGAGAACCAATTATTTGCAAAAATGTCCCTCGGCTCATCCCAGGTACGTAATATTGATTGCATTGCTGCTTTCATTCTCTTGTATGATATAGTAGTGCAATAATAGTTGCTATTGTTTTCAGGGTGGACAAAGCCTATATGCATTGGAAGGCATGCATTTGGAGATCAATACAAAGCAACTGATGCAGTTATCAAAGGACCTGGAAAACTCAAGTTGGTGTTTGGTAAAAAAAAATTCTCCCAACGTTATTTTGTTACTTCCTTGTTCCTAGGTTTTAAAGAATTGTGTTTATGATAAAAGGTGCTCAACATGTATGCAGTACCAGAAGGAAAAGATGAAAAGATGGAGTTGGAGGTTTACAACTTTACCGGTGCTGGGGGTGCAGCTTTGTCTATGTACAACACTGATGAGGTTTGAGTTTGCAAATTCTTTCGTGGTATGTTGAAGTTGCTCTCTAGATTGCGGCGGGTAACTAAATTTACTTTTCTATCTTGAAACACAGTCCATTCAAGCTTTTGCTGAGGCTTCAATGAACACTGCTTACCAGAAAAAGTGGCCTCTTTATCTTAGCACAAAGAATACTATTCTTAAGAAATATGACGGAAGGTATGCAACTTGCTTGCTTGGCTTGTTATATTTGTATTATCTTTCTTTCTTTTTCATTTTTTTAATTGCCTTGTGCACTTCTAATCTTGTGGCAACTCCTGGGGAGCTTGTTGATTTGATTTAGTTCACTCTCATGTCTAAACTTGTCCTAATGTTGCTGCATCCATGTTTTCGGACACCTATTTTCACTGTGTGTAACCTTGTTCTTATTCTCTCTTTTTGCTGAAGATTCAAGGACATATTTCAAGAAGTGTATGAAGCCAACTGGAAATCAAAGTATGAGACTGCTGGGATATGGTGAGTAGACTATTCAATCCAAGCATGTTTTTCAGTTTCTGGTAAATGCCTTACATCATGGATTTGAAATGATTAAATTGATAGGTATGAACACCGTCTCATTGATGATATGGTTGCTTATGCCCTTAAGAGCAAAGGAGGTTATGTATGGGCATGCAAAAACTATGATGGAGATGTGCAGAGTGATTTCTTAGCACAAGGTTTGTATTTTGAAACTTCAGGACCTCAAAGTAGCAACAATTATGCATATCCTTGTAATTCTGTGACTTTACTTTTTGGACCTTAATAGAATGGGTTACTGAATGATGTGCAGAGGTGTTGTGCATGCTATGGTGCTTTTGAGCAGCAGATTGTTTTGCAGGTTTCATGGGCATAGGTGCAATGTGGTGATGTGGAATTTGAAAAGAAAATCGATGAGAAGATTGACCAGTTCATCGATAGAGTGGAGAAACACCCAAGCAAGAAAATTGATGAGAAGATTGGCCAGTTCTAGATTGTATTTTTTTCATAAAAGAATTTTTTCCAAATTTTTAGTTGTAATAACTCACGTATGGCTCCAATTTTGAGACTCAAATGGCATGTTCAATTAAACTACAATGCTATACTATTTGAATTCTTGTCATTGCTATTCTTAGAGTGCTTAACGCTACATTTTTATGCTCTTTTTTTTTTTTTTTTTTTTTTTTTGCGACGGTGACAAGATGGTCGCCAAAAATCATGTTAGTATTTTTCTTTGTTTTTTGCGACGGCAAAATAACAGTCGTCATAAGTAGTTTAGGCGGTCGCAAATAATTTGCGACCGTTGCTTTGCCGTCGCAAAAAGTATTTGCCACCCCCACATTCGCGACCCTCATTTGCCGTCGCATGGGCCGTCGCAAAAAGTCTTTTACGACTGTTTTTTATTATTTGCGACGATTTATAGCGGTCGCAAAAAGTCTTTTTTTTAGTAGTGGAAGAATGTGCTACATATATATATATATATATACATGGAAGGATAAATGACAATATTAAATATAATTTTCTTGCCACATAGATACATGAGAGGGTAACGGTACTAAATGATAATACCATTAACATGCTATCACCATTGTAAATTTATTTATTTTTATTTGATAGAGTCCTTTAATTTTTTAAAAGAATCAAATCATATAAAATAAAATATTAATAATATGAATATTTAAAATAAAATAAAATAAAATAAAGCATTTGTTTGGTTGATGGAGGGATGAAAACCCATCAACACCACTAGGGCTGAGCAAGTAATCCGTGAAATCCGTAATCCGATCTAGTTCAGTCCAATCCGATAGATTTGAATTGGTTTTTTGAATCTGCGGTTCGATTCCGTATTGAAGAATTAAAAATCCGTAATTTACGAATTGGTTCCGGATTGGAACCAATCCAGACCGTATACAAATAGTCTATATTTTTATTATACATCCTCCCCCATAGTATATTCTCTTAATTCTATATAAAATCTAAACTCAAACTTAAAACCGTATAATATCTTCTTTTATTACTTTTGTTTGTTGGTTTTTAGTTTTAATTTGTAATGGTTTAAATATTTATAGTGAAACCAGTTTTCTTATGGTTATTTAAAGGAAAATGAGTGATACACCCAGCTGGGGGTGACCCCCAGTGAGCTGTCGGCCCGTGATTGGGCGAGAAAACTGGTTTTTTTTTTTTTTTTTTTTTTTTTTCAACCAATCCCCCACTGACACGTCACTGGGGGTTGTCAGTGGGGGTTGTTTTACTGGGTGTAGGAAGCACGGTTCGTTGTTTAAATTTTAGAACAGTATGTCGCTATTACAGAAAAATATGTTGCTATTGTGGAACTAATATAGCGCTATGTTTATATTTTTATAAAATTAAAGTGTTATATATATATTTGTTATTTAATTATGTGAATCTGTGGTCCTAAACTGATCCAATCCATATTTAAATGGATTGGTTCGGATTGGTTCCATGATTTAAACGGATTGGATTGGTTCCAATTTTTTAAGAACTGTAGATAACGGATTGGTCCTGATTTTATCCTAATCCGATCTAATCCGGACCATGCTCACCCCTAAACACCACTGTGCCGTCGCCCCTTCATATTATGTAATATAAGTAAAAACTTTATGAGGTCTTTATTAATGAAAATCTAGATTAATTTTTCTCAAATTTCTGAATTTTTATAATGTAAAAATATATGTGTCATTAAATTATTGGTTCTCAACAATTTTCTTTTTTTTGTTTTGTTTTGTTTTTTTATTTTTATTTTAATTATCAATAACAAAAGGAAAATGAAAAATCCCCCTAAAAAAACTCCCCCTAATCCCCCTAATTTCCATTTTTGGCAAACTGTTTTTTTTTTTTTTTTCTGTTTTCTTTTTTTTTTTTTTTTTTTTTTACTTGAAAAGGAAATTCGGGGGATTCGGGCTCCCCCCTTTCGAGCTCCGAATCACCCCCCATAACAAAATACCTTTCGAATTTTGTTAATTAGAGAATCTTTGGAATTTTCAACAATATGGAAACTTTTTATTTCTTAAATTGATGATGAAAATCTCAATATATGTTTCTCAAATTTCTAAATTTTTCTCATTTATTTGTTAATTATTTTCCTATTTCGAAAATATATATATATATATATATATTTTAAAAAGTTGTTTAAGTATGAATTATACAAAACTTAATAAAATAAAAAATATTTAAAATTTTAGGTAAATTAAGAAACTATTCTTAAAGTAAATAAACACTTCATTTTTTAATGATACCACGGTCCAATATTTTGATAAAATATATATATATATATATTATATCAGGTCTAGACCAAGTTCTTATGCATAAATTAGGCATTGACCAATAAAATAGTTTGAGATAATTTTAAATTAAGAATTAACCCAAAAACTTAAATTGTTCTAATCCGATTAAATCTATAGTTACTATTATATATAGTAAAATATTGTTTTGTCACTAATTTAAGAAATATTGATATATACATGACTCTTTATTATTGGTTCTTTTAATGAATATCACATAAATTATGGTTTTCAAGTGCGCACACACATCTTACTATTATATAAAGCATAATGTTGTAGAGTCGTTAAGACTTATATTTTCAAGGCAAATTTATGAAATTATTAAATTTATAAATTATAAAAATACACATAATGAAAGTGTTGGTTTTGTTCAATATGATAATATTTCTATACATTGTAGTTATATCTAAGTAAGAACCAGAAAATTTGAGAATAGCTTCAATATTAAAATTTAACATGAAATCTAAATAGTAATAATAAAAAATTCAAATGATTGAAAATGTAGAATTGAAATATCTAAATAGTAACAATGAAATTTATAATTTTTACTCTTACCAAACACTATGCTCAAATATTATTTTAATATGAATTTTTATAGTTAGAAAAATAGAGTAAAGTTTGATATGTGTTTTAAATAGCTTGAATCCTACAAAAAATAAATAAATAAATAAATAAAATAAAATAAAATTGAAAGTATCATGTTCGTGATTCATTTAATCATCTAATGCATTAGCACCCAAAAACTAAAAAACAATGGCAATAATTTTTACACTCCCCTTTTGAGAGGGTATAAGATAAAGATAATTGATTTAGAATGAAGTCTAAATATCATTGTTTAAAAAAAATTAAAACAAACATATTTTAAGCTATAAATTATGTCCATTTTTTTTTCTCTAAAAATAATTCCTGTGCATAGCATGGGTGCATTGCTAATAAAATATATGTATGTTTGATTGTGAGACTGATTTAAAATAAATTAAATCAAAATTTAATTAAAAAATTAATAATTATAATAAATAAGTAAAGATTTAAGATTAAATTGTGATTTAATTGAATTAATGTTTGTTAATGTATAAATTATGTTTTTTTTTTTTATTTATATCAGCAAAATGAATTTTTATTAATGAAAGAAAGAAGAAAGAAGGCCAAAAGGCTAACACCAAACAGCAAGAAAAGCAAAATGCAGCAAGCATCACAGCATTACAAGCCCATCCCAACAAAGTTGGCACCGACTTGAACACCCAAACATATGCAAGCACCTTAAGATTGGCGAGAAGCCAACCAAGAAAACAAAACCACCCCAAACAGAGCTATCACACCCAGGAATTTCCTAAACTCCATCATATCGGATTAGATGCAAGTTAGACATAAAGTCCTGTACTGTGTATGGGCAGTCCGAAGTATGCGTTTTTACCCAGAAGCTAATTCTCAACTTAATCCATTCACAAATCTCACCTAGCAAAGGTTCCTTACCAATGAACACAACTTCATTTCTGAACCTCCAAGTGGACCACAGAATTGCCAAGGGCATTGTTCTCCATATTTTGTTCTCCAGCTTTCTCCATTTAAATCCACTCCACCAATGAAGCAGACCCTCCACCGTAACAGGTACAATCCATTACAGCCCCCACCAATTTAAAAGATCAGACCAGATTCTCCAAACAAAGGGACACCATAGCATAACATGAGGCACTATTTCCACATGAGATCTGCAGAACACACAGCTAACTGAAGCGTTATGACCCAAAACACCAATACGTTGAAGGAACTCCGAAGTCTTTAACTTTCCTTTCCATGCCAACCACCCAAGGAATTGAACTTTTGGAGGAGAGACATTAAACCACAATAGTTTAGGTACCCCCACAGAACCACAACCAGAAGACATTAGCAGAGTATAAAGAGATGAGGTGCTAAACTGATCAGATGGGCAAGGCAACCACTTCCACTAATCATCCTTATTAAAGGTTTGAACCTGAGACTGATTCAGCAAGAGGTACAATCTATCCAAATCCTCAGCCTCACAAGCAAATAAAGCTCTACGAAAAGTAAGATTCCAGCCATTGCAGCAAGCATTTCTCTGTACCAGCAACTTCAGAGATAGGTCCTGTTCATTTGACAAACTAAATGGTCTGGGGAAGCTATGTTTAATACATTGATTCCCAAGCCACAGATCAAACCAGAAACTCACCCTGGCCCCATCCCCAACCACTATCTTAGTGCTCTCCAAGAATGAATTCAGAAGGTTTGGATTTGATAGAGAAATACAAAGAATACCCCCCCTCCATAGTACTGAACAATTAGCGATTGCATTGAACTCAGGCATCCATCTCCCACCAATTGATTTATATCTACTGCAAATAACTCTCTTCCAGAGTGCATTGTCCTCAACTCCAAACCTCCACCACCATTTAGCCAACAAACAATCATTCACATTCTAAATTTTCCTAATCCCAAGTCCACCATGAGCTTTACTTCTGGCCACCTCATCCCATTTGACAAGGTAGATCTTCTTTTTCAAGTTAGATCCACCCCATAAAAAAGATGCTTGTATCCCTTCAACTACTTTAACCACTGAACTAGGCATCTTAAAAATAGAAAGATAATAAATGGGTAGACAAGATAACACTGATTTAATGAGAGTTAACCTCCCCCCAAATGAAAGTAATAACTTCATCTTCCAAGATGCCAGTTTGGCCTTAATCTTATCGACAACTGGACGCCAAGTTTTTCTCAATCTTGGATTGGCACCTAGAGGCAAGCCAAGATAAGGAAAGGGCAGGCGCTTACTTTTGCAGTGAAGTCTATTAGCAAACTCCTCCACCAGCCGATCCGGTACACCAATGTCGCTCACAAGACTATTGGAGAAATTAATCTTCAGACCAGAGACAAGCTGGAAGCACCTCAAGATTCTTTTAACTTTCAACACTTCCTCCCAAACCGCCTCACAGAAAATTATAGTATCGTCTGCTGAAGGGTTGAATGTTCTACTGGATAGGGCTCTGTCATGTGGTCTTATCAAAGGGGCTGTCATAGGCCAAGGTGATTCACTGTCAACCATATCACATCTTGTGTATAAATTATATCACATCACATCTTGTGATTCACTGTCATGTGCTGTTATCAAAGGTAATTTATACATAATGTATAAATTATGTGTATAAGTAAATAGGGATAGAGAGAAAATAACCACACACAAAAAGAACCAGAAGGCTTAAGGGTTATTATAGTCATTCCATGTCTATTGTTAACGGAGTTAACAAATACATTTTAGTCTAAAATTACATATAAATTTTATTACTATATTTGAACCAAATGAGAGTTGAAGTGTTTCGGTTTCAAATCACATTGGGGTAATATGAATTTTAGCATAATTTTTATTTATTTTTGTGATAAGTGTAATCTGATTATATCACTAATATTGGATCAATCTGAATTTTTACGTGAACGATCTATCTTAGTAAAACCTGCCAGATGAATAAATTGAATTATCATGGTTGCTCGGACTAGGCCTGCAACAGGGAAACACGAAAATTCGATCAGTAAAATTGCAAGAGAGAACCTTTTTCCTATTGGTTATTGTCTTTTGGGAAATACTGCATGGGAAATATACTCCCATTCTTTGCTCTAACATTATTGAAACAATAAGTGTAGGAACCAGAGTCATTAACTTACAATTTTTTGAGTGGGTAATGGGGAGGTGAAGATTAAATTTATATAATGTGAAATTTATATATAGAATAAATTTTAATTACAAGATGATAATTCTGAATAATTTCTTATAGTTAATTCTGAGTTTGTAATATTACTGTTATTAAAATGATTTACAAACAGAATTTTCTATAAATAAAACTCATATCAAATGATGTGGGGCAATTATATCTTTACAGTTTTAAATCAAATGATGGGTGTTTTTAAATGAAATGATGATATAAAGTCACATCATTTTATATAAAAAAAATAAATAAATAAAATTAATTAAACTTTATACCTTTACAGTTTGACTTAATTTTCACTTTGGTCTATATGATTTTAATTTGAACAATATATGTGATCCCCTACATTTTAAGTCAGTTTCAATTTAGTCATTCCGTCCAATTTTTTGTTAATTTTTTCTACTTGTAACTCATAAGAGATTGACAAGTGTTTCAAGGTCTATAATTTCAACCTCTAACCTGAACGGCAAGACCAAATTAAAACTATATTTAAAGTATAAGGATTAAATTATTCAATTTAAAACAATAAAAATTAAAGTGAAATTTGAATGAAATGTTTTGGGCTAAAAGTGAAATTTACCCTTTGTATAGCATTACCCAAATCATTTTGGGAAAATTACAACACAGTGGTGGTTTTGCAAAATAATGACAAATTTATGAAAAAACTTAAAACTGTAATTATTAATGTACATAAATTTTTGCCATTGTTCTAAAATTATTTTTAAAATTTTACACTGAATAATAATTGTCCCAATCATTTTCCATTGAAATGTTGCTAAGTTGTGGAGGCAGTGACCTCAGAGCAAAGAGTTTTTTACATCATTCTGATGAAGAAATATATAATTTGCATATAAATTAAAGTAAGAATTAAAAAAATTATTGTAAGGTTATTTATATGATGACTGGTAAGGCCAAGAAGAAAAGCAGAAAAGCAATAAGCAGTTATTAGCAGGCAAGAAAGCTGAAAATTAAGAAAGCAAGCCCATGGCGTCGTCCTCACAAGGAACGCAATTACAAGTCATCATCATGACGCTACTAGTACAACTAGTAGTAGTAATGGTGGTGGAATTGTCACCACCAGAAAGTACATCACCAACAGACGCAGAGTTGAAGAATCTTGGCTGCATCAACCGTTGCGGGGATTTAAGCATCTCATACCCATTCGGCGTAAGAGACAAGTGTTATCTGAAAAAAGATTTCCTCATTACTTGCAAAAACATGAAAGAAACAAATGGCCAGCCATATTTATGGACGAGTAATATCGTTGTTAAAAATATATCGCTTGAGGAGGGTGAGTTAAGCATCATTTTTTGATCAGCAAAGAAAAAGGGAAACTTTTATTGATGAAATGAGCAAATACAAGCAACAATGACCATCAATAAAAGAGGGAAGTGCAAAAACATCATAGCCAACACTCCACAATCCCAACTAGGTTGGCACCAAGGAGGAAGCACAATCATTTGTTAGCACAAAACCCACCAATTGGCGAGATGCCAATCCAAAACAGAGTAACTAAACAAGATACAAAAATGAAGACCCCCCAGCCAGTCATCAAGGTCTGCCAAACCACCTACAGCAAAACACCATCAGCAATCTTATGAGTAATACACCAGCAAACTTGGCTAGTGTGTTACAAGTAACAAAAAAAACTCTGACTATCTCCAGCTTCAAACATCCATCAACCTTACGCATGAAATCCTTGTAGGATTTACTGGTAGTCCAAACTGAGGCCTTTTGAGAATATAATACAGACCTTTTAGTAGTATTGCATAGAACCCTCACCCATCTCTTAGCAGATAACCAAAACATTCTTACACTAATGCTTGATCAGACTCCACACCTTTGCGCTCTATTCCAATCAGATTGCAACGGACACCTTAGCTGAGAGTCAGCAACAGCAGTAGCCAAGTTTATTCTCAACAGCAACAGAAGACACTAAAGCTTGATCGCAACAGTAGCCACTAGACAGACAACAACCGAAGCCAGACATCCAACCTACCAGCAGTAACCTCTGCTTGCAGTCAATACACCAGCAGCACCCCCATTACACTGAATAGCAAATCTGCCATAAATTTGAAATAATGTCATGCACAGAGTAATGCAGATCCTTCAACCTGGGCTTTGCCCACAATGCCACTCTAACCTTCACCAACTCCTCCAAATTCGCAAAATGAGGTTGAGCATTATTAAACAAACAAGCATTTCTTAATTCCCAAACTGACCATAACACAGCCATAGGAACAATTCTCCACAACATCTTGACCTTCTTTTTTACCTTAAAACCAGCCCACCAACTAAACAGAGACTGAACTGATTCAGGAATGGCCCAACACAAACCCCACCAATCAATAATCCCAGACCACACTTTCCAAATACTACTACAAGGCAGCAAGACATGACACTGAGTCTCCACCTCTGTCTTGCAAAAAACACAAAGAATGTTTGCATTAGACTTGAGCACCCCAACCCTTTGCATAAAAGCAGCAGACTTCATCCTACCTCTCCAAGCTAACCAAGACATGAATTGTACCTTAGGAGGTGCAATATTCTTCCAGATATTCATTACAAATCTGAGATTACACCCTTTATGCGAAGCCATCCAGTCCCACGCAGAGGCTATAGAGAAAGCACCGGATGGATTAGCCAGCCAAGTGCACTGATCCTCCACATTACTCCTTAAACTGGGTACAACTCGAAGGTACTCATACAAGTTAGACAGATCCTCCTCTTCCCAAGCAAAAAGCTGTCTTCTAAACATAAGATTCCAATCATCACCCTCATTTTTCCTTTGCACAAAATCAAACACTGAACCATCTTTATGAACTGATAAGGAAATAAGTCTAGGAAAAACAAAACAAGAGAGAGGCTCTGGTTATTACACCACACATCCACCCAAAATTTTGTCCTAATGCCATTTCCAATCACAATCTTAAAATTAGAGAAAAAGAACTCCCTCAAAGATGGATTTCGAGCAGCTAAGAATAAAATATCCTTCCACAAAACAGAACCCCCCCCCCCTAACTCCACTAACAATGGTCTTGTTTGGTATAGCTGTTAAAACAGATTATAGATTATGACTTTAATCAGAAGCTATTAATCTGTTTAGTATAGCTGTTGGATTATAGATTTAAGTTGCTGAGTAGTGTTTGTTAAATAAGCTGTGAAGCAGCTTTTTCAATTGATTTTTATTTTTTATTATTCACTATTTGTCTACATTTCTCATAAAAAATAATAATAATATTTTATAGTCCATTTGGGTCTTTTTCTATCTTTAAAAAAATAAAAAATAAAAAAATCTAAGAGTATAATCGTGAATTAACATGTCCACAGCAGAAGCTGATAATCAAAAGCAAGATGTGAGGAACTTCTCATAATCAGCTTTTTTGACTTAAAATAAGTTGTTAGAATCAGAAGCTGTTTTGAAATAAGTTTAACCAAATAGTCCAAAATAACTTTTTAAAAGTCAGAAGCTATAAGTTGGCTCAAAAAAGCCCCATCAAACACCCCCAATGGACTCCACCTACCTCCAAGCTGGCCATACTTGCTGCACAGCACTTTTTTCCATAAGGCCTTATCTTCCACACCAAATTTCCACCACCATTTGATCAACAAGCACTCATTAAATTCACTAAGCTTCCTCACACCAAGCCCACCTTGACACTTATTTTTACACACCTCCTCCCACTTAACAAGATGCACTTTTCTCTTTACCTCATCACCACCCCACAGAAAAGTAGACTGAATTCTATCTAACTTATTAGCAATGCCCACAGGCATTTTAAATAAAGACAGAAAATACGCGGGCAATCCAGATAATACAGACTTGATCAAGGTTAATCTACCTGCAAATGATAGGCATCTCCTTTTCCATAGTGCTAGTTTCTTCTTGAATTTGTCAACTACTGGCTGCCACATTCTCTTACACCTGGGATTTGCACCTAGAGGCATACCTAGGTAATTCAAAGGCAATTTCTGAGTTAAACAATTCAGCTTTTTGGAAAATGCCTGAACCAATTCATCTTCAACACCAATTCCACATACTTTACTCTTATGAAAATTAATCTTAAGCCCAGACATTACTTCAAAACATCTCAAAATTCTCTTCATCGTAAGGATTTCCTCCCAGCTTGCCTCACAAAAAATAATTGTATCGTCCGCAAACTAAAGATGAGACACCTTTAACTGACTATGACCCACAGTAGCTCCTTTGATGAGACCTAACTCTTTTGCTCTTTCCAGTAAGGTATTCAGACATTCCACCACCAAGTTGAAGAGAAAAGGTGAAAGAGGATCACCTTGCCTTAGACCTTTGTGAGGCGAAAATTCTGATGTTGGGGACCCATTAACTAACACAGAAACTCTAGCTGATGATATGCATGCCTTTATCCAACCCACCCACTTTTCTCCAAAACCAAAATTGTACATCATGGAGCACAAGAACCCCCAATTCACTGAGTCATATGCCTTCTCAAAATCTAATTTAAGAACAATTCCTCTCTTCTTGGTTTTTTTCCACCAGTGAACCACCTCACTAGCAATTAAGATTCCATCGAAAATACATCGACCACTCAAAAAATCCGATTGCGCTTCACTAATAATCTGAGGAAGAACCTGTGTCACGACCCAAACCCGGCCCTATGGGTTTAGCACCGTAACCGGCCAGTAATCCGAGATTACCGAAGGCCTGCTGAACAGTAATACAGTTAAACAGAGTACAGGGCCTGGCGGAAGCCAATACAGTAAATAACTAGTGTCCATTGAGCTGTGACAATCTGTATGCCAAAAACATTTTTCATGCATTCATACAGTTCAAAACAGTACAGTCTATACAATCGTATACAATGTTCAGTACGGGGACTTAATCCCTCGATAATAGTACGGTCAAACAGTAAACAGTTTATACAATACAAAACAGTAAGGAGACCGATGGGGACACAAAAACACCCCAAGCCATAGCATGGCAACTCGGAACCTCGCAGTGAGGCACATAGGCTGGCTTGACAAAACTGGGGACCAATCCCACGCTCCTAGCTCCGGTCTGGCTGCTGAGAACCTACATATATATATAAACAGTGAGCTAAAGCCAGTGAATAACATAATGCGTAAAGAGGTTATGAATGAATGTCCTTACAGTAATGAAAACAGTTCATTAAACAGTATTTCAGTCTTTCAGTATGTCAGTCAATCAATCATATGTGGTACATCCATTAGCCTATAAACAGTAGGTCCAAAAGGACCGGGCCTCAACAGACCCAACAGTAGTGATGATCATCAATCAATAAACAGTATGGTTCCACAAGGAAACCGACAGAGCTCTGTAACAATAACAGTAAGTAATAAGTGCTAAGGATGCCACAGTACAGTTCACAATACAGGACATACATTCATTCAATAACAATATCAGTTCAGTAAACAGTTCTGTTCAGTTATTCAAAAGATAACCATTTTGAACATATCTTTACACAATCTGTTACTCACAGAGATTGGGCTAATAGCAGCTAGAGCGCGTCCCCGAGAGCCAACCCTAAACAGTAAACAAATAGAACACACTCTAAGTTTAACAGTTGGGGAAGTACAATAATTAACTTCCTATTATGCCTCGGTGTGTTCTACATCTATAGCCTCATTAAGATGTCTTAAACTAGGCCTAAGAATGCCTAGGATGGAATGAGGATGTGAAAATACACTTAGAAAACATTTGCAGAATTTTCAGTGAAACAGAGTCCCGCTCGAGCGCAGGTTTCCCCGCTCGAGCGGACAGGCAAACAAAGGTCCCCGCTCGAGCGCAACATCCCCGCTCGAGCGGACCAAAAAGTACTGGATAGGTGAAATCTCCGCTCGACGCCCGCTCGAGCGCATCACCCAGTCCTCCGCTCGAGCGCCCAATACTCCGCTCGAGCGGACTGATGCACAGAGCAAGATGCTGGGAGCTCGTTTTCTCCGCTCGAGCGCCACTTCTTCCGCTCGAGCGGACAACAGAAATCTGGAAATCCCAGATTTGAGTCCCAAGCTCAAAACCAAATTCAAAAACAATATTTTCGATCCTCTTGGGCTATTTTCTAGAAAAACTCTTTTAAACACATAGAATAACTTGTTTCAAAACTCAATTTAAGAAATCAAAGCCCAAGGGTGTTTAATCAAACTCATTTCAAACCATTTTTCAAGAGTGAACTTCAAACATGACATGCATGGATTTTTGAACCAAATTAAAGCTTCAATACTAGCTCAAATGAGCTCAATACTTGGAAAACAAAATGAAAACATGGACTTTGATAGAAACATGAGCATGCATGTACAATCTACCATGAATTCAACTTCAAAATGCACCAATTCAAGCATGCATGCAACAATCCAAGCATAATTCAACCTTTTAGCACTAAATCATGATTTAATCCTACAATGGAGCATGAACCATGCAAGATGAAGCTCAAAGACAACAAGAAGAAGATGGATTCTCTTACCTAAGTCTTCAATTGGGAGAATACAAGCCCAAGTTTGTAATTTATACTTCAATCCTCTCAAATTCCAAGCATGCAAGATGAATTCCTCCAATCTCCTACCCTCTCTATGGTTTGGTCGGTTTAGGCTCTCAATTGGCAGAGAAGAAGTTTGGTCAAGTGTTGTATCTAGTGTAACAAGCTCCATAATATTGGTGTAGCGGCCCACTAACAAGGGCAAAGTTGTAAATAACTCGAACTCATGCAATTAAGCCTATTTTAATCTAATTTAATCATTCCTAATAAATTTTCAGATAAGTATACCATTAAATCACAAATATTCTACTGAGTCCAAAACACTAAACGGTTCATAATTCGGCCGCCGATAAGGCCTTCAATTAGCAGCTTATACGTATAAATTCAAACAGATAATCAATCAATCAACAGATAGAAATACAATATAATAGATATACTTATTCAATTTCAGTTTCGATTTCAATCAGTTCATTCAGTACTTCAGTTAATCCAATTATCAGTCATTATCAGTTCAGTTTAGCAGTATTCAGTACGTAATTCAGTGGTTAATCGGTAATCAGTACGAGGGTTGTTACAGTCTCCCCTCCTTATAAGGAGTTTAGTCCTCTAAACTCAAGTTACCTTCAGTCTGGAAGAAAACAGGATTCAGTGGAAACAATTCTGGGTATCTTTTAGCCATATCATCTTCCCTTTCCCAAGTGGCATACACACCACCATGGTTCTGCCAATCAACTTTCACTAGCGGGATCTCTTTGTTTCTCAGTTTCTTGATCCGTCTATTTACAATCTGTATAGGCCTCTCCTCGTAAGTGTAGTCATCACTCAATACTATCTGAGCAGGCTCAATCACATGGAATGGATCCCGAAGATAATCTCTCAACATAGAGATGTGGAAGACGTTATGCATATGCTCCATTTCAGGAGGAAGTGCAACTTGATACGCCACCGGATTGATTTTCTCAACGATCTGATACGGTCCGACATATCGCGGTGCTAACTTGCCTTTGACTCCAAAACGAGTCTGGCCTTTCATTGGTGTCACTTTCACAAACACGTGATCACCCACTTCATACTCTCGGTCTCGTCTTCTAACATTTGCATAACTCTTCTGTCTACTCTGTACAGTTTTCAATCTTTGCTGTATCAGTTTTACCTTTTCAGTTGTTTCATACACAATCTCGGGCCCAAGCAACGGCCCATCTCCAACTTCTGCCCAGCAAATTGGAGATCTACATTTTCTGCTATACAATGCCTCGAAAGGCGCCATACCGATGCTCGAATGGTAGCTGTTGTTGTAGGCGAATTCAGCTAGTGGCAAGTGACTTTCCCAGTTTCCTTGAAAATCAAGGACACACATTCTCAGTAGATCCTCTAAAGTTTGGATGGTCCTTTCTGACTGTCCATCTGTCTGAGGATGATAGGCACTACTCAGTCTCAATTCAGTACCCAATGCAGTCTGTAGGCTTTGCCAGAACCTCGATGTAAACTTCGAATCCCTGTCAGAAACAATAGACACAGGCACTCCGTGCAGTCTCACAATTTCATCAATATAAATAACAGCCAATTTGTCCGCATTATAAATTGTCTTGACAGGTAAAAAGTGAGCAGATTTAGTCAGTCTATCAACAATAACCCAAATTGAATCCATACCTTTCCTGGAGCGAGGTAATCCAACGATAAAATCCATCGTGATATGCTCCCATTTCCACTCTGGTATGGGTAAAGGTTGCAATAATCCAGCAGGTCGTTGATGTTCAGCTTTGACTTGTTGGCAATGAAGACATTTGGATACAAAGTCGGCAATTTCTTTCTTCATTCCTGGCCACCAAAAATTCAATTTCAAATCTTGATACATTTTCGTATTCCCCGGGTGGATAGAAAATTTTGAATTGTGGCCCTCTTGCAGAATTCTTCTTTTCAGTTCAGTGTCATTCGGCACGCATAGTCTTTCTTGAAATTTCAGTACATTGTTCTCAAATTTGAACCCCGGTCTCGGTTTAGAATCTCTTTCTTCAATAACCTTCTTCAAGTAATCATTCAATTGCTGTTTCTCCTTAATTTCTTCAATCAATGCTGGTTGAGCAGAAATAGCAGCTAATGTTCCACCTTGTTCCTTCAAAACAATTTCAATCTCAGACTTTTCAAGGTCACAAAGCAACTCCTTCTGTCCAGTCAGCAAACAGGCTAAGTTCCCAATCGATTTTCGGCTCAAAGCATCGGCAACGGTGTTGGCTTTTCCCGGATGATACAGAATCTGTAGGTCATAGTCTTTAATCAGTTCAAGCCATCTCCGCTGTCTCATATTCAGTTCTTTCTGGGTGAAGAAATACTTCAGACTCTTGTGGTCGGTATATACTTCACATGTTGCCCCATACAGATAGTGACGCCAGATTTTCAGTGCAAAAACTACTGCAGCAAGTTCCAGGTCATGGGTTGGGTAATTCTTTTCATGTGGTCTCAACTGTCGGGAAGCATAAGCAATAACTCTCCCATTCTGCATTAAAACACATCCCAAACCCTTATGAGAAGCATCACTAAAAATAGTATAACCATCTGTACCTGTAGGCAAGGTAAGAATTGGTGCAGTCACGAGTCTAGTTTTCAATTCTTGAAATGCTGATTCTCTCTGGTCAGTCCAGTCAAATGATATCCCCTTCTGTGTCAACTGAGTCAGTGGTAAGGCAATTTTGGAGAAATCTTTGACAAACCTTCTGTAATACCCGGCTAGTCCCAAAAAGCTTCGGACTTCGGTCACATTTGTTGGTCTAGGCCAGTTTACTACAGGTTCAATTTTCTGCGGATCAACAGAAATTCCATCTTTGCTAACAACATGCCCCAAAAACATAACATGATCTAGCCAAAATTCACATTTAGACAGTTTAGCATACAGTTTCTGTTCTCTTAAGGTTTGCAGGGCAAGTCTCAGATGATGTTCATGTTCCTCTACAGTCTTAGAATAAATCAATATGTCATCAATAAATACCACAATGAAATCATCAAGGTATGGTTTAAAAATTCTGTTCATAAGGTCCATAAATGCAGCTGGGGCATTCGTGACTCCGAACGGCATAACTAAAAATTCATAGTGGCCATACCTCGTTCTAAAAGCCGTTTTATCAATGTCTTCTGGTTTAACTTTCAGTTGGTGATATCCTGATCTGAGGTCGATCTTGGAAAACACTTGTGCACCCTGTAACTGGTCAAACAAATCATCAATACGCGGTAAGGGATATTTGTTCTTTACAGTTACCTTGTTCAATTCACGGTAATCAATGCACAGTCTCAGTGAGCCATCTTTCTTCTTTACAAACAAAACAGGTGCACCCTACGGTGAAGTACTGGGTCTGATAAACTTCTTGTCTAGCAGTTCCTGCAATTGTACTTTCAATTCCTTCAGTTCAGTTGGAGCCATTCTGTAGGGAGCTTTAGACATTGGCTGTGTACCCGGAATCACATCAACAGTAAATTCAACTTCCCTATCAATCAAATCCCCTGGCAAATCATCTGCAAATACATCTGGGAATTCTCTGACTATAGGAATACAATTCACATCAGTTTTAACACAATCATCAGTAGATACAGTCAGTACGGAACACAGATATCCTTTACATCCCTTTCTAATCAATTTGACAGCTTTTACAGAAGAAATCAGGTACGGAGGAGGTACTACTCCGACTCCACTAAATACGAATTCAGGTAAACCCGGTGGACGGAAAACAACTTGTTTGGTCACACAATCGATAGTAGCATGATATTTTTGTAACCAATCCATCCCCAATATTACATCAAAATGATCTATGTTCAACGGTAGTAAATCAATAAACAAATGCATGTCCCCAACAATAATCTCACAAGCAGGATACATATATGCACATGTCATGGATCCCCCAACAGGTGATGATACAGCTAGCAGATAGTTCATAGGTTCTAAGGGTCTATTCAATTTACGCGAAAAAGCATGCGACACATAAGAATGTGTAGACCCCGAATCAATCAGTACATATGCATTTTGAGCACAAATAGAGAGGATACCTGACACAACAGTCTCAGTGTTTTGCACGTCTCCCGGTACTAGGGCGAACACTCGGCCCTGCCTCATAGGCTCTTTCCCGGTAGCTTTGGGGTTAGGCTTTGGTGCTACATTTGATGCTGCGGCGCTCGGTGTAGCTTTACTACTAGTTGGTGGAGCAGAAGGGCAGTCTTTAATTCTGTGGCCCACTTTGCTACATCTGAAACAAGCTCCTGAAATCTGGTAGCAAACCCCTTTGTGCTTATTGCCACATACGGAGCAGGGTGGAATGAATCCACTCCCTTGGCTGGGGCTAGTTGTTGACCCCGTGTTCTGTTTCTTGTTTGCAGAGTTATGTTTGCCTTTCTTGAATTTGAAACCCTGTCTTTTACTGCGCCATTCAGTTGTTGGTGGTTCGGTTTGTTTCAGTGCTTCAATATTTGATTCAGCCATCAAGGCTTGATCAAGTACACCCACATAAGTTGGCAGTTTCAACATGTTGACTCTGTCAAGGATAGCAACATTCAGGCCGCCTTCAAACTTCCTGGCCTTTTTGTAGTCGGTGTCCACCATATGCGGTGCATATCTAGCAAGCTCGGTGAACTTCTTCTCATATTCGGCAACAGACGTTGTGCCCTGTTTCAGTTGTTCAAATTCAGTTACCTTTCTATCCCTGACACATTGAGGGAAGTATTTTTCAAAGAAGGACTCCTTGAACTGAGCCCAAGTCACCACAGTGTTGGTGTCACGGATCAACATCCCCCACCTTCTAGCTTCTTCCTGCAATGTAAAGGTGGCTAACAATACCTTATGTGCTTCTGAGCACGGAAAAACTTCAAACAATTTTTCAGTCTCCAAAACCCAAGCTTCAGCCTTCAACGGTTCAAGGCCTCCCTGAAAGGATGGCGGTTTCATCTTGCTGAATTTATGAGTCAGTGCAATAATGTCCACCTCATTAACGTTCGCATTCTGTACATTCTGTTCCGGTTGTACCGGAGGAGGAGGAGGTGGGGGCTGTTGGTTCTGTTGTTGATCAAGTCTTTCAATTACTAGTCCCATCATTTGTTCAAGTCTGGCCATTCTGGCCTCAGAGGATGATGATTCAGTTTCATTTGCAGTACTTGCGTTATCCATTTCACTATAAGCAGTGATAACAGTTATCATTATAAGCAGTTGTGCAATTAGACAGTTTAACATGTAGCATATAATCAGTCAGCCATAAGCACACACTTTCAAGTTCATGAGATGCCCTAATCACTTTCCTAGGACACTCTATAGCTCATTTGGACACGTGTGTGCGGTATAACTCGTGGTTAAGTATCGCTCTGATACCACTCTGTCACGACCCAAACCCAGCCCTATGGGTTTAGCACCGTAACCGGCCAGTAATCCGAGATTACCGAAGGCCTGCTGAACAGTAATACAGTTAAACAGAGTACAGGGCCTGGCGGAAGCCAATACAGTAAATAACTAGTGTCCATTGAGCTGTGACAATCTGTATGCCAAAAACATTTTTCATGCATTCATACAGTTCAAAACAGTACAGTCTATACAATCGTATACAACGTTCAGTACGGGGACTTAATCCCTCGATAATAGTACGGTCAAACAGTAAACAGTTTATACAATACAAAACAGTAAGGAGACCGATGGGGACACAAAAACACCCCAAGCCATAGCATGGCAACTCGGAACCTCGCAGTGAGGCACATAGGCTGGCTTGACAAAACTGGGGACCAATCCCACGCTCCTAGCTCCGGTCTGGCTGCTGAGAACCTACATATATATATATAAACAGTGAGCTAAAGCCCAGTGAATAACATAATGCGTAAAGAGGTTATGAATGAATGTCCTTACAGTAATGAAAACAGTTCATTAAATAGTATTTCAGTCTTTCAGTATGTCAGTCAATCAATCATATGTGGTACATCCATTAGCCTATAAACAGTAGGTCCAAAAGGACCGGGCCTCAACAGACCCAACAGTAGTGATGATCATCAATCAATAAACAGTATGGTTCCACAAGGAAACCGACAGAGCTCTGTAACAATAACAGTAAGTAATAAGTGCTAAGGATGCCACAGTACAGTTCACAATACAGGACATACATTCATTCAATAACAATATCAGTTCAGTAAACAGTTCTGTTCAGTTATTCAAAAGATAACCATTTTGAACATATCTTTACACAATCTGTTACTCACAGAGATTGGGCTAATAGCAGCTAGAGCGCGTCCCCGAGAGCCAACCCTAAACAGTAAACAAATAGAACACACTCTAAGTTTAACAGTTGGGGAAGTACAATAATTAACTTCCTATTATGCCTCGGTGTGTTCTACATCTATAGCCTCATTAAGATGTCTTAAACTAGGCCTAAGAATGCCTAGGATGGAATGAGGATGTGAAAATACACTTAGAAAACATTTGCAGAATTTTCAGTGAAACAGAGTCCCGCTCGAGCGCAGGTTTCCCCGCTCGAGCGGACAGGCAAACAAAGGTCCCCGCTCGAGCGCAACATCCCCGCTCGAGCGGACCAAAAAGTACTGGATAGGTGAAATCTCCGCTCGACGCCCGCTCGAGCGCATCACCCAGTCCTCCGCTCGAGCGCCCAATACTCCGCTCGAGCGGACTGATGCACAGAGCAAGATGCTGGGAGCTCGTTTTCTCCGCTCGAGCGCCACTTCTTCCGCTCGAGCGGACAACAGAAATCTGGAAATCCCAGATTTGAGTCCCAAGCTCAAAACCAAATTCAAAAACAATATTTTCGATCCTCTTGGGCTATTTTCTAGAAAAACTCTTTTAAACACATAGAATAACTTGTTTCAAAACTCAATTTAAGAAATCAAAGCCCAAGGGTGTTTAATCAAACTCATTTCAAACCATTTTTCAAGAGTGAACTTCAAACATGACATGCATGGATTTTTGAACCAAATTAAAGCTTCAATACTAGCTCAAATGAGCTCAATACTTGGAAAACAAAATGAAAACATGGACTTTGATAGAAACATGAGCATGCATGTACAATCTACCATGAATTCAACTTCAAAATGCACCAATTCAAGCATGCATGCAACAATCCAAGCATAATTCAACCTTTTAGCACTAAATCATGATTTAATCCTACAATGGAGCATGAACCATGCAAGATGAAGCTCAAAGACAACAAGAAGAAGATGGATTCTCTTACCTAAGTCTTCAATTGGGAGAATACAAGCCCAAGTTTGTAATTTATACTTCAATCCTCTCAAATTCCAAGCATGCAAGATGAATTCCTCCAATCTCCTACCCTCTCTATGGTTTGGTCGGTTTAGGCTCTCAATTGGCAGAGAAGAAGTTTGGTCAAGTGTTGTATCTAGTGTAACAAGCTCCATAATATTGGTGTAGTGGCCCACTAACAAGGGCAAAGTTGTAAATAACTCGAACTCATGCAATTAAGCCTATTTTAATCTAATTTAATCATTCCTAATAAATTTTCAGATAAGTATACCATTAAATCACAAATATTCTACTGAGTCCAAAACACTAAACGGTTCATAATTCGGCCGCCGATAAGGCCTTCAATTAGCAGCTTATACGTATAAATTCAAACAGATAATCAATCAATCAACAGATAGAAATACAATATAATAGATATACTTATTCAATTTCAGTTTCGATTTCAATCAGTTCATTCAGTACTTCAGTTAATCCAATTATCAGTCATTATCAGTTCAGTTTAGCAGTATTCAGTACGTAATTCAGTGGTTAATCGGTAATCAGTACGAGGGTTGTTACAACCTGCCTCAATCGTCTAGATAAAACCTTCGCAAGAATTTTATACACTGAGTTTACCAAACTTATAGGTCTAAAGTCAGATAACCCAACAGGACTGTCCTTCTTTAAAATGAGTGAAATAAACGAACTATTTACACCTCTAGCCAGCTTCCCATTTAAGTGAAATTCCTTCAACACCTGAATAACCTCATCCTTCATTATGGACCAACACCTTTGGAAACAAGCTAGATTGAACCTGTCAGGCCCAAGAGCCTTATTCCCATCACACTCTTTCACAGCAACCCAGATTTCTTCCTCTGTAAATTCAGATTCCAACATAGCTGCTGCTTGTTCACTTATTTTAGTACTTACACCAACTAATGTAGGCCTACTCTCCCACTCCTCTGAAAACAACTTCTCGAAAAAATTCACCATTGCCTACTTAATCAAGTCTGGCCGAACCACCAAAGACCCATTCACTGACACAAAATCAAGCATATTTTTCCTCTGTCTTCTGCTAGCCGTCATATGAAAAAACCTTGAGTTCTTATCACCATTTTCAGCCCAAAGCAACCTGGATTTTTGCTGCCACGTGTTCTCTTTTTTCCTCTTCAGGTCCCAAATTGAACTTTGCACCTCTTCTGTGACTTTTCTCAAACTCCTGCAAATCTCTAGACTCAGCCTTTAAGTCCCACTCATGCAATTCATCCTCAGTTTTTTTCAGTTTTTCATCCACATTACCAAACACTTCACTATTCCATCTTCGTAATTGACCTCGCAAATGCCCCAACTTTTTCATAATCCTATAACTAGCCCACCCACTTACCTGACAACTATCCCATGCAATCTTAACTGCAACCACAAAATTTGGATGTAAGCTCCAAGCATTGATACACCTGAATGGTTTTGGACCCCAATCCCTCTCATCAGTCATAATGATAACTGGACAATGATCAGAAATACTTCTATTTAATCCCCACTGCTTAAAGGAGAATTTCTCAAGCCAGCCAATGTCCAAAAGAAATCTATCTAACCTGCTCCACCTCTCACCCTCCACATCATTGCACCATGTAAATGATCTTCCTAACATTGGCAAGTCCAACAACTCCATAGTATCAATAAAACCATTGAAGTCCTTCATCCCCCTATCTCTTCTTATGCACCCTTTCCTCTCACTCATAAACCTAATCTCGTTGAAGTCACCCCCAATACACCAGGGACTTGAAAAGGCTCTCTTCAATTTGGACAATGATTCCCATAAAATCCTCCGGCCACTAACATCATTTGGTGCATACACATTAACAGCTACACATTCAAAAAAGTGATTAAGTATTCCTTTCATCAAAATAAAACTTCTATTGCAACAGCACTCTTTAAGTTCAAATACCTCAGGATTCCATAAGCAGAAAAGACCACATGCACTTCCATCGGCACCCACCTCCAAAAGCCCACATCCTCTACTGGCCACAAAGATTTGATGAACCCAACATCAACACTACTTTTCTTAGTTTCTTGAAGTAGCAATACCTCTATCTTTCGATCATTAACTAGCTTCTTAATGCTCCTTCTCTTCTCTGGTTTTCCCATTCCCCTAACATTCCATGTTACTATCTTCATCTATAAATGTCAGACACTCACCTGACCCCCAGAGCCTACCGAACGGCCTAAACAGCCCGTTCAGCATCCTCCACCCTCTCCCTATCCTTCAGTTCAAGCATTACAATTCGGTTGACAACCTCCTGCTCCTTATTTTTACAATCCAGCCCAAGAACCTTCCCTACTTGCAAGGTAGCAAGAGCCTTCTCCTAAATCTCCTTCCTCCTTCTTGAAGCATTACTATGTGAAATTGAAGCTAAAATTGCAGCCACAGCAGCTCGAAAAATAGCAACATTTCTGAGACTTGGACTGGGCAGAACCCCTTTTTGTAGCGGAAGACTTCGATGATGCTTGACTCTTCTTCTCAATTGAGGACCTTGCTTCTTCCCCTTATTATCAGTCGGACCACTTGCAATATCCTTATCCTTTCTTTGAGCTAGGACTGGTTTTGGACATAGAGATGGACCAATTTGATATTGGGCTGCACTTTCACTTAAATTTGAATCTACCCCAATGGGCCCTGTAACTGCTGCCCCAGATTGAATTCCACTTAAAATGACTTGGAGATTAATATTGGGCCTAACACGATCAGACTCACAAACATTTCTTACAAATTTAGGTGAGCAAACACGGCCCACCTCATTTTGAAATTCAACTGGCGCCTCATTCCTTGAGCTCATCACCAGCTCCAGACCTTCCACATTACCACCTTCATTACGTTGTATACTTCCCAGACCATACTTTATTGCATTGACCACCGGATCTGCCAACGACTCATTAACTCCATCCATTTGCACTTGCTCTCTATCCACCGTGTTCTCTACTGAATTCGCCACTACATCATTATCTGCCACTACATCATTATCTGCCATATCCGCTGAATCTTTTGCCACCTCCTTAGAACTATCAAACCCAACTTCCTCATCTTATTTGCTACCGTTACCATTGATTAACTTCTGTTCACAGGCAACACTCAGAGAACTTGAGGCAAGAAACTCAGAATTCACTTCTCTTCTGTAATTTTTGGACAAATCAAACAGTGGGTAATCTTCACAAACTCGAACAGGAAACTTGCATTCATTGCACTCCAAAAACACCACTGTGTTAATAACCTCCAATGTAGATGTAACAATCCTCACCCTACCATACTCAAAGGTGCAAGGATTATTAATATCTTCTTCTAACTGCACCACTTCGCCCCAAATGCTGCCAATATCGCGAAATGTATTAGTACTCCATAAATTGATTGGTACACCCATGCAAGAAATCCAAACACATCGTTCAGTTGAGATGGATTTTCCTTTCCCCCACTCAGTTATAGAGTCACTCCACCGAGAAATCCACGCATCCATACGAGCTCTTTCCTCATTCATTTGTTGCTTTGAAGAGAATGTTAAGATAGCTAACTTACCACCTCCACTTCTGACTCTAACTCCTTTCATGCGCTCCTTAACCTCAACTTCAAATTCGTGAAATGACAAGACTGCTTTAAGACTGACCAACAGGCTTTCATACAACCATCCATTAGCAGCCTCTCTTGCTTGAACTACCAACTTTTCTTTCCAAAAGTCAGTATTCTGCTTCACAACTTCTGCATAGGATCGTCAATAATGGCTCTGCATTCCTATTTGAGGAAATACCTTCTGAACCCCACTCATCATCCTCTTTTCCCCTGTAAGAAACTCTTTTCCCCCCATGCGCTCTGGTTTCTAGACATCTGCTTGCTTCACCCTTAATGCCTTATTATCACACCACAGGCCATTCATCTTTTGAATTGCCATATTAGCGGCTACCTTACAATCATACCTCACAAAACCAAAACGTGTTCCCAGACTGTTCCTTCGCTTTTACGGAATGAACACATCCTTGACAACTCCGAACTTTCCAAACAGAGAATACAAACTCTTAGGATCCATAGAGTTTGGTAGATCATCCACATATAGTGTAAACAGACCTTCCTTCAATGATTGATTTCCTTGCAAGCCTACCTTTCTTCCTCGAATCACCAATTTCCACCCTTCTCTCTCCGTAAGACTTTTTTCTTCCATTTCTCTGTGAAAAGTTAGAATTTATTTTTTGTAAAAATGTTGAAGGATCCCAATTGTGAGTTAAGCATCATGAATTACATATCTCGTGATTGCTATGACCAGTTTGGTGAACGATTACCAAGCAGCCACAGTGCATGGTTCTCCATTAAGAAATTCTCCATATCGAATAGCAAGGACACGTTCACTGCTATCGGTTGTGACACATCGGGATCTGTCCAAATCACTAATAAACACGGTTCTGTGGTAGTTGCAAGTGGGTGTCAGCCAAAATGTAGCAACATCGACAGCGTTCCTAACGATGGATCTTGCCATGGAATTGGCTGCTGCCAGACCTCCATACTAAAAGGATTTGGCAAGATCAAACTTTATGCAAATAGTTTCTCCAAACATACGGGTGTAACCGACTTCAATCCCTGCAGCTATGCCTTTGTTATTGAAGAGCGTGAGTTTAATTTCTCCACAACTTACCTTAAAAATTTTAAAGAAAACATGGTGCCACTGGTGCCGGACTGGGGAATAAGGGATGGTGAGACATGCGAAGAAGCTAAAAGAAATACTAGAAGATGTTGGTGGGTATATCTGCAAGTGCTCGTCCGGTTACAAAGGGAACCCCTACCTGTCAGATGGTTGCCGAGGTTGGTATACTATCCATTACCTATATATAGCTTCATTCATCATGTTTGGTTTCAATTCATAATTCATATGATTTTGATTCTATACATATATTTGTTATGATGCTTTCGGGATAAGAAGGGCCTTCCTCTCTGTTTGGTTTTAATTAATTGTTTTTTGAATGTAGACATAAATGAGTGTGAAGATCCATCTCTCAACAAGTGTGAACATATAAGCAAATGTGATAACATAGAAGGGAATTATACATGCGTTTGCCCCTCGGGATCCCACAGTAATGGCAGAGTAGATGGAAACGGTTGCACTGCTGATCAATTTCCAGTGATTAGGATTATGATTGGTTAGTCTATACATCAGTGAGAAAATAATAAGTTTGGTTTAGTTTTTCAAAATTGTATTTTAATTTTTTGTTTTTAGTGTTTTATCATCTTTAGTTTAAAAACAAAAAAACATATTTTCATCATTTTTTTTTTTTTTTTTGAACTTTTATATCCACCAAATTTAGATGTCATTAAATAGAGACATTCATGCTAGATGTCCATTTTTGAAATTGTTGGGCCTAAGCTTACATTTTTTTTTGGGATCAAAATGACATTATTTGTTCAAAGGACACTATCTGTTCAAAAGCTTACCTTTGTGTTCATCTTTTCAAATGTCACCTATCTGTGCACGTGTTACTTACCTGTCTAACTATCACTTCAAGTGTCTCACTATTTATTTATTATTCAAATGTGTACATGTGTCACCTATCTATTCAATGTCATCTATCTGTCCATCTCACTGTCACTAGTTGCCGGCCACTACCAACTTTTCTGGTGGTTTTTCAACGTGTGTTCTTCTCATCAAATAAGATTAATTCTTAGATCTAATGCTTAACATACTCCTCAAATTGGATTTACCGGCAATTTTTTCTATACAAAGTAAATTATTTGTAAAAAAAAAAATCTATAAAAAATAATAAATAAATACAAAAAATATGCAAATGTATTGAATTTTTAATATGTAGTGAATTTTTAAAAAAATCACGAATATTTTACTTTTTTAATGTATCTAAATTACGTCATTTAAAAATACAAAAATTAGATTGAAATATTTAAAAAATTTGTTAAAACTACAAAAAGAAAAAAAAGAAGAAAAACTTTAAAAAAAATTGACTCTAAAAACTGAAAAAAGAAGAGAGTATAGAACACCTAATTCATATAGGTACCATATGGCAATGTATACAATTTTTTATTTTTTATTTAAGGAAAATATCAAACATTTTATGATTATTTTTGATAAAATGTAAACAAAAAAAATGTCTAGTGCACACGTATTTTTATTTTTATTTTTTTGTTTTTTTATTTTTTTTGAAAACAAGTGAAATAAGTGTTCGGTAGAAGAAGGTGGCCTAAGGTGATTGTCAACAATCAAAGATGGTAGTTTGAAATGGTTGTCGACGAGTAGTGAGCGATGGTTAATGGTGGCTGATGGTCGAAGATGGTGGCCAAAGATGGATTCCGATAAGAGGATGGTAGTCAAAGGTGGTAGCCAATCAGAAATGGTTGGAGGCAACTAGAGGTGGTTGTTGACTGTAGGAGGTGGTGGCTAGAGTTCATTGTTGGAGGACGTCACTAGTGATGGTGGCTTGAGATGGGGTGACTGGTAGTGCTGACGAGCGACGAGTAATGGTTGGAGAGGGTGGGAGAGGGAGAAATGAACGTTTTTTTTTTTGGCTAAACAAGTAAAATTAACTTTTTTTTTTATTAGAAGATTTTAATAATTTTATATATTATTTACATATTTTTTGAAATGTAGGTTTCATCATTGGTGGAGCAGTTGATACTGGAATTGGGACTGGAGAGATCAACTTAGGAAGTGATGAAACTGTTTACTTCAGAAGATCTCAAGAAGGCTACCAACTACTATGATAAAAGCAAAATCGTTGGTCGAGGAGGTAATGGGATAGTTTACAAGGGAACTCTAGGAGATAAGAGGATTGTGGCCATCAGGAAGTCCAAAGTGGTGGATGAAAGTCAAGTAGAGCAATTTATGAATGAGATTGTTGTGCTTTCACAGATTAATCACCCGAATGTTGTAAAACTTGTGGGTTGTTGTTTGGACACTCAAATCCCCTTGCTTGTCTACGAATTCATCACCAATGGTACTTTCTTTGACCATATACACAATAAACATGATATTTCATGGCAAATCCGCCTGCAAATAGCTATAGAAACTGCTGGTGCAGTGTCACATTTGCACTCTGAACGTAAAGCCTCTGTTCCTATCATCCATAGAGATGTCAAGACTACAAACATACTCTTGGATGATAATTACACCGCAAAACTATCTGACTTTCGAGCATCAAGGTTGGTTCCAAAAGACAAAATTCAATTTGCCACAGTGATTCAAGGAACTCTAGGATACTTGGACCCTGAATACTTGCAAACGAGCCAATTAACAGAGAAAAGCGATGTTTATAGCTTTGAAGTAGTGCTTGCGGAGTTAATCACCAGAAAGAAGGCGTTGGCATTTGATAGGCCTGAGGAGGAGAGATGTCTAGCCACTTATTTTCTTTCTTCTCTGAAAACTGGTCGCTTGAACCAAGCTATTGATAAACACATAGAAAATGAGGGAGAGACTGTTGAGCAGCTCAAAAAAGTGGCCGCTATTGCAGAGAGATGCTTGAAATTGAAAATGGAGGAGAGACCTACTATGAAGGATGTAGCAATGGAATTGGAGAGGTTGATCATGAAAAAGATGGGGAATAAGCATCCACAGGTTCAAACTAACATTGTTGTGATTTCTGAAGAGACTGAGAGGACTTGCTTGGTCAGAAGAAGTCAAGTGGGTATGAGTTTGAAGGTTGTAGTAGCAACACTACAACAACTGAGTGATGAGAACATACAATACTGCCATTGAATGATGGGAGGTGATTGTTTTGTGCTTGTCCACATCTTGGTTGATAGATTGCTACTACTGTCTTGTGTGCTTTGTTTTAAGTTAAGTTGTTTTAATGCCTAAAAGAGATGTATTCCTTCTAGTTTTATTCTACTTTCTTATGTAATTTGTCATTTTCTTTTCATGATATATGTATATATCTGATTTATCTTTAGTTTTTGTGGCTGAGGGAGACTCTGTTCTCTTCCTAGCACAAAAAAATGTAAAGTGGAAGGAAAGTGAAGACCTGTTTGTATTCAGTTTCTTCTTATTCTCTTCCTAGCACAAATAAAATGTAAAATAGAAGGAAAGTGAAGACATGTTTGTATTCAATTTCTTCTTCTCAATAATTTATTACTGAATTTCAAGTCTCCATTTGTTTAATGACAATCTCATTGTTACAAAAACTAGGTAAAATACCATTTCTACGAGACACTGTTGTTATTTTTCAAGAACAGTGACAAAATAAGAACATATAAGAACAAAAATGAGCTGCCAAAATGACCTACAGATTTTATTGACTAGAAAGTGCTTTATATACATGAAAAATATAACAGAAATGCATAACAACTTGCAAAGAAATAGCATCACAAGCCCATGAATAGATGAGCTTATCTCCTAGTTTCCTATTTTCTAGTAACAACTACTTTGAAGCTTTCAAACGTTTTGACTTATTCAAAAATACTCCAGCAACTTTATTCCAGCGATCTTTGAATATCTTAGAAGCCTACTCAACATGACACATCAGCAGCTGAGTCATCTTCTCAACACTCCTCCTTGGATCAGCTGCTGCTCATTCCCAATTTTTCTCTCAGGAATTCAAACCTTGCTTTAGAAAGTGCTTTTGTTAGAATATCAGCAACCTGATTTTCTGTTTTGCAATGGAGCAACAGTACTTCTCCTTCTTTCTGTACTTCCCTGAGAAAGTAAAATTTAATCTTAAAATGCTTTGTTTTCCCATGAAAAACTGGATTGTTAGATATAGATATAGCAGCTTGGTTATCAACAAAAATTTGTGTGGACTCCTCCTGTTCCATATGCAGATCTGTTAACAATTTCCTAAACCACAGAGCTTGGTTTACGGCGGCTGTAGCAGCCACATATTCAGCTTCAGCAGTACTTTGTGCAATAATCTCTTGTTTTCCTTGAACACCAGGAGAACATGCCTGATCCAAAACTAAAGCAAAAACCAGTTGTACTTCTCATATCATCAATAGAACCTCCCCAATCACTGTCAGAGAAGCCATGGAACTTAAAATCTGAACAATGAGTGAACTTTATGCCATAATTGACAGTGCCTTTGATGTACCTCAAAATCCTCTTTGCAGCTTGAAAATGCACCTCACTTGCACAGTGCATAAACCTCGAAAGCAAACTCACAGCATGCATTATGTCAGGTCGGGTTGCTGTAAGATACATTAAGCAACCAATCAAACTCCTGTACAAACCTTCATCAACCTTGTCAACTCCATCATCCTTGCTGAATTTCTCTTTCTGATTCATAGGAGTTGATGTAGCTTTGCAATCTTCCATGTGAAATTTTTTTAGGATCTCCTTTGCATACTTTTGTTGGCAGATAAAGACTTCATGTTGCCTTTGCTTTACTTCCATTCCCAGAAAATAGGACATCAAGCCCAAATCTGTCATCTCAAACACCTTAAGCATCTCTGCTTTAAATTCCTTTATAAGATCCTCATTGCTCCCTGTTATAAGCAAGTCATCAACATAAACAGACACAACAATTAAGTCAGTAGCCTCCTTCACGTAAAGAGTAAATTCACTTAGACTTTTTACAAAGCCTAGGCTTAATAAGTGGCTATCTATTCTACTGTACCAAGCCCTTGGTGCCTGTTTAAGACCATACAATGCCTTTTTCAGCAAATACACTTTATCCTCATGCCCCTGCATAACAAATCCCTCTGGCTGCTCTACATATATTTCCTCCTGCAAAAAACCATTCAAAAAAGCTGATTTAACATCTAGCTGATAGATCTTCCAGTCTTTTTGTGCTGCAATTGCTAGCAGCAACCTGATTGTATCTAACCTTGCCACAGGTGCAAAGGTCTCAGAGAAATCAACACCATAGATTTGAGCATAACCCTTCACCACTAGCCTTGCTTTATACTTGTTAACTGATCCATCTGCATTTAACTTGGTTCTAAACACCCATTTAACTCCTATAATCTTCTTATTTTGAGGTTTTTCCATAACCTCCCAAGTGTGATTTTTCTCTATCATTCTCATCTCCTCTTTCATAGCTTCCATCCATTTCTGATCATTTTTAGCTTCTTCAAATCCTGCAGGTTCAGTTACAGCAACATTGCATCTTTGATAAATGTCAGAAAGCAGTCTTGTTCCCCTAACTGGTGGGTCATCAACATTGTCTTCAGAAGGTTGCAAATTTTCTAAAAATTGATCTTCTTGTCCATCATCCCAATTCCATTGTTCATTCTCCATGAAAGTAACGTCTCTACTTATCAGAATTTTCCCTGTTTGAGGATGGAAAATTCTGTAAGCTTTAGAGATGTTGCTATAACCAATAAAAACTCCTGGTTCTGCTTTCTTATCAAGCTTGTCTCTCTTCACCTGAGGCACATATGAAAAACACAGACAACCAAATACTTTGAAGTTATGTAGTGAAGGTTTGTATCCATACCAAGCCTCAAAGGGTGTTTTTCTTTTCAAAGCCCTTGTTGGAAGTCTGTTAAGTAGAAAAATAGCAGTATTTGTAGCCTCTGCCCAGAATTTTTTTTTGCAGCCCTTTTTCATGTAGCAGACATCTGGTCATCTCCATGAGTGTTCTATTCTTCCTCTCACTTACTCCATTTTGTTGTGGAGTGTATGGAGCTGTCAGTTGGTGTTCGATTCCAGCTTCTTCACAAAACAAATCGAACTGTTCTGAGGTGTATTCCTTGCCATTATCCGATCTTAATACTTGTATCTTGCAGCCACTCTGGTTTTCCACCCAAGCTTTGAATTTCCAGAACACAACTGCAACCTCAGATTTAAACCTTAAGAAGTAAATCCAACACATTCTTGTTAAATCATCTATAAAAGCAATATAATATTTACTTCCCTTTAATGATGGGGTTCTCTGAGGCCCTCCAAGATCAGTATGTATTAGTTGCAGCTTCTGTGAAGCCCTCCAGGCCTTTTTAGGAAATGGCAATCTATTTTGTTTTCCATATTGACAAGCCTTGCAGCCAAGTAGATGCTCTTCTAGTGGAGGTAACCCTTGTACCAGCTGACTTTTCTGCATATATATGAGTGCTCCATGGTGAAAATGGCCCAATCTCTTGTGCCAAATTTCTGTTGTGTTCATAGAAACTTGATATGCTGTCTGCTCCTCCTTCATTGGATCCAGAGAGAAGCACTTGCCTCTCATTTTGATTGTACACACCTCGCGGCCATCTGCATCTCTAATCATACACTTTTTATCTTCAAACAACAGTTTATAGCCTTTTTCTAGTAGTTGACCAACACTTAGCAAATTTTGATCAATTCTAGGCACATATAAAACATCAGTGATTAGTTTTGTACCTAAAACACTTTCAATTGCTACTGTCCCTTTGCCTCTTACTTCAATGAACTCACCATTTCCAACCTTGACTTTGGAAATTTTAGTTATATCCAGCTCTTTAAAGAGCTCTTTGTCATAGGTCATATGGTTTGTGCAGCCACTATCAACTAACCAGTGTTCATTAGAGCTTTTGCTTGCATAACATGAGGCAACAAACAGGTGCTCCTCCTCCTGCTGATCCACCATTTTAGCTTCACCTTCTTGCTGTTGTTTGCTTCTACAAACCTTCTCTATGTGGCCTAACTGGTTGCACTTTCTGCACTTGATGTCAGGCCTCCACCAACACTTAGATTGAGGATGATTTGTCTTCTTGCAATGCTGGCATTGAGGGTAAGTTCCTCCTTTGTTGTTGTTGTCTCCAGCTTCAGCATTACCTTTGCTTGAGTTGTCTTTATTGCCCTTCTTTTTCTTGCCTTTACTTTTATCTTGGATTTGTAGTTTGGCCTTCAAAGCTCCCTCCACAAACCCTTCTTGCCTAATTAGTCTTCTTTGCTCCTGTGCTTGCAAAGCATTCAAAAATTCTGCCAAGGAAATACTTGTTAAGTCTTTAGATTCCTCAAGAGAGGAGATTTTGGATTCAAACCTTTCAGGTATGGTTACTAGGATTTTTTCAACAACCCTTTGATCAGACAAGTCTTCTCCAAGCAACCTTACTTTGTTTACTATGCTCAGCAGCCTATCAGAGTACTCCTTGATGGTCTCTGATTCCTTCATCCTTTGTATCTCAAATTCCCTCCTTAAGTTCATCACTTGCATGCTCCTTGATCTGTCATTGCCTTGAGACTCAGTTCTGAGATAGTCCCAGATGTTTTTGGCTGACTCCAAAGTCATGATCTTGGTGAAAATAGCTTCAGAAACTGCTGAATGGAGGCAAGACTTGGCTTTGTATTTTTTAGTTGATCTCTCCTTGTGAATCTTGATTTCTTGTATAGTGGGATTGTCAGGCAATGGAACGATTTCATAATCAGCTTCAACTGCCTCCCAAAGATCAACTGCTTGCAAATAAGCAGTCATCCTTACTGCCCATGTTTGATAATTCTCACCAGTGAAAACTGGTGGTGTTATTGGAGAGAAAGCATTTGAGGCCATGCTTGGAAAGGTTAAGTGTTTGTGTTTTGGTGTTTTGGGAAAGATCTCTCAGGATTTCTCACACAGGCCCCTCAAGAAAACAGCTCTGATACCAATATGTTGTTATTTTTCAAGAACAGTGACAAAATAAGAACATATAAGAACAAAAATGAGCTGCCAAAATGACCTACAGATTTTATTGACTAGAAAGTGCTTTATATACATGAAAAATATAACAGAAATGCATAACAACTTGCAAAGAAATAGCATCACAAGCCCATGAATAGATGAGCTTATCTCCTAGTTTCCTATTTTCTAGTAACAACTACTTTGAAGCTTTCAAACATTTTGACTTATTCAAAAATACTCTAGCAACTTTATTCCAGCGATCTTTGAATATCTTAGAAGCCTACTCAACATGACACATCAGCAGCTGAGTCATCTTCTCAACAGACACCTCTGTTATAAGAAAAGTTACCAATTATTATGGTGTAGTTATGAAAGGATACACTATATAAAAAAAAGTGTTAGTTACGAATTATTTTGGCTAATATTATATACATTTAAAAATATACAATTTTTTGTGACTATCACTGCAAGAAAATCGGGAATTAGCGGTGTTTTTAAAATGCCATAAAGACTGGGTGCATTACAAATTGATGTAACTTCACTAAAAAAATTAGTAACATCAACTACGAAATGCGTAATCTTGTTACAAATTGACGTAACAAAAAATGTCGTAACAAAGTCATAACTTCTGTTACATGAACCACAAAATTTTAGATATTTTCTTACGGTAATTTGTGGTGAGATTACATACAACATGCACCCCTAAGAGGGGGACACCATAGGCTTTCCCATCAAAACATACAACATGCACATTTTTAGGAGTATGCATAATAAAATTTCCTTTAGATAAAAGACATGACATCTAGGGGTTTTCACTATCAAAATGCAACTAGGGGATTCCATTGGAATTAATTACCCACTAGGATTATTTTTTCTCTTACTAGGTTAGTTTAATAGACTACTCTTTTACATTTTTAACTATGAAGTCAGATATCACTCATTGCCAAATATGTATATATATATATATTTTTTTTTCTTTCCATTATGCAACTCTTTGTTAAATTGAGTTTAATTATTTCCTCTCATTATGACTTTTAGTTGTGTTCCTTATTGGTGTAGGTTGTAGGACATAGATATGTGTCGTTAAAATTTACCCCCAAAAATCTTGTCATTGCATTTGTAATAATCAAACAACCAAGAATTTGTTGTGGATTTCTCTGTAGATTTCACCTCGTTGGGGTTAGGCCAGTGGCCATAACCCGTGTGCCTCATAGGAAGACATGAGTTTGACTCCCTCCTTCCCCTTCAATGTACATAAAATATATAGTTTCATTTGGGAAAATGCCTAAACTTCCAATTGATAAATAATATATCTTCAACATATATGGAGAAAATGAAATATATTAAAAATGGTACCGTATACGGCACCAAATGCTTCCGTATCCTGTTTTCTGTTGAAGTTACAAAAAAATTGGTACAAAACATTGATCTATTTTGAAACAAAATTTACACATTAATGACTAGCGTCCACCATCTAATGCCACAGACATTTGGTCCCTCATGCTATCATACCCGGCACTAGTTGTACTACTACCAACATTGCCACCACCAAAGCCACCATTGTAACCATCTGAAGTTTCATTTTGATTCAGCTGTAGGGTAATCACCCACGTGGGGTGATGGCTGCCAACACACAAAGCTTGCCAACTACATGAGGAAATGCTTGCCATGTAAAGGAGTTGGAAAGCAGCACAAAAGGGAATGTCATGTGCTGCAACATGGCACAAGCTGGCAGCCAACTCACCATGAGGCCATGAGGATAAAGTCTTGGCCATGAGGCTTGGCCATGAGGCCATGAGGCCAGCCTCTCCATCCACCATTGAAGTGTATAAATGAAGATGGGTGAGAGAGAGCAAAATGAGAGAGAGAGAGAGAGAAGGAAAACCGTGAAGCCAAAGTGAGTGTTGAGATGTGAGGCGGAGAGACCGTCTCCCTCGGTGGTAGCGAGGGAGACGGGAGAGTGGGTGAGTGAGGAGAGTGTGAGCTCCTCCTCTAATTGTAATCTTTCTGTAATCTCCACATTGGTATAGTGAAAACCGGCTACTCTCCCGTGGACGTAGGCATTGAGGCCGAACCACGTTAAATATTGTGTCTCCGTGTGTGTGGGTGTGTATTTCTGCTTGGTTTAATTTCCGCAAAGGTCTTGGGGGGATCCCGGATCCCAACAATTGGTATCAGAGCCTTGTCGGTGGTGTTTCGGAACCAAAACAGTGCAAAATCCGAATCTGCCCAGAAATCGAATTGCTCGAAATCGAGTTTTGAGCATACCAGGAGCAAGGGCTCGACGAGAGGAGTCCAGAAATACAAAGCAGACACCAAACAGAGGTTGGGGTGGCCTACACGCGCTGGTCAAAGTTAGGAGCGTAAAGTCAACTTTGAACCAGAAGCCCACGCGCGGCTGGAGGTTGGAGACGACACTGTTCACCAAAGCTGCAGTGTTTAAATATTTATTCAGGAAAATATAACACAAGGCATGGTGCTGGCATAGTGGATAAGGTGATGGGTGTTCAAGGTCAGGGGTTCGAAACCCCTTGGATGCATACTCAGAATTAATGTTTTTATTTTGGGTAGAGGATGACGCAGCGCTGACGCAGTGGATGACGTCAGCAGAATCATGCCAGCAGAACTGCCACGTGGCCGTCCAGTCATCTGCCACGTCAGCAAGGGTGTTGACCAGTCAACCAGAGGCAGGGAGGGATCCTGTGTTGCGCGGCAATGGTACAACCGCAGGGGAAGGATCCAGTGCTTCGCGGCTAAGGTGCAGCCGCAGATCTGAGGCGTACAAAATGTTTTGGCTTGATCTAAGCCATTTGGAGTCCGTTTTTGGCGATCCAATAGTGGTTTCCGACTATTTGGAGTATTCTGGACACATCCGTACGGTCAGATTTTGGAGACGGAGTTTCTGTAAAAAGAAGGCAGTTTAAAGGGACGGACGGCATCAGGTGCAGTGGACGGAATATTCTGTTGGTACACGGAATATTCCCTGGACTTCTGAAAATTGCAATTTGGCCCAGAATTTTCAGAAAATTGTGGTGTGGCCCAGCTTTCGGGGATATTTTTCAGTGAGGTCCCCGGAAGTGCAGCGAAGGTTGGTCCTAGCTAATCGGACCGTTCCGGACGCAACCGCGAGGTCAGAATAGTGAAATTCTGAACGGTTTTTAAAGATTGTCAAAACATGGGAGTTTGTCATCTTCAATACTCGAAGGGAGGTTGCCGGATATTGTGGAACGCTGCGGATTCACTGAAGAGGTTAGAATGGGCATATTCTAACCAGATTGGACAACCAGGTACAACTCGAGATAGATCATTGAAGGCCAGAGGAGATCAGGCTTGATGGCAGATCGAGGGAGATCAAGATTGGTCAGGGGCGATCAGAGGATTGCAGACCAGACTTGATGATCAAATGGCAGATCGAGGGAGATCAGGATTGGTCAGGGGCGATCAGAGGATTGCAAAGATGATTATCTCCGGAGTTCATCGGAGGATCTGGTTCAATCAGAAGAGAAGACCATTCATCGACGGATAGATGATTTGGCAACCAGTTCAGGCTCAGGGAAATATTGTGGCTGTTGGAGCTACTGTATATGAGTAAGTACTGGTGATACGTGGACGTGTAGAACAATAGTTGCAGAGGAGCATACTAAGCGCAGGAGCACAAATGCAGACGTGCAGTAGTGCAAGGGTACAGTGTTGTACAGAGGCGCAAGAGGAGTGTGCAGCAGCGGGTTGTTGAAAGTTCACAGGAACCTCCAGACAGAGAAATTGAGACAAACGCAAGAGTGCGCGCCAACGAGTGGCAAGTCTTTTTTCTTCTATGGTGGTTTCTTCCATGGCAGCGGAGGATAGAGTTGATGCGGATCTCTCAGGCGAGCTCGACGCAGGGAGACCAGAAGCCATGGGTACGGGCACTATGCAGGGAATTGCATAGCTGACGATGCTTTGACAGATGGAGCTACTGTCAACCATCAATCTACTGGACAGCACATCAAGGATTGCACAGGCACAGACAACGAGCGTATGGAGACGCTAGGAGGTTGTTCAGCAGTGCAGAAGGCAAAAGCCGATAGTTCAGAGGAAAAGCTCCGAGCAAAGAAGACAGAGGACGTTGATGGGATAAACAACGAGTTTTCTATTGCTCCAATGACTGGTCCTGCGAGGTAATGCATGACAGTCAAGGGCATTCCAGCAGGGGGTGCAGGACATCCAATCAGGGGGTGTCGGATATCTTGGTTGCGCAAGTTCAAGCATAGCAAGTGAAGGCATCCGAGCCAGGAAGCGTGGAAGAGATCTGGGGGAGATAGGAGCAGAGGCTCTCTCCAAATCAGAGTGGTATGAGTTGAATTGAGGATGTAGGATTCCCTCATTCTCTTGTATCTCTGCTGTGTTATCTCTAGTTTCAGGGGGTGCAAACATCTCAGTGAGGAGAAGCTAACTATGCTGAAATTTGGGCGTGACAAGATTAACAGCAGTGTGTGCTGTGGATCACCTCACATGGGTTGAGGGGGTGATTTGTAGGGTAATCACCCACGTGGGGTGATGGCTGCCAACACACAAAGCTTGCCAACTACATGAGGAAATGCTTGCCATGTAAAGGAGTTGGAAAGCAGCACAAAAGGGAATGTCATGTGCTGCAACATGGCACAAGCTGGCAGCCAACTCACCATGAGGCCATGAGGATAAAGTCTTGGCCATGAGGCTTGGCCATGAGGCCATGAGGCCAGCCTCTCCATCCACCATTGAAGTGTATAAATGAAGATGGGTGAGAGAGAGCAAAATGAGAGAGAGAGAGAGAAGGAAAACCGTGAAGCCAAAGTGAGTGTTGAGATGTGAGGCGGAGAGACCGTCTCCCTCGGTGGTAGCGAGGGAGACGGGAGAGTGGGTGAGTGAGGAGAGTGTGAGCTCCTCCTCTAATTGTAATCTTTCTGTAATCTCCACATTGGTATAGTGAAAACCGGCTACTCTCCCGTGGACGTAGGCATTGAGGCCGAACCACGTTAAATATTGTGTCTCCGTGTGTGTGGGTGTGTATTTCTGCTTGGTTTAATTTCCGCAAAGGTCTTGGGGGGATCCCGGATCCCAACATCAGCAACTGCTCAATCTCTTCAGGATACAAATCTACACCTTCCCATGGATGTTGCTTCTTCATTCTCATACCATCTAGCTCCATTGCTGCTTCCTTCATGCCAGGCCTTTCCTCTGCTTTTACTCTTAAGCACCTCTTTGCAAGCTTAGCCACTTCCTTGATCTGTTCTAATTTTCCCTCATTCAAAATTCTATGCTCGAGAATGTGAAAAAGGCGATCCTCTTTCATCGCTGAAATGAAATATGTTGCCAGGTTTCTATCTTTCTCAGGCCTGTCGAAAGAAAGTGCTTTTTTTCCTGTCAGTAGCTCTGCAAGGACAACTCCAAAGCTATAAACATCGCTCTTCTCAGTCAATTGGCTTGAATGGAAATATTCAGGGTCCAAGTATCCAAATGTCCCTTGCACCAATGTAGCCAGTTGAGAGTGGTCCAAGGGGACTAATCTTGAAGCTCCAAAGTCAGCCACTTTTGCAGTGTAGTTATCATCCAAAAGAATGTTTGTAGTCTTAATGTCCCTATGGATTATTGGGGTAGAAGTAGCAGAGTGCAAGTATGCTAGTGCTTCGGCAGTTTCAGCTGCTATCTTCAGGCGCATTTCCCACGTAAGAAAGGATGCACGGCCCTCATCATGAATATGTTCGGAGAGTGTTCCATTTGTGATAAATTCATAAACTAGTAAAGGGACTTCTGTTTCCAAACAACAGCCCAACAGCTTCACCACATTTCTATGATTGATTTGTGCAAGGACAATCACTTCATTAATGAACTGATCAATCTGGTTTTGATCACTTATTTTGGATTTTTTAATGGCAACAACTCTGTTATCTGGTAATACTCCTCTGTATACTGTTCCAAAGCCTCCTTGACCTATGACTTCACTTTCATTGTAGTTGTTTGTAGCCTTCTTAAGATCTTCTGCAGTAAAGATTGTTGCTGTTTCGACTGTTTCATGTTTTGAGAGCTGTTGTTGTAACATTAAGCCACCATTTTGTTGAAAGAATTTTTCTTTGAGCTTCATGTGCTTTCTTTTCCTGAGAATCCAATATATCCAAGAACTCCCCAGAAATAAAAATAAAAGGCCCAAGCTTAAACCTGCATATAAGTCACTCCTTAACATCATTGCCAAGTAGAAAGGTTTTAATGTTCTATTTCTCAATTTTGAAATAAAACATTATGTAATACATTCAGAAGTAAATTAGAACTAGTTTACCCCTTGTTACTGACTAATGGGAATGAAAATTATGGGCAAAGAAATTCTTGACTAGCTTATTAATCTGCAAAATGCCTGATGTAGTCTCTGAGCCAAGAGACAAATGAACAAGAAATGCTAAGTAATGACTTTTACCAAGTTAATGATTAAAAGTCTACTACTGTGACAGCCCCGATATTAGCCTCCACTAAAATTAATTCTTAATTATTGCTAGCATTCCTTGTTCTTTATCACTCAGAAACAGTTCAAATGAAGAATGTTCTAGGCTTGTTTCAATGATCAAGTCAGAATGAAATGAGATGCGTATGTCAATGGACCAAACTGATCATTTAAATATGTTAAATTATGTTGTGTTGTGCTTGTATTCTTGAAGCTTAATGGAATCAAATACTAACCAAGACCAACAGCAAGTACGGTAGATCCTCTGGTCTGAGGGTCATGATGGCAACCTGTTCCATTTTTCATTCCATCACCTTCGTAATCCTTTGGGCAAGAACATGAGAAACTTCCTGGTAAATTTATGCATGTACCTTTGCAGGGTTGTGAAACTTCACATTCATTGATATCTGGAATTTTTTTAAAAAAAAAAAATTAAAAAGAAATGATCAATCATGCTCAATTAGCAAGTGCCGTTAACAGGAGAAATAAATAATACATGAATGACATTCTTAAATAAGATTATATATCTGTACCTTGGCAACCATCAATGAGGTAAGGATTCCCTTGATAGCCTAATGAGCAACTACAAAGATAACCCGGGCCATTGCTCGCATTGTAACATTCACTATTCATCGCTTTACATGCATAGCTTGATACGTTTGCCAAAGCTTCTTGGCACGTCTGATTTCCTACTGCCCAATCTAGCACGACAGGGACAGTCTCTCTGCTTTGTAAATCCTTGAGATCTAAAGTTGAAAAGTTGAAAGCATCTTCTTCAACTACAAAAGCATAACTACACGGATTGAAGTCCAATACCTGGGAATGGTTTTTTAAGCTGGCTACAGAGACTGTAAAATCTCTTGCTTCCTTTGGTATGGAAATCTCGCAACACCCAATACCAGAACAAGTTCCATTTTCTACACTACCCAAACCATTACATAGCGATACACATCCAGTAGCATAGTTCTGTCCTCTGGAGCCCTCCACCACTGCAACTGTGTCACAGCCAACAGCTATGAACTTGTTACGTGTATTGGAGATGAAAAAATTTGACAATGTGAGACTTGCCGTGACATCGGCAATGGCACCAGACTTGTTGAAACAGTCTCGTGCCACAAAGGATGAAACACTCATGAGGCCATCAAGCGATAAGTCAAGTACTTCCATATCACCTTGCCGTAAGAACGGTTTGGGAGGATTGTAAGCTGTGCTGTTGCAAGTGATGAGAAACGAACCGTGAAGGTAGCAGTCGGGGCTTGTGCCAAATGGAAAGGGGATGTTAAGGTTGCCACAGCTACCTGAGCAACCTGGCTTTGACTGAGATGCTGCTGGTGCTAATATTGTTCCAACCACTGTGAGTTGAAAGAGAAATCCATGAAAATCCATAGATTTCTTATCCTCTAACTAGTTCATTTGATTTCAAAATCATTGAATTGGTTGCTCTTTTAAAGGGAACAAGATTGAAAGGTGATTAAACAATGAACTCAAGAGAAAAGGTAGCCACGCTGAATAAGATAGCTTTGAACACGCATTTGACAATCTCTATTAAATCACGTGACAAAATAAATAAATAAATAAATAAAGATTCATTCATTCATTTGACAATTGAGGCCCAGTGGGACTCATAGCCAATCAAACTATGAAACATGCAGGCATGGAAACTATATTCTTGGGATCTGTTTGGTAGCCATTTTGTTTTGAATTTATTATTTATATTTATCAAAAAAAAAATTAAAAATTTGAAAAATTATTTGGTAATTTTCTTGATTTATAAATAATTAATCTCAGTTTATAAATAAATTTGAAAAATATAAACACAAAAAAGATATTTCTGTTTTAAAAAAAACCAAATTTGAGAACTCGAAACACGAAAGACCAAAAAAAAAAAGAAAAAAAAAATTGGAAACCATTTGAGTTGGTTTGGGATTCGAAACTAGGTAGATGGTCAATTATTCATATATTATCTCAAGGAGAAGGATTTCTTCCCGTCTAAAAATTGGATTATAAGGAGTTGTTTGGATTCGTAGGGTTCACTACCAGTGCCGGCCCTGGGCATTGGCCAACAAGGCCATGGCCTAGGCCCCTCAAAATAGTTTTAAAAAAAGGGTCCATTTTATTATGATATAATATAATATATTAGGTATGTTTTAAGTTAAAAAAAAATTAAAGAGAAAATACAAATTAACTTAAAATAAATTGACCCATTAAAAAATTAAAAGACCCATTCAAAAAATTAAAATTGTAATCCACTAAAAATAGACCCAAAAAAGGGTCCTCCAATTATAGTTTATTGTAATATATTAGGTATATTTTAAATTTAAAAAAAAATTAAGGAAGACCCAAACTAACTTAAAATAAATTGACATATTAAAAAATTGAAAATAATTAGTATTGTTATTCATTGAAAATGATTTTGCAAAAAAATAGATTATGCAAGTATGATTAATTTATTTGCTTCTAAAAATGCAAGAAGAGCGAGGATCAAACGGCATTTATTAATTGTTGTAATGCAATACTAAGTATTTTTTGTAATTTTGACATAAATTTTGTCTTTTATCTTCATTTTTTTTTCATTCAATAAAAAAAAATGTGAAGGGCCCCAAAAATTTATTAGTTGATTATTGGCTTTGGGCCTCGGAAATCTCAGGGCCGGGCCTGTTCACTACTGGCTCTGTTTTTATGATCCGGACCGTTTATTTTGTTGGGCATTTTCGCGCATGTCATCTGCACAAAAAATTAAATCGATCCAATAATTGTAACTTGTTCAATTTATCGTATTTTTTACTAAAAAATGGTTGATTGTGTTTTTAAAAAATGAATGACACATTTTTTGGAGACTTGCGTGTAAGTCCTAATATGTGAACTTATTGTCCAATAAGTCCTGTAAGAATTAGTAATGTTTTTCATCAAATATTAATTAAAAAAAAGTCACTAATTGTTCATTTTCAACGACAATTTGAAAATTGTCACAAAAAAATTCACTAATTATAAGTTTTATCGATAGTTTAAAAAAATTGTCACAAAAAAAAGTCATTAATTTTCAACTTTCAATGACAGTTTAAAAAATTCATCAAAGAAAAACGTCACTAATTGTAAGTTTTAGCAACAATTTATAAAAATTGTGATAGAAAAGTCATTAATTGTCAATTTTTAGCGACACACGCAAAAAATCATCACAAAAAAATTATAATAAGACTTGATGGGAATTAAGTCCAACTATTATGATCTACTGATAATTTAACCTACATTTTTTTATGTCAAAAATAAATAAGTTTCAGTTGTTGGATCAATCTAATTTTTTTTTTTTTTTTTACGAATGAAATGTACGAATTGTTCGATAAATTAAATTGTTCGAATATGATGTCTGTAATGGGCCGCACGGCTCAAAGAGCCGCCTCCAAATTTTGGATGGAAGGGATGGCTCTTGTTTCAACGGTCTTCTCCGGCGGTTGGGTTTCTGCTTGGTCTCTGTCGTTTTCTTCTTCGTCTTCGTAGGGGTTTGGTTGGTGGGACTAGGGTTTAGATTGTCTCTGGCGGTTGTATTGTCTAGGAAATCTTGCTCTCTTTTGGGTCATCCAAAGCCTGTTCAATCCGCCATTGTCATCGTCTGCAGTGTTTCGCATCGGGTTCATCGCCACATTCCCGGCCCACCACCGGTTCGCCATGTCTTCAACAAAACCCTCACTATTTCAGATTAACCAACAACTCTTGTTTCTCTCTCTATTTGGGGAAACCAAACTATGAATCTTGAATGCAGCAACCTAGCTCTCTTTCTTTCTTCGCAATGGGCTAAAATCTGTTGGGGGATTATGGATTAAAATTAACAAACATGTTTTTGAGTTTCGGTTGTGATTTGTGGCACTAATTTTTTGAGCACTAATGGCACTAATTTCTATATCAGGTAAAAAAAAAAAAAAAAAAAACAAAAACAAAGTTACCAAAACAGGAAATTAATGTCATTAGTGCCAGCAGTTTTAGTGCCACAAATCATTTTTCTTTGAGCTTTCAATTTTGATTCGTAGCTCGAATGTTGTGGCTCGAGATTGGCCCGAATTTTGTTTTTATCCTCTGCGGGCGTGCGTTTGGTTTTTTTTTTTTTTTTTTTCTTGCTTTTCTGAAGAAGATCCAGAAGAACTTGTTGATTCATTACGAGAATGTGTTTCAGAGGAGAAGAAGAAAATGATCAATATGTTTGCTAGAATATTCGCCAAATGATCAATATGTGTGCTGTATTCTGATTTTTCTGAACAGATCAACAAAAAGTGTAAGATCAAATGTTTGCTTTATTACGTTTTGGGCTGTAAGATCAATATGTTTGCTGAAGAAAATGATCAACATGATGCTTTATTCTGGTTTTTCTGAACAGATCAACAAAAAGTGTAATATTCGCCAAATGATCAATATGTTTGCTGGAAGAAAATGATCATTTGCTAGAATCTCAATCTTCCTCTGAAACAAAAACAAAAACTCAAAAAAGAAAATGATCCAGAGAGAGGAGACCCATCTAAACCCATCTAAAAAAAATAACAAACCCAGAACTATTTCAGATCCAAAGGCAAATCCCAAACCATTTAATTTTGTTCTGGACCCTAACAAAATTATAGAGTCAACATAATCATCATCATCATCTTCTTCGACCATCATCATCATCATCATCTTCTTCTTCGACCCTCGGTCCTCGGCGCCAGCGACGGCGATCGTCGACTTCTTCTCTCTGCTCTCTCTGCTCGGCGATCGTCGACCCTCGGCTCCAGCGACGGCGATCGTCGACCCTCGGCTCTCTCTGCTCGGCGATCGCGTCGACCCTCTTCCAATTCTCTCATCTCCCTGCTCCCTTTGCTCTGCTTCAGACATAAAATCCAATTCCCCCTTCCTTCTCTCCTCTTTTTCCTTCTCTCTCTCTCTCTTCCTTCGTCCCTCTCCCTCTGTGTGTCTGCTTCAGATAGAAAAGAGAAAAACAAAACGGCGTCGTTTTATTATTCGAGCCAATTTCGAGCTGAAGTTTTCGAGCTACCAACCTTTATTCTTGAGTTTTTATTTTTAAATTTTTTTAAACATTTTGTTAAACCTGTTCGTAATTTTTATTTTTTCAAAAATAAATAAAAACTAATTTACAATTTTTTTATAAGCATAAACAAAAAAATGTAAACATTATCAAATGCCACCTTAGTATTTAGATTAAGGTGAAGAAGTTAGATTACTAAAAATCATTTATGAAATTAATTAAAAGTGGTCCACCTTTGCTTACAAGAGCAGAGCCATCATATGCAGCTGCAAGTCAATAATCAGCTTGAGAAGGAAAATGCCTCGTAGCTCGACTGCTACGAGGCTCGAAATGGCTCGAGGGAGAGAAGAGAGGAAACAGAGGAGAAAGAGAAGGGAGGGAGAGAGAGGAGAGGGTTCGTCGTGGGAGGGAGAGAAGAGAAGGGAGCTCGCCGCCGATCGTCCGTCGCAGCAGACCGTCGCCGATCGTCGCAGGGAGGGAGGAGCTTCAGACCGTCGATCGTCGTGGCCTCGCCTCCGGCCGTCCTCGCCCAGCTCCAGATCGTCACCGCCGTCCTCCCTCCGCCAGATCGTCACCGCCGCCTCCGCCTCGTCCTCCCCTGTTATTAGGGCCCCCTCCCCTCCCCCTCCCCCATCTTTTTCCTCCTCTCCTGTTTTTCTTGCAACACAGACGAAAAAAAAAAAAAAAAAAAAAAAAAAAAAAAAAAAAAAAATTCGAGACCCAAAACGACGTCGTTTTGGATCTCGAGCCAGATTTCGAGCCTCGAATTCGAGCTACCAATCACTGCCGGCTTGAGAAAATGATAAATTAGAATATATTTTCTTCTTCTTTGAATGATTCTTGTAGCATAAGTCCAAAACATTTTCAACACGTTTATTCAATATTATAAACTATTGCTAGCTAAACCATGGCAATTCAATTTCACATTAACTAGTCAAAATTTTCATCCAAAATTTATTGTTAGACACTAGGAATTCATAAAGACGAATCTTCAAGTTTTGAAACCCAACCACCACGGCTTGCCTGGTCCTATCATAGGGCAAAGACATGTCCTCTAGTTCAAAATTTAGATTGAAAGTCATTATTTGAGGTCGTAAGATTTGTTACGGGTCTTATTTTAATTATTTAAATTATTTATTTTATCAGGTATTTTATATATTTTATCTACACACAAAATTAGATCAGTTTGATAATCGTAACATATTTAATTTATTAAGTTTATCAAAATATATATATACATATATATAGATGACAATTGTTTTTTAAAAAAAATTAATCATTTTTTTAATAACAAATGTAATAAATTGAAGAGCGATGCACCAATAAATCCCAAATCTTTATCTTATGATCCATTGGGTCCTATGTTTTATCTTATGATCCAATTAGTCCCAAACTAATGTTAATGACAAAATAACCAATGCTACACTATGTTTTACGCTTTTTAGTAAGGGTAAATGAGGAAAACCCTAACATGGTATTGACTGAAATGTCCAAAACTCTGTATATATTTGTTTTCCCTCCAAACAAACATCAACAAAACATAATTAAAAACATCAACAACATCAACCATTAAAACATCAACAAACATCAAACATCATCAAACACATCAACAACATCATCAACATTGAACATCAACGTCAGAACATCATGAACAAACATCGTGAAAAATTACACATCGGATTCATTTAAACATAAACACCAAAAATCAGATTCATTTAAACATCATATTTCAAACATCAGATTCATTAATCTAATGTAACACCAACTGAAAATGGTAAACATCAGATTCAATAATTTTGGGTTGGTGTTCATATGTTTCAAACATCATATTTCAAACATCAGATCGGGTCGCAGATGAACATCAGATTTCAAACATTGAACATCATCGACATCAACTGAGAGCCTCCACACCGACATCAACTGAGAGCCTCCAACATCACCAACATTGAACATCATGTGCCAAGTGAAAGTCACGGCTTTGACGGGTCCTCGTCGCCGGAGATTTGGAACTAGGACTCGACAGCGCAGAGGGCTTTGTAGTAGCTTTGAAGGAGGTCGCGGCGGGACGTGAGGGAGTCGACGGTGGTGCGTTCGAGATCGGATCGCAGTTGCTTTAGGGTTTGGATATCGGATCGCAGTTGCGGCGGCGTGGGCAAGATCGGGGTAGTGGAGGGTTTGGGGAGGAGGAGGGAGGAGAAGGAGGAGAGCTATCAGCCATGGGAGGCAAGATCGGTGGCGTCCGGGGATACCGACGGGACAGATCTGACCCATACATATATATATATATATGTGTGTGTGTTTTTGGGTGTCCATTTTTGTGTAGCTGTCGTCGTTGCTTTATCTTCTCAAACGGTCTTGTCAAAAGGGTCTCTCTCCAATTGAAAAATCTTGGTGGTGAGACTCCACCATTTCTGTTTCTCTCTCTTACCCACAATTCTTTCCCATTTTTCTCTCTTCAATGTTACTCTCTGTTTCTTCATCTCTGTTTTTTTTTGCCCTTTACTGTTTTGCGATATGTGCCCGATCTTGATCCTTTATAGAGGTAGATTTTGATTGTTTTCGGTTGGGAGAGAGAGAAATCACACCCTCAAAAGGGTATTAATGTAAAAATAAATGGAATCAAATCACACCCTCAAAAATCTGGCAACACGTTAGGACTAAATGGTATACAAAAAAACTTAAAGGACTAAATGGTTTAACTTTTTTCATGATAAGATTTATGGGTAATTTTTCCTAAATTGAATAGGTTACAAATATCATATCAACTTAATTTTTTTATGAACAAAATACACAATTTACCCAACAAAATAAACTATTCAAATTATCAAAATAAAAACTCGTAGTGAATTTCACGGGCCCAAATAATACCCTCCAATCTTGGAGTGGGAATCCACCTCCTATAAAAGTTAAAATAAAATATAAGAAATCAATGGCCGCAAGATTTGATAAGAGACCCATTGACGGAATAGTATTGTTTCGTGACATTTGTGGCATGTTGTCACCACCATAGACAACTGTTTTCTGGCTCTTATTTCTTGAATAAAAAAGAAAATAAAAATGTTAAAAATTTTAAATAAATTATCAAATATTTTATTAAATATTGATATAAGCGTGATCCACATGGGTTTGATGTGCTGTGAATCTCATACCCATGTAAATAGTGTAAAATATTTGATAATTTATTTAGAATTTCCAATATTCTTCAAAAGAAAATGTCAATTGACTACATACAAAAAGAGTCTTTAATATCAACTTAATTATGTGTAAAATATAATATAAAATGTATATAAAAATGTGTAATGGTGTTTTAAAGACATGAAAATTATATTGAAATTTAATTATTATGCTTTTATGTAGCTCTTAAACTGTATTTGAATTATAAATTTAAATAAAAATTCTAATGAAGGGATTATTTTTTCTATATATATATATATTTTTTGTAGGGAATATAATCGTAATAAAAAGAAAAGGGGGGGGGGGGGGGAAATGCTATGGTGTGCATCCCTTTAGAGGTGCATACCATATGCATTCTGTCATAAAATGTGTAATCTCGCTACAAATTAATGTAACAAAAACGTAGTAATTAAGCCACAAAATTTTTTGATTGATGTTGCAAAAGTTTATGACTTAATTACGATATTTTTTGTTACGCCAATCTCTAATAAAGTTACACTTTAATAGTTAATATTACAAAATTTTATAATAAAATATATATTTTTGTGGTAAGATACATATAATAAGCACCTGTAAAGAAATGCATACCATAATATTTCTCATAAAAAAGAAATAATAATAAATCTAATGATGGGTGATTTGAAGGTGTGAAAAACACTCCTAACATGATTTCTTTTAATATTAGCCCACAATTATGTGACTATTTCGTAGCATTTGCCCTCTGTCACCAGCATGGAAGACTTATGGAAGACTTCATTGTAGGGACTTTGATCTCGCCTTTTATTTAAAATAAACAATTAAAGAGATCCGGGTCATACATAGAATTTCCGTTTTTTTATTGTATTTTTACATTTTCTAAGTATAAGTGAGGAAGTTTTATGTGCATTTATATGTGAATTCTAATGTTTTATGCTAAAAACAAAACAAAACAAGCAAGCAAACAAACAAAGTAAGAAATGAAATTAAATATATTATCACAATTGAAAATCTTTTTTTATGAGTTCTAAAAGAATTTGAATAAACAAATTCATTGGAAAAAAAAGAAGAAGAAGAAGAAGAAGAAGAAGAAAAAGCAATGTAAGTGTTATTTTGATAACCACACATTCGAGACATGCCGTGAAGGTTGGGGTAGATCGTTATGTTTTGAAGCTAATCCTCTAGTTTGGATTTATATCATTAATGTTTTTGATGAAAAAATATTATTGAATTAGTTTAGATTAATTCACTGAATTGAATAAATTTATAATTTTGTCTTTAAAATCATGATACATTATTCTATTTATATAAAGGGAAGCATTTTGGTGGTGTTTATTACTCTTGTCTCATTTTTTTCTTTCCCAAAATAGGTTTCATAAATTATTTAATTTCCATACTTTTAACCAATTCTTGTGAGTTATTAAAATGACTCAAAAGTAATCTCCTTATTAGTCAACTCATTCTCAAGTATAAAAAACCCATCCACCCACCAACCCACGTTTCTACACTTCACAATTTTTCCACAGTTTGAGAAAGAAACTTCTTTATGTTTTCTACACTTCTTGTGGAAATTAGAGGATGGTTGAATTGTTCCATCTTTGGCTTTCTTTTCACATTCTGAGATCACTTTTTACTGTTTCACGGGTTGATTTCATTGTTCCATCTTAATCTTTTTTTTTTTTATTCTCACGTTCTCTTTTTCTGATTCCATTTTACATCAACCTTTTTTTTCTTTTTTTCTTTTTTTTTCTTTTAATATTTTATTATAATGAAGCAAATCGGTGAATTATACATGAATTATTTGTTTTTTTTTTTTCTTCTTTTCAACCAATTCTCTCTTTCTAAATTTCTTTTCTTTTTTATATTTTTATTATGATGAAATAATTCTATTTCTCTCAAATTCTTTAGTACTTTATCTAGATTATCAGTTCTCTCTCTCAAACTCTTTATTTCTTTATCTAGATATATTATATTTAAAATTTTCTAGATCATTGAATTGAGGTTCATTTTAGCCTGTGTAATAATTATTTCTTTCCAATAGTTACTCACTTGAAAATTTTTTTTTTGGCTTTCAACATCATCTATTTTGGCAACTTTGGAAGCGACTATGCCTCAAGTGCTCTCGCAAACTGACTAATCAGGTTGATTTATTTTCTTTCCAAAAAAAAATTATTATGAAAATTGAAGTGTGGTTGCAATGTAATTGATGTATTGTAGATCTACGTGTAAAACATACAAATAATGATACATCAATTGTGAAAGTTGAAGTGTGGTTCCAATTTTGATCTTTTAAGTGTTGTTGCTATTTTCATATACAATTTATCAAGGTGACATATCACTTTTTTTTATACATATTGTTTGCTAAAAAATTGTATATAAATAATTGATTAAATAAAAAAAATTGAGAGACAGAATTGTTGTAATTTTTTTCTATTATTGATTAAATTTTTACTTAATCATATTTAAAATTATTTTCTATTCATATACAATTTATCAAGGCGCCATTTCCTTTAATTATTTTTTTAATATTTTAAACTAAAAATTAAAATAAATATTTGATAAACTATAATAAATATGAGAGAGAGAGAGAGAGAGAGAATTGGGTGAGAAGAATTTTTAAAACAAATAAAAAGAGAAATTGAGAGATAATTGGGTCAAAATAAATATCATGAACCCTACATTAGAATTAGTAAAACAACGATAGTTAAATTACCGTTTGCTTATTTTTTTAATAGAATTATTGAAAACTAAAATTAATATTAAGTATTTCTGTAAATACATGTAAGGGAAAATTATTTATAAGCCCTATTAGGGAGACTTATGCTATATATGATCCTACTAAAAAACTTATATTCCCATGAGTCCTGGGGGAAGTTTGTTGACATATTTACCCTCAATATTAGTTGTTAATATCATAAATAATAGTAAGGGAAGTGATTGAGACCCCCTCCAATCACCACCCCCACTACCCACACACATACGTGGCGTGTGGTGATTGGAGGAGAAGGAAAAAAAGAAAAGAAAAAAAAAAATTGGCCAATCAGAGAGAGAGGGGGTCAAAGGGGGTGCCTCATTGAGGGGATCCAACTCATTTTCCTAATAGTAAAACCATATATAGGAAATTAAATGTTATCATAGATCATATCTATATAAACGTAACGTAACGTGACACCTACATAAACGTAACGCGACACCTATGATCTATGGTAACATGCAATTTCCTATAGGAAATTGCATGTTACCATAGATTATATCTACATAAACGTAACGTAACGTGACACCTACATAAACGTAACGTGATACCTATGATCTATGGTAACATTCAATTTCCTGTATAGGAAATTGAATATTACCATAGATCATATCTGTATGAGCATGAAATAATGTTCTCGTATAATCCTGTTGATCAAGTCTGCGCTCCTCTCCCTGAAAACACAAACATGAGCTAGCTGACGGGTGTGTGCCGGATACCTTTCCGATGCCTAAGTCAGCCAAATAGACAAATAGACAAAAACTCTATGTATTCGAGAATCAAAGTTGTGTTACCTCTTTCATAGGTTCTGTTATGAGCTTTTATAGGTTCCGTGTGGCATAATCCTAATAGGACTCTTATTCCTCCATGTAGAGTCCTCCTAAGAATCACACTCCAGAAAGATAATGCTTATTTTTCAACACCTCCCTCATTGCTTAAACAAAGTGAGATGGTTTTACCTCTGTAGTATGACAAAACGACCAAGCTAACAATACTTCTTTGTCATACTCAAACCAGTACCTTCACATGCAACTTATAGCTCGGCCCTTGTTCACCAATACCTCGGTTGTGTCCGTTAAAGACCGAGCTAAATATAGCAAGTTCTGACCGCGCTAACCATAGCAAGGTCATCCTTAAGAAGCCATAATACCTCGGTCCAAAATACTGTAGTCGAGCTAATTACCACTCCGACCGGGGTGATTGAGCTAACTGCAAGGCTCCTTTGGGACCGAGCGAACTACAAGGCCCTTTTACTCAACCCTTTTTACTGTGGTCCACAGAACAGCCCATTACCCAGCTCGGCCCAATTTACTTATAAATTACCCTCTCAGTTGCCCCTTAATTCCATCTGCGCAGCATGATTGGAATTACCCGTTACAAGCCGAGCTAAAAACTTTAGCCTTTAAACCGAGCTAAATTCACATCGGCCTACTAATCTGTCCAATCAAAACGTCTCTTCAATCGCTGTAACTTAATCGCTTTCTATTCCATGGACATGTGGCAGACTCTCAATGGCCCAGCATAGCTGTCGCGTCGTCTTTGTACTCCGAAAAATTTGAACAGTCCCGCTTTTTCTCTTTTTCCTTACACAAAACTAAACCCCTCGCCTTGAACCAATCACTTCTACTATTCATCTTCTTCTCTCTCTCTCTCTCTCTCTCTCTCTGAGCCTCCATTTTTCCAAAACACAGTCCTACAAAACTCTCCCTCGTGATTTCGATCTTCATCAACTCGTCTTTATACTTGTAAGTAACTTAATCCCATTTCCTCTTTGTTTATATAGTTTCTAAAGTATGTAGCACAATACTCGTACACTTTTCAAAATACATATACCATTTTTTGCTTCCATTCTTCTGGGAAAAACCATGTAATAGAATCACTGTATTCACGAATAATCTAAAGAATGATGCGTTTGATCCAAAATCACACTTCAACCGAACTAGGAAGTTGTTTGTATTAGGTGCGAACCTAGCCAAAAACAACCGAACTAAAAGTTCATGCCATTCTTGTTGTTTCAATAGGTCTAAGTACCTTCTGTTTCATTTAGCCAAGCTAGCGAGCCGTATTAGGTTTGCACAATACCGCGCTAGAAAGCCTCAAACACCGACCGAGCTATAACTTGGGGCCAAACCAGCTCCCTGACTTAGTCAAAACCGAACAAAGAATGCTACACCATAAGCTTCAACCAGGCTACAAACTTCTCGGTCCACTTAACCGAGCTAAAGTCTTCTGCTCCAACTGGGCTAAGAACGGATGGTATCCTACGTAGCAGAGCTAGGACTCCATTTATTTTACCTTTGTTACTTCTAGCACGGTCCAACGAGTTGTGCTTAACACTTTTCCTTTTCACTTTGCAGACTGACTTAGGTTGGCCAGTTACACCTTTGCACGCTCAACTGAGATATTGAAGGTCATCTCAGCGCCAAGCTAAATTATACGTAATTTAGGGCCACATGGGGAAGTATCGATTTTTAGTGAACTCTCCAGGGGTCATAACCGAGTTCCAAAAGGATTACCAAATTCCAGACGACGTCCACATCTCACTAGTCGAACTAGACACCATTCCCTGGGAAAAAACCGGGCTTTGTCCCTTTCAACGTTATTTCCATCGTAGAGGCTGGTCTCCGTTTTCCTGTTCAGCCTCTTCGTTGCGAATTCCTCAGACAAACAAATCTCTGCCCTACCCAGCTTTCCACCAATTCTTACCGAATAATAAATGGCATCGCCGAGCTAAATCGCCAGCTTGGCCTCAACCTCGGTTTAGCCGAGCTATTTCACTAGTACTCTCTAGGCCAGAATGAAGATGGCTGGGTTTATTACTTAAGAATAAGACGCCGTCGAGAGAAAATAATAAAAAATACCCCAGATAAAGATGTAAACGATGACGATTTTTTTTTGGGTCTCGGGCAACTTCGAAGACCATGAAGCCCAAATACCAAGAGACCTGATCAACTGGAATAAAGGAGTAGCCGGTATAAGTACATCGGCTCAGTTTTGAGTTTTCTTTACTTCATCATCCTCATTTTCAACCGTGCTAACCGTTGTCTTCTTTTATGCAGACTTGGACCATCTAAAGTCGCAGTACAGTTATCCCAACCTTGATGCACTCCGCACTGCACTAAGATATCCCAATCGAAGTTGGGCCGAGCTACTCAATTTCGAACTGACATACCGATACAGCAGCAGAAGGAATACTAGGGTGACAGACTTCCTCTTAGAGCCATCACCTGAACCTGATCCTTCCCTTCCACAAATCAACCTCATTCCATTAACTGCGGAACAAGAGATGGCCAAAAAGAGAGCAGTTATGGCTCTCATCACCAAAACAAATCAGGCTGAGGTACCACAAACCGGCCAAACACAAGAGGCCATGGTAGCCTTTCCAACCACCCAGCCTTCATCATCTCGGCCGAGCAAGCGTGCCTGGACTTCCACGACCGAGCCGCGCCTCATCGATGAAGAAGACACCATTCTCCCCCAAACAACACAACCGAGCCCAGAGCCCGCGGGTTCTGACCGAGCTAGCCCTTCTGAATGGGCCCCGAAATTATCATACTGGAACCGAGCCATTCGAGACACCGATTCAGTAGTGGCAGACAAAGACCACACTTTTGCCTTCAACCTGGCCAAAAGCATGTGCTTGCCCTCTGACATAGAACACCATGATCACCTTACCGAGCTGAAGGCCATTCGCTCGGCTACCAAATCCATGGTGCTAGTGAGTACTCTTTCCTTTGTTCTTCAATTTCGGACGTCTGTTTGCTCGGTTTTAACTCAAAATTTCTTACCCTCTTTGTAGGCTATGCAGAAAAACCATATTACTCACAAGCGAGTGTTGGAGCTACGTAAGACCACGCGACAAGCCGTGGCAGAGGCCGATGCTAAATCAGCCGAGCTAGAGGAGTCCAAGAAGAAAATGACCGAGCTACAAACTGAACTAGCTCGGCTCACCGAGCTTGTCAACTTGGCTGAAGCAGACAAGTAGAAGGCTGCGGCAGTGCTGAAAGACAAATATCTGCGTGAGCTGGCCAAGCTCGAGAACAAGAAGAATGCCGAGATAACAGAGCTTGAGAAGAAGCTGGAGGACGCGGAAGACCGCGGTTACAAGGAGGGTGAAGCCACATATGCCTTGCAGTGTGAAGCTGCTAAAGACATTTTCTTCAAGTGTGGGTGGAAGGTAGCCATCCTTAAGCTCGGTCAAGGAGAAGAAACCGAGGCATTCCAGAATCCCCCTCCCCACTTTATCCCAAGCTATATAGCAGAGTATGCCAACGCCATTCAGGAAAAATTTCTACAAGCTGATAAAGAAGAAGAGTCCTCAACCCCCAACAATGCCCGGTTGTCGAAATTGATCCCGTTGTTCAGTCAGCTCGGGTGGAGCCACTGGTGGAAGACTTGGTTGAAAATGTAACCGAGCTACCTACTGAAATCGAGCTTCGAGTTGAACTGGATGCGGATCTTGACGACCTTTTTGCTTGATCCTGTACTTTCTCATTTTTTTTTGTTTTTGTTTTTTACTTTTGGAAAGAATGTGTAACCGGGCTGAGGCGCACCTTTTGTACCTTTGATTTGAACTTTGAATGAAAGCTTCTTTTGTTTCAATTGTTTGTTCGGTTTACTCTATGCTTGCACTTAGTTTTCAACTGTAATCTGAATGAAGTATAACATTTTCTGGCCGAGATACCTATTTCGATCATAATCTTGAAATCTGTTTGGCCATACCTGCCAACCTTTTCAGCCTAGATCCTTATCTCGGCTAAAGAGTGCTTAATTTTTGTTATTCCAGCCAACTACTTTTCAGCCTAGATCCTTATCTCGGCTGAAGAGTACTGAAAGTTGGTTATTCCAGCCAACCACTTCAGCCTTGACCCTTATCTCGGCTGAAGAGCACTGAGTGTTGGTTTTTCCAACCAACCATTTCAGCCTTGATCCTTATCTCGGCTGAAGAGCACTCAGTGTTGGTTTTTCCAGCCAACCATTCTTCAGCCTAGATCCTTATCTCGGCTGAAAAACAATAAATATTGGTTTTTCCAGCCAACTTCCTGCAACCTAGATCCTTATCTTCGGCTTAGGAGAAGTGTTGGTTTTTCCGGCCAACCTCTTCAGCCTAGATCCGGATCTTGGCTGAAAAGAGCTTAAAGTTGGTTATTCCTACCAACCTAGAGTGAAATGTTGGTTTTTTCAGCCAACTTTCTGCAGCCTAGATGCTTATCTTCGGCTTAGGAGAAGTATTGGTTTTTCCAGCCAACCTCTTCAGCTTAGATCCTGATCTTGGCTGAAGAGAGCTCAAAGTTGGTTATTCCTGCCAACCTAGAGCGAAGTGTTTGGTTATTCCTGCCAAACGTCCTGCAGCCTAGATCTTTATCTTCGGCTTAGGAGAAGTGTTGGTTTTTCCAGCCAACCTCTTCTGCCTAGATCCTGATCTTGGCTGAAGAAAGCTCAAAGTTGGTTATTCCTGCCAACCTAGAGCGAAGTGTTTGGTTGTTCTTGCCAAACGTTCTACAGCCTAGATCCTTATCTTTGGCTTATGAGAAGTGTTGGTTTTTCCAGCCAACCTTTTCAGCCTAGATCCTGATCTCGACTGAAGAGAGTGCAAAGTTGGTTATTCTGGCCAACTCTGCTTTCAATGCCCCTAGCTCACTAAAACAACTTTTACAGCAGAAAACAATTATACTGAAAAGAAACTGCTTGCTTTATTGAGAAGGAAAAATTACAAGTACTTTAAAGAAAAACTAAAAATAAAATAGTTTGAGATTGGCAATGTTCCACGGCCTGGGAATGGCCTTGTTGTCTTCATCTTCCAAGTGATATGTCCCTTTGCCTGCTAATCCGACCACTTTATAAGGTCCTTCCCAATTGGGCCCTAACTTGCCATCTCCGGGTACCAGGGTGTTTCCCATTACTTTGCGCAGCACCCAATCTCCAATCTTCAATTGCCTTGGATGTACTGTCTTGTTATATTTTCTGGATAACTCCTGCTGATAAGAGGCAATGTGAACTAGTGCTCTTTCTCTTCTTTCTTCTGCAAGGTCGAGCTCCAATGCTATGGCTTCTCCATTTAAGTCTGGATCAAAATTTTCACTTCTAATTGTGGGGAGGCCGACTTCCAGTGGGATTACTGCTTCCATGCCATAGGCCAAGGAAAAAGGTGTTTCTCTAGTAGATCGCTGAGGTGTGGTACGATAAGCCCATAAAACATAAAGGAGCTCCTCCGCCCACTTGTCTTTTGCTTCCTCCAGCCTTTTCTTCAATCTATCTAAGACGACTTTATTTGATGCTTCTGCCTGGCTATTTGCTTGGGGGTATGCTGGTGTAGAGTTGTAGACTTCTATCTTGTATTCTTCACAAAAGTCTCTAAAAATTTTACCATCGAACTGAGTGTCGTTTTCAGATATTAGAGCTTTTGGTATGCCGAACCGAGTGATGATATTCTGCTAGACGAACTTCTTCACATCTTTCTCCTTTATTGATGCTAGTGCTTCTGTCTCCACCCACTTTGTGAAGTAGTCTGTTGCTGCAAGAAAGAACTTTATGTTGCTAGGTTCCGTTGGAAGTGGTCCTACTATGTCCAAGCCCCACATTGCGAAGGGCCATGGGCTAGTTAATGGTAGAAGCTCTCTGGCTGGTTGATGTATTTGGTGTGCAAACTGCTAACATTTCTCGCACTTCTTGACATACTTCTCTGAATCTGCTTGCATGTATGGCCACAAATATCCTTGCGAAATTGCTCTGTAAGCCAATGATCTTCCTCTTTGGTGACTTCCACATACGCCTTCGTGTATCTCGAACAAAAATGCTTCGACCTTGCTGGGATAAACACATTTTAGGGAAGGTCCTGTGAAGGATTTTTTGTACAAGGCCATTGATGGGAAGAGCCAAAATCGCTGCGGCTTTGCTCTAATCTTGTTAGCTTCTTTCTTCTTTTCGAGTAAGACACCGTCTTTTAAGAACATTATAATGTGATCTATCCATGAAAGGCCTAATTCGGCGCAACATACCTCAGCTGCTTCGGGTTCTTCAATGCTTGGTCTTGGTAAGTAGTCAATCAGTAACGGATGTGGGATGGATGTATCTGCTATCGAAACAAAGCCTACTAGTTCGTCTGCTCTACTGTTTTCTTCCCTGCCAATCTACTCTATCCGCACTACTTCAAATTTCATGATCTCTTTTCTAACTAACTCTTGGTACTTAGCCATCCTTTCATCATTTGCCTCGTAGTCGCCTGAAATTTGGTTTACCACCAACTGTGAGTCACTGTAAACCATTAGCTCAGTGGCCTTTATGTAAAGTGCTGATTTTAGTCTTGCCAGAAGCGCTTCATACTCCGTTTCGTTGTTTGATGCTGGGAAGCCAAGGTTAACTGCTTGTTCCACTATTAGGTCATCCGGTGAGATAAGGACTATGCCAAGTCCTGCACCGTGCCTGTTGGACGCTCCATCCACGAAGAGCTTCCACATCTCTCCAACGAAAAGCTTCCAGCAAGTGGAGGGATCGGATGATGCCTTGGGGTCATGAGTGTTGCTGGTATTTTCTTCCAAGTCCACACTTATTGTTTGCCCCTCACTATCTGATTGTACTAAGTTTTTACTTATTGATGAGTCTTTGCTTGGTGTAGCATGGTTTGTTTCTTCCTCCCTTTCTTCGCTCCGGTCTGTTTTGGGATGTGGCTGGGCATCCCGTATCAGGGGTTGCGTATTTCCTGCGACGCTTTCCATCCCCATTTCGGTTGTGTCCGTCAAGTCAACTGGGCAGATGTGATGACTTCCTGGTGTGAATTCTGCCACGAAGTTTGCCAAATCTTGGGCTTTTATTGCGGTTCTGGGTTGAAACTTGATATCAAACTGTCCCAATTCCACTGCCCACTTTAAGATTTGCCAGAAAAGTTCGCTCTCTCAAACAAAGCTTTTAATGGAAGAGCTGTGAGGACGATTATGGTGTGGGCGTGGAAGTAATACGACAACTTCCTTGATGCCATCATCAAGGCTAAGGCTAGTTTTTCCAATGGTAAGTACCTGATTTCTACGCCCAACAATGTCTTGCTGACATAACAGATGGTTCTGTATGGTCACTAAGGGAGTATCCCTTTGCCCAGGACTTCATATAATCCGCGATCTAGAGGAAAAGCGCCCGATCATAGATTGTTCGATTCATAGCAATTCATTTGACGAAAGAAGATGTAATAAACAAGAAGAAAGGGAAAGCAGGCGTAGAGTGCGCTAAGTATCTCAGAGAATGACACTACGAGGGCTAGGACGAGGAAGTCGAGGAGTTCAAGAAGAAGTGGGTCTCCCGGAATCGAATATAGGCTTATCCGCCTCCCATATTATCTTACTTCTTCTTTGGCTATGGCTATTAGTATTCTTTTTCTTGGTTTGGTATTATAACAACTATTGGTATTCTTTGCTACTTCATTCCTCCATTTGAAAGGAATGGTAGCGCACTCAATCTTACCCCCTTTGTGTGCCGCGCCTATTTTAGAGTTTCACATATTTTAGGTGTTGGATTTCTTCTGCTCTGACCAACACTGCGCTAACTGCGTGCTATGAAACTGCCAAGTACAAAAAGAGCTCTTCTCCAGGTATTGGGGTTACTAGCAATGGTGGAGAAGACATGTATTCTTTCAAGCTTTCTAGGGCACGGTCGCATTCTTTATCCCACTCAAACTTGGCCTTTAATGCTTGAAAAAATAGTCGACATCTGTCTGACGATCGACTTATGAACCGGTTGAGTGCAACTGCCATGCCAGTGAGATGCTGTACTTCTTTTACTGAGTTGGGCCTCTCTAGATCCTAGATTGCTTTGATCTGATAGGGGTCTGCCTTTATACCCCGGTTGGTCACCAGGAAGCCTAGGAATTTGCCCGATCCTACGCCGAATGCACACTTGGATGCATTTAGGCGCAACTTGTTCTTCTTCAGTATCTCGAACATTTCATCTAGGTCCTTGAGATGGTTCTTCTCATCCTTGCTCTTGACCACCATGTCGTCGATGTAAGCCTTCATTGTTCTACCTAACAATGGTTCAAACATCTTGGTGACCATCTGTTGAAATGTTGCCCCTATGTTTTTTAGGCCAAAGGGCATAACCTTGTAACAATACAGCCCCCTAGGAGTTATAAAACATGTGACCTCCTGGTCTGGTTCATACATAGCGATCTGATGGTAACCTCTATATGCATCAAGAAAGCTAAACTGGTTGTGTCATGCCGTTAGATCTACCAGTTGGTCTATTCATGGGAGGAGAAAGCTATCCTTTGGGCATGCCTTGTTGACTGTTTTGTAATCCACGCAGACATGCCATTTTCCATTCTTCTTTGGCACTACTACGCTATTGGAGATCTACCTGGGGTAGCGCACTTCTCTAATAGCTCCTGCTTCCAGCATATTTCCCACTTCTTCCGCCACTATCTCGGCATGGTGGAGTGCTGATCTACCAGTGCGCTGTATAATTGGTCTGGCAGTTGGGTGGACGTTTAGTTGGTGACAGATGAAGTTTGGGTCAATGCAGGCATGTCATACGGTGTCCAGGCAAACACTTCGATGTTAGAGGTTAAGAATTCCATGACCTCTATCCTTTCAGTGTTGGAAAAAGACGAGCCAAGCAAAAAGAAATTTTCTGGTCTTTTTCATCTATCCTTACCTGTACCAAGTCTTCCATCACCTTTTGTTCAGCTGCCTTGCCAACATCCGCAAATAGTTCATTGCTCTCAGGTTCTTCCACCATCTGTACATATCCTTTAGCAGCGCGACTGCCATTTACTGTAACGAAACATTGTTTGGACATAATTTGATCTCCAAAGACCTCTTCAATTACTCCTACTTCGTTGGGGAACCGGAATACTTGATGGTAGGTTGATACTACCGAGCGCATGGCATGTAGCCATGTCCTTCCCAATATTATATTATAAGTGGAAAGGACTTTCAATACCCAGAATTTCACCTGTTTCGTCATGCTTCCTGCTTTGACTAGAAGGATTATCTTACCCACTGGCCACTCTGGCATTGAGTTGAATCCAATCAGGAGAGATGTTGCAGGTGCCAAGTCTTTGTTCTCCAATTTCAGTTGTTTGAAGGTTTTGTAATACATTATCTCACATGAGCTCCCTTGGTCAATCAAAATCCGCTTGATATCGAAATTCTTGACGCGGAGAGTGACAACCAGTGCATTGTTGTGAGGGCAATATATCCTTGCCAAGTCTTTGTTTGAAAAAGATATGACATTCGTGGCCTCTATTCTTCCCTTTTTGATGGCAGGTTGTGCACTTAATACCTCCTTTAAGTGCTCAACCTTTTTGATCATTCCCCTGAGCTCACATACCCGCTCAGGTTCGAATACTCCGTGCATTACGTTAATTACGCCTTGGGGTGGGGCATCGACCGGCATTCCGTTTGGGTCGTTGTAGTTCTGGGGGGCAGGCTGTGTCCCTCCTTCTATGTACTAGTCCAGATGCCCAGCCGCCACTAACTCCTCCAAATACTGCTTCAATGGCGTGCAATTTTCAATGCGGTGCCCCTTTTCATCATGGAAGGTGCACCGGGACCTTTCATCATAGTCTTTTTGTGCTTCTCCCAACTTGGCTGGCCATCGGACGAAAGGTTCGTCGCGTATCTCACTGAGAATCCGGTAGATTGGTTTTTTGAACACCGTGGTAATGGCAGTGCGAACTCTTAACCACCTTTTGTCTGAGTCCTCTCTGTTGGCCCGCCTGCCTTGCCTATTCCTGTTAGGTCGTTCTACCGTGTTGACTTTTGCCGTGGTCTTTTTATCTGGCATTGCTGTTGTTCCAAATTTTGTTTTAGCACGGGTGCCATCTTCCTCCACGCGAATATGCTGATGCACTTGCTCCATTAAGGCCTCCATCGTGAGGGGTGGCGTCATAGTAATCGAGTCCCTCAACTTGTTTCCGACTGGCAGACCCCGTTTGTACTGCGCAATGGCAAGGTTTGTAGGGCAATCCCCAATTTGGTTGAAGGTCTCCCAATAATGACTGTTGTAGGATCTCAACATCTCCCTGTCGCCCATGTTAATGAAGAGTAACTGATCGATCTCCACTGGTGTTTTGGTATTCGTTCTGAACCTAGTTACGAATGCCTCTGCCAATTGCGCCCAGGAGACGATGCTACCTTCGGGTAGCCTTTCGAACTAGGTTAAACCTAGGTCGCTAAGGCTGGATGGGAAAAGGATGCACATTAAAGCCTCGTTCCGCCGGTATACTGCCATAACCTGGCGAAAGTGGCTTAAGTGCATGTAGGGGTCTGTTTTCCCTTCATAAGTAGTGAATTTGGGCTGGAGAAAGCCTGAAGATAGTGGTGCGTTCTCAATTGCCGGAACGAACAGCGAGCTCTGCAACCTTGCTAATGCTTTGTCCGTTGGTTTATAAGCAAGGCGTGGTACTGGCATTCCTACCTCGACACTCCCATGCGTTCGAGGGGCCAACCGCTGAAGGGATGAAACTCTGCGCGGGTCGCGTGCCCTGGTATCCTCCTTCCATCGTGTCCTTTCTTCAAGCACAGTTCTTAAGTCAGATGATCTGGGAAACTCCGTGTATTTAGATGACGTCTAGTGCGTGTGCGAGGGTCGATAGGTGCTTCCCTCAGTATATGTCCTCTCTGTTCTCGTTCTCTCAGACCTGGAGTAACGAGTCCTGGAAGTCCTTGATTGAGTGTCCCCTGTTCTCAGGCTCTTACTCTCTGCTTGCGATGGTGTGGTATGCCTACCACGATCTTCCGAGTGGCGAGGGGGGCGTGTTGCCTTTGTGCCCCTCTCCTGTCGCCACCCATTTTCTTTTTATCTGGCGCTTCATCGACTCCATGTCTGCCGCCATCTTTTTCATCAACTCGTCCTGTTCCTTCACGCGATCCTCTAGGACTTGAGGGTCCATCCTTCGCCTCTACCTTTTAGGACTTTGAGAGCGACGAGGGCTGTTAGCTCGTCTCCCCCTTGCATCCCTCCGGGGGTTCTGTCGCTGGGGTTCTAAATCCGCCATGAGAGGGACAGAAGGCAAACCTTCACGCCTTCCACCCCCCTCTGAGGTTTGTCCGTCGATATCGGACTATGGCAAATCTTCATTGTGCGCCATTACTTCCAATTTAGATAGGAAAAACTTGATCAAGAGGTTTTGTTCTTTCCGGAGTTCCCACAGACGGCGCCAATTGTACGAGCACGAAATAATGTTCTCTTATAATCCTGTTGATCAAGTTTGCGCTCCTCTGTACGTCGTCACTTTACTCCCTGAAAACACAAACGTGAGCTAGCCAGCGGTGTGTGCCGGATACCTCTTCGATGCCTAAGTCAGCCAAATAAACAAATAGACAAAAGCTCTATGTATTCGGGAATCAAAGTTGTGTTACCTCTTCCATAGGTTCTGTTATGAGTTTTTATAGGTTCCGTGTGGCACAATCCTAATAGGACTCTTATTTCTCCATGTAGAGTCCTCCTAGGAATCACACTTCAGAAATATAATGCTTATCTTTCAACACCTCCCTCACTGCTTAAACCAAGTGAGATGGTTTTACCTCGGTAGTATGACAAAACGACCGAGCTAACAATACTTCTTTGTCATACTCAAACCAGTACCTTCACATGCAACTCATAGCTCGGCCCTTGTTCACCAATACCTCGGTTGTGTCCGTTAAAGACCGAGCTAAATATAGCAAGTTCTGACCGCGCTAACCATAGCAAGGTCATCCTTAAGAAGCCATAATACCTCGGTCCAAAACACTGTGGCCGAGCTAATTACCACTCTGACCGAGGTGACTGAGCTAACTGCAAGGCTCCTTTGGGACCGAGCGAACTACAAGGCCCTTTTACTCAGCCTTTCTTACTGTGGTCCACAGAACGGCCCATTACCCAGCTCAGCCCAATTTATTTATAAATTACCCTCTCAATATCTATATAAACGTAACGTAACGTGACACCTACATAAACGTAACGTGACACCTATGATCTATGGCAACATTCAATTTCTTAGGAAATTGAATGTTGCCATAGATCATATTTATATGAAACGTAACGTGACACCAACATAAACCAGCAACATTTTCACATTCAATTTAAAAAAATAAAAACTCATTAAGTTTGCAAAATGTAACGTGACACGTTACGTTATGTTTATGTAGGTGTCATGTTACATTTATGTAGGTGTCATGTTACGTTACGTTTATATAGGTTTCACGTTACGTTACGTTTATATAGGATCATGTGGAATACATTCCTACCTAAATAGGACTTGAGACTCTATAAGAAATTACACAGGACTTAGCCTACCATAAGTGACTGAAAAAAGACTTATAAATAAGTCTCCCTAAAAGTAAATTATACATTGATATTTTCAGGTCAAATTATGAATAAAAAATTTGAGCATTTAGTTTTACTGTAAATTTTTCAATGAGTAAAGCTTTTCAGTATTTCATATTATTCAATGAGTATTTGAAATCCAATAATTATTCAACTTTTTATTTTTTATTTTTTATTACTCTTATCTGAACCTCACAATTAGGGGTGTGCATAATACCGTCGAAACCGCCGAAACCGCACCTAATCGCACCGCCAAGGCAAATTCGTTATTATTTGCCAATCGAACCGCCGGTTTTTGGTAAGAAAAATGGCAAATTCTAGTGACACTTTTATCAATCCGCCGGTTTCTATTTTTCTTCCAAACCGCACCGACCCGCACTGCTATTAAATCATGTTTTATAAGATTCTAAAAATTCTTTTTTACTTAAGTTTGCTTGTTGTTTTATACCTTAGAATATAGTATTACATTACTGCTCGAGGAGAATTCAAGATGTCAGTAATCCAAAATAAAATTGGATTCCAATTCACTTTTCAATCTTTTTTTTTTTGTGGCCATGTTGCAAACTTGCATAAGCTCACTTTTTAATCTAAATACTTTTCAACAGTAAACATTTTCAATATATTGTAAACCATGAATGATATTAATTTTATGTATTGTATTTGATCATTGTAGCTTCCACAGATGCTTGTAATGAACTGATGGCATAGTCGTTGATATTATTATGTTGTTGCTACACTTGTTGCATTAGAAGAAAGCTTCGCAAGATGCTTAACATCACCGTATCTCTCGTCTTTTTTTTACTCTTTGATTTAAGTTTCGTAATTTGAATTATATTTTTTATAAACCGTCAATCCGCCCGAACCGTCAAGGCAAATCCGCCATTATATGCCAACCGAACCGCCGGTTTTGATAAGGAAAATGACAAATTCTAGTGACACTTTTATCAATCCGCCACCTGCCATACGATTTCTATTTTTTTCTCAAACCGCACCGACCCGCACCGCGCACACCCCTGCTCACAATCCACTATTTTGTCCCTTTAAAACTCGCTGTAGTCTTATACCTGTGTAATACCCATCATTTCCCTGACGTGCCACATTCAAAAATAAATCATAAATAAATAATAAGTATATGAAAATGAAAAATAACCTAAAATTGAGACTTATGTTACTATTAAAAATACTTACGTGGAGCACACACCAGGCATGTGCAACTCAAAAAAAATTATAATATGAGAAGAACAATTTTTTTTAATCATTTTTTCAAGTTTTGATATTTTAGTCTTTTAAAAGAACAATCCAAATAATATTGTGAGAAAGATGATGCAAAAAATTAAATAACTTTGGTGTCCTCCTTATTACCAATATATATATATATATATATATATTTTTGCTTAATCAAATTTAAAATTATATTTGTATATAATTTCTCAAGGTATTCTATCTCTCTTTTTTTTTTTTTTATATATTTTTTTGATATTAAAAAATATCTCTTTTTTTTTTTTAATATTTGTATATAATTTCTCCGTTTGGTAAACCTCTCAAATTATAGTTTCACCTATTGATTTGAGTGTGGTGTTTGTTTTGAGCTTTCAAATCATAATTCTACACCAATTTCTCAAAACTCAATTCAAAACATAATTATTACTTTGCAAAACTCATAACCAAACACATAATTCAAAACTCTTTTCAAAACTCAATTCAAATCAATATTTTAATTTTTTAAATATTTTAAATATTTAAATATTTTAAAAATATTTTAATTTTGTTAAGATTTTAAATATTTTAATATTTAAATATGTTACGATTTTCTTAATTTTTTAATTTTTTGAATATTTTTAAATATTTTAATTTTTAAATATTACGATTTTAAATTTTTAAATTTTAAAATATTTTATAAAAATAAATTCAAACTCTATTTTATAAAAATATTCTTAAATATTTTAATTTTTTTGTTATGTATTTAGTTACGATTTTAGTATATAGTTGTGAAAGTAGTATAGAGTTTCGAGTTATGTGTTTGATTATGAGTTTTAAAAATAATTTCTTAATTGAGTTTTGTTTTATGTGTTTGGTTACGATTTAAATGTAGAGTTGTTTTTAAATTTAAAATATTAAACTTTTAAATTATTTAAATTTTTTGAATATTTAAATTTTAAATATTTTTCATTTTTTTTTTATTTTAAATATTTTATTTTATTTTATAGGAATATTTTTAATATTTTAATTTTCATAAAAATATTTTAATATTTTAATTTTAATATTTTGATATTTTAATTGTAAATATTTTGATTTTTGGAATATTTTTAATATTTTAATTTTCTAAATATTTTTAATATTTTAATTTTCTAAATAATTTTAAAATATTTTTAATGTTTTTAATGTTTATACAGGCCTAAAAAATGAATTGATAGAAAAAATAATTGACATAAAAGTTTTTAGAAAAAAAATTATTCAAAAAAATTATTGAAAAACAATTAATTGAAAAAAAAAATCATTTTTTTATTCGAATATTTTAAAAATAATTTGGTTATGACTGTTGATCAAACATACGGATATCGAGTTATGAGTTGTGTGTTTGATTATCTGTAATAACCCAACCCCCGCATGTGTTTTCTGATATATTTTCAGTCCTTGTTTTGTGTTTTTAAAATGTTTACTGTAAAATTCCATGAAAAATTATGGTTAAGTACGTGAAATCCATGTTTATGGATGCCTATCTGTTTCAACAGAAAACTATCTGTCACCATCAACACGTTTGAATTAGAAATTGGAAGCCTTAGGGGCTTAATTATCTGAAATTGACTTCATATATGTGATCAGCATAATTTTTAAGTAATATTAAGCATGTTTATGAAATTTCAATTTCGGAATGATTAAACGATTGAATTTTGTCCTATATGATTTTATTTATGAATATATATATCTAAGTTCTCTTAAGCCTTGATCAAAAAACGTGAAACACCTCGTGGAGAGAAATAAGGGTTAGGAAGGAAGAGAAGAGGGCTTCAAGGGAGCAAGTGAGGAAGGGAAAGGGTTGTGGTGATCCTAAAGCTTAAGGTATGTTTGATCTTGTGATTGGCCTCTCTTGAAGTTGAGTAAGAACTTCTCCATGTTATGGTCTTTAAGGAGTAAGTGTGTGGTGGTCTCTTGTGTTAAATTAGTTGGGTTATCTAGTGGAGAATTTTATCTTCAAGCTTGAATTCACTTATTCACTCAATGGTGTGTGTGTGGGTTGGATATGTTTGTGAAGCTAAAGACATAAGGACCTAAGTAGGTGTAATCAAGTTGTGTTCGTGGGTTGTAAGATCTAATTATGCATGATTCATGTTTGATTAAAGAGGGTATTCTCCTCATTTGGTTGTTTTGAAACTTAATTTAAGTATTGGATGAAATTTATACTTCAATCTTTGGTTTTTATACCAACTCCATGAAATTATATATATATATATATATATATCATGTGTTATGATTTATGAATATAAGGAACTTAAATTAAAGGATGAAATTTGAAAGAGTAGTGACTTGATCAAGCTTTTAATCATGTTACCTTGTGATATTCAAGTGATAATTCATGATATAGTGAAGTTGGGTCCATATATAGCATTAATTTCATCTTGAATTGCATGTAAAATGAAGTGATGATGCTAAATTTTGAGTTGGAACCGTGCTACCCCAAAACAGGGGTCACCACCGCACGTGCGGAGGTCATGGCCGCACGTGCGGACAAGAGGGAAAAAACTGAAAATGCATACTGCTTTGGGCTGCTCGAGCGGAGGGGGAGGACCGCAGGTGCGGTGCATGGCCGCTCGAGCGGAGGGTCCGGCCGCACGTGCGGCCCATGTCGGGAAACCTCGTCTGCTCCATTTTGCGTACTTGACCCTTTGATATGTTTGAAATTAGTGTTTGATGCCTTTTGATGTTTGTAAGTTTATTCAAAGCAAAACGAGTCAGGAAATAGTTTAAAAAGAATAAAACGAACTAATTCTTGAATGGCATGCATATGTAGGGCACCTACTGGAAGGACTATCATTTCATCCATGCACTGTGAGTAGTAGTACAATAGTCGTACATTCAATGATCGTTGATGATTCTTATTTTTAATATTCTGTTTCTTGCAAGTATGTTGATTTGGAAATCTAAAGGCATCATTGTGCAATACATTTTATTTATTGTTGACAAAGAATACTAACCTTATGTGCAAGATATCTATAGTGATTCATGACGAACCAAGGGAACGTATAAGCACTATGGAATTATGGTATTCACGTATCTCTGATATTATTCAATCTGTACAACATGCTTACCTTTTGTTAATAATTATCAGGAATGTCCTGTCAGACTTAAGTTAACTAAGTTAACTCATGTGACTGATGTAACGGTTATCATTAGTACTCTGTTAGTTACAAGTCAACTATGTTAACTTATACGAACGATCAAACAAAGGTGTATGCTTGTGCTACTGAGTAATAGATCAAGTGAACTACGCCGTTTTCTAAAGAATAAAGAGAAATTATGTTCATTCTTGAAGAACAAATGTTGAGTAAATATGAGACAGTTATAAGTTATCAAGGGTAGACGTCTTCAATGAATCAGAATACTTGGGAAGCTATGTGTATTCGCGTGAATGAGAAATTATTCAGAAACCACGACATAAGGGCAAAAGGTTTAACATGTTTCTGTAGCCCTCCTGAGAATGCGAATTATTCTATCTTTGTTAAGTATACGATAATAACATGATGTGACAAGAAATGCCCTATTTCCTAACATGTTACGTTTTGAATCACTGAATGATTGTTCATTTATATAAAGGTATTTAAGGTATCCTTAGCGCAAGGCCCTTACCCGGGGGTCATAATATCGTGGTTCACGTATGTTACAAGTTTACGTATGTTACAAGTTTAAGTCTATTACAAGTTTATGTGTGTTACAAGTTTACGCATGTTATAAGTTCAAGTATATTACAAGTTCATGTATGTTCTAAGTTCAAGTAGGTTACAAGTTCAAGTATGTTACAAGTTCAAGTATGTTACAAGTATACGCATGTTACAAGTTCATGTATGTTACAAGTTCAAGTATGTTACGAGTATGACTTCTAATTTTTGTTTATGGTTCAAGCATAAGGAATATGCATAAAGAACATGTATGATTTATTTCCATTTATGGTATGACAATGTATGCATGTTTCAAGGGCCTCATGCCATATGTTTCAAGGGCTTCATGCCAATCTTTCAAGGGCTTTATGCCAACTTTTCAAGGGCCTCGTGCCATATGTTTCAAGGGCTTCATGCCAATCTTTCAAGGGTTTTATGCCAACTTTTCAAGGGCCTCGTGCCACATGTTTCAAGGGCCTCGTGCCACCACGTTTCATGGGCTTATAGCCATTATGTTTATGTTGCAGGATTGGGTCTAAGGCCGTCAGGTACTTAGCATAAAATCAGACTAACTATGTGAACTCTGCATCGCTATATGCATTGTTATGTACTATGTTTCAAGTTAAGTATCGTTTTATTTATGTATTACTATTCACTGAGCCCGGCTCACTCTCTGTTATGTCTGTTTTTGTAGGTCACCCATCAGGTGGTCAGTCCTAGCCATGACGTCCGCTTTCTTTTGTCAACCTTCGTGTGTCCAGGCACTATACAAGGCCATTTATTTTGTTAAGCTGTTAATATGTTGGCTTGCTTTTTGAGTGTCCATCTAAGGTTGATGTATATAACTTTCATGTTTTGTATATGCCCAATTACAGGGCTGGGACTGTATATGTGTATGTTTATAACCAATGCTCCGGGTTATAGTTTGGGACTTTATCTATCCACTATGATGCATGTGATGTATGAGATCCTGGCATGTAGAAATAGCTCAATGGAGTTTTTTTTTGTATCATTATTTTTATATTTCGTGCTTCCGATAAGGCCCCGTATGTTATGTTACCAGGTTACATGTCTATTTCTGAATAGGTCATGCCCAAACTTTTAGAGGCAGGTTTGGGGCGTGACATTATCAATTATAGGTTGAATTAAGTTTTGAAAACTATTTTAAAAACTCATCACCAAACAAATTTTCTTATTTCATATGTCACATCAAACTTTCAAAACTCAATTCTACATACAATTCAAAATTCAATTCAACACTCTATTCAAAAACCATAACTAAACAAATTTTTTACACTTAAATCATAATTCCACAACTCACAAACTGAAAATACAACTCACTCTCAAATCATATTTACAAAACTCTACCAAACGCAACCTAAATAACTTTGGTGTCCTCCTTATTATCAATATATATATATATATATATATATTTTGACTTCTTATTGGCAAGAGATCTAGGAGTTGTTCCTTTGGACAAGGGTATTGTGGATAGGTGAGGAAAACATTTTTGGCATAGAAACGGAAAGAGGCTTGGCGAGGTATATTTGTAGTATTGAATAGTGAACACACACCAGCTGTACAAAGCCGCCCTATTATATAAAAAATCTAGTGTGAGTTGGTGTGTGCCCCCCCCTCCCCCCCCCTCTCGCATTGAATCTGGGCCGTCCATTCATAGATTGTGGACACATGTATTCGTTGTAGTGTAACTAACGTTAGACCCGGGCCAGATATGAGTGATATGAGTATAATTGATTTATTAGTTTTGTTTTGACGATAAATAAATCACAAGGTCAAACAATCCCTCATGTGGACAATTGCATTCCGAATCATGTATTCAATCATAAACAATTATATGTTGCTTTATCAGGAGAAGTCTCTAATTAGACAACAAAAATTTTGGTTAAAAATGGTTTAATTACTAATCAAGAAGAAGTGTATACATGAAATGTTATATACAAAGATATTTTATTACCAAATAATTGATATATGAGGTACGTACAAAAAATAGTTTAATTTCAATAATCTTTTCTTTAATACACCATTTTTAAAAAAGTTACGGCCCAAATTGAACAGAGGACTAGAGAAACTGGTAAATTATATCATTGATCTCTATAATTTTAAGAAAATTTCACTCTAATTTTTGCAATTTCAATTTCAACAATCTAAATACCATATTTTCATTTCTATTCTAATATGATCCCATTGTCATTTGTCATTGTTATTTTTCGTAGAAAACTAACACTTTCGATTGATATGCGCATGCATCATGCATGTTAGCGATTCCCACCCATAAAATAAAAATTAATAAACCTTAACAGAATTTTATTTTGTCCCACTAATTTCACAATTTTTTTTTTTATTTGAACATTAACTGATAATGATAGATGGAGTACATTGAAACCAAAATGAAAGTATATGGACAAAATTGATAAAATTATAACTAGAAAAACTAAATTGAAATTTATATAAAATTATAGGAATCAATTGTGTAATTTAATAATAATAATAATAATAATAATAATAATAATATAAGTGTCTAGTAGATGAGAAGGAAAATACATCCTTCCTGAGCAACTCAAATAAAATTGGCTATATAGTGATGGAAGCAACTATAAAAGAGAAAAGAAAAAAAAGAAAAAAAAGAAAAAGAGGGAGCAAATGGGGAAGAAACCAAGTACGGCGAGACAAGTCCGTGTTATAAAAATAGAAAAATGGTTGCTGGGTTTTTGATTATTTGTATTGTATAGTTTAGCATTTTCTTGATGTTCTTTTTTTTAATAAGTTTTATTTATTAAAAAAATAAAAATAGAAAAAAGGTAGAGAATTATTATACAAAATTAATAGTGTGATTATTTAAAAACACAAAGCTAATATTTTGATCATAGTTTATAAATATGTAACGGTCATCTGATTGTAGGGGGAAAAAATGTATAAAAAATCTGGTCAATTAGGTGCCGTTTGGTAACATTTACGATTTCAGTTTTCAGTTTATATTTACAAAAATTTAAAAAACTCAAATAAAAATCTGTTTGGTAAATTTTTTATTTATAAATCAATGGTCTCAGTTTATAAATTCGGCCAAAAAATGTAAACTCAAAAAATGATTTACGTTTTGACTTTTCAATTTTTTTTTTTACCACCCAACATTAGCCACCACTCGTTACCATTTTCTACCACCGTCTTCCACCACCACCACCCACCACTCATCCCGCACCACCACCTGCCACCACCACTCACCACCCACCTGCCACCACCACCCACCACCCGCCACCACCATCCACCTGCCACCCACCAGCTACCACAATCCACCACACACCTACCACCTACTCGCCACCACTACCCAACCCTCGCCGCTACTACCACCACCACCCACCATCCACCTGCCAACCACCCGCCACCCCGCCACTACCATTCACCGCCCGCCACCACCACTCACCACCCACCTACCACCACCCGCCACCACCAGCCACCTGCCACCCACCCGCCACCACCACGTACAACCCACCCGCTATCCACCTATCACCACCACCCACCACCCACTCGCTACCACCCACCACCAGCCACCATCACCCATCCAACCACCACTACCACCACCACCCGCCACCTACCTGCCACCACCACCCCACCACCCGCCATCATTTTCCACCGCCGTCTTCCGCCACCACCCCTCACCCACCCGCCACTTGCCACCACTTTCCACCACCATCTTTTGCCACCATCACCCACCACCTGCCACCATTTTCCACCACCGTCTTCCGCCACCACCACCCGCCATCGTTTTCCACCACCGTCTTCCGCCGCCACCACTCGTCTCCACCCACCACCACTTGCCATTTCTCACTCTTTTTTATATTTTTAAATTTTTTTAAACATTTTGTCTAAACCAAACATGTTTGTAGTTTATGTTTTTCAAAAAATAAACAAAAAATAAACAAAAATCAGTTTATAAAATTTTTATAAATATAAATTGAAAACGTAAACGTTACCAAACGTGTCCTTAACTTTTGCTCTTTTTTTTTTTTCGGCCATATGTGAACGAATTGAATAAACTGTTACACGGAATTGACGACGACTTAAAGAACAACTTCATCCGAAGTACGAAAAAGGTTAAGGGTTCTGATCCACTGGCCGGTATGGCGATAGAGGTTTCCGAGGAGGTTTTTCCAACCCCTACCAGCTCTGACCCACCCAGATCGGAACACCCATTTTCCTCAACAAATCCAATCACTAACTCTCCTAAGGTTAAATCCTTCAAGGATGCCCTTGCAGCTCCTAGGAGGAATGACTTCTACTTTGATGTTGCAGTTGATAGCTTACTTTCTGATGAGGCAGATGAAGATGAGGACGGGGCTGCTACCATCCTTGCCGAGGATTGCCCTATTGCCCTTAGTGGCATTCCCAGAATTCATCTCCCTAAAAAGCTCTTGCAATAGATTAGGCGACCTTGGTCCAACACCCTCATTGTTAGGCTCCTAGGCAAGAGCATTGGTTATCAGATGCTCTATTCTCGCGTTAAACATCTCTGGGCCACACAAGATGAGTTTAATGCCATAGATCTGGGCAATAACTATTTTTTGTTCAAATTTAACTCACAGGAAGATTGCGATCATGTATATACAGGAGGCCCCTGGGTCATTATGGATCATTACCTCACTATTCGCAAATGAGAGCCCGATTTCAAGGCTTCGGAAAGCATTTGAAACCACTACCGCGGTCTGGGTGTGTAGACACCCCATTTTTGACCGACCTTAAGACTCAGACGTCACCGATTGAGCGCTCGGTGGTGTTGCATATTGTGCTCGTTCAGAAGTCTCAGAGTCACGGCCGTGAGCCCTGCCTCCGGACTTCCGAACCCTCTTCTGTACCTTGTCTCGGTTTGCGAACCAGACTCGGTTTTCTCTGTTTCTTTTCCTGAAGGGAGGGAGAGGTCCCGTAGACCATCTCTCAGTGGCCGTGGGCTACATTTCGTGGCCGTAGGCCATTTTGCCCATTTCGGAGCCCGGTCCCCGGTTTTCGGAGCCGTCAAGCCGTGTGCCTCTGTTTGGGACCGTCTAACCATCTCCGATTCCTCCGGTTTTTGGCATGCATCTCATTTACTCCCTTTTGAGGGACACTGGGGCCTGATAGGCCCACTTCGTGGTCGAATGCCACTTTCGGTGCTTAACAGCCTATTTTCGGGACCCCGAACTGCGTGTTTTGGCCCCCGAGCATTCGTTTTGCATCGGTTTTTGTTCATTTTTGGCAGGTACCTCTGTTTTATCACCAGGAAGGTCACTGAAGGGTGGGAGGCCAGCAATTGTCTCAGCAACCAGTTATATTCCTCCGGCGCCCTTCGACGCCCGTTTTTCTCACTTCCGAGCCAATGTTGACCACCCTAGGGCCATTTCCTTCAACCCCAAACCACATATTTGTGTTGTACACACATGGGAGGACCCTAATATCACATGGCCGGCCAGTAACTCAACTTGAACCTTTTGAACCCCTCCTAAAAGTGGCTTGTTGTCTCTCCTGTTTTACAGTTGCCAATTTCCAACCACAGGGTCTTGTTGAGGAAACCTGGGAGGACACCTTTCTCTGGTAGCCGGCCAGAAAATCCAACTTTTCATTTTTGCCCTTGGCCGGCCGGCCGGCCATAGGGGGTGGCCGGCCGGCCACCTGCAACAAAAATACCTGGCCGGCCATGATCCCCTCAATGTGTACTTTACAGCTGTATAGCTGTTTTCCCCCCAAAATATCTCCATCCGGGGGAAAGCTTTTGGAGGGAAACTTGGTGTCATTTCCCTCCACCTTTTCTCCCCTTCTCTTGCCTTTATAACCAGCCTCCAAGACTGATTTTAGGGTTACAAAAATTTCCCTAAGAGCCTTGCATACATCTCTCTCTATTTCTCTCTCATTTTCTCTCAAAATCCCTAAGTTCCAACCACATTTCTTCATCACTACCAAGCACCACCACCACCACTCCATTCCAGCACCTTGAGAGGATTTCCAGCAGCTAAGAGGCAGCAAACTCAAGCCAAGAAGCAACAAAAGCATTGGTCTTCAAGGGTAAGTTCACTTCACCCTCTTTTGAGCTCAATCTTGCACCATTTTTCTAGCCTATTTGCTTACTGTTTTGGGCTCCGACCCTAACTGAAAGGGTCATTATTTTGAGCTATTCTTCATGTTTGTTTAAGGGCTCAACCCTGTTTGAGAGCCCCATCTTACACTTGCTTCAATACCCTCTTGTATGCCATTATTTTGCATAGTATTTCTAGCCTATTTGTGATCTGTTTTTGAGCATGATATAAACTGTGAGTTGGCTTATTTTGGGCCCCTCTACAACATTGTAGAAGGGATCAACACTGTTGGGGGCCTCCATGTTGTACTTACCATTATACCCCTCTTTGGCCCCCATTTTTGCATGCTTTGTTAGCCTATTTTGCTTCTGTTTTTAGGCCATGATCAGAACTTAAAATGGCCATATTTTAACCTCCTTGGAATGTTTCATTAAGGGTCTTTGGCTTTTTGGTGAATGCTTTGTATACCTCATGTTATAGCCTCTTGTTGGCCTATTTCTTGCATGGCATTTTGAGCATGTTTTCATACTGATTTGAGGCATGTCATATACTGTAAATGTTCATATTTTTAGGCCCTCTTCAGTGTTTTAGAAGGGTCTTTTGCCATTTGGGCTTTGCATGTATCACTTGCTTCATTGCTTCCCTTACGGAGCCATTTTTGTATGCCATTTTTGCCCTACTTGTGATTGCTGTTTGGCCATGTTTTGTACTGTAAAAATGTGAGTTTTGGGGCTGCCTTGCTTCTTATTTTTCATGTCATGTACCAATTATGCATGTTTAGTATAGCTGTAGGCCATTCCGCATGCCTAGTTTTGCATTTCGGGAGAGATCCCTTGCATCGGGTCTCATTTCGCCTCATTTCGGGGCTGTTTTGCCCCTCATTTTGCCACTGATTTTTGCATGTTTGCACACCATATTCTGTGTCTTTTCCATGTCTCATTAGAGTGGCATTTCGGTGCCTGAGGGTCCGTTCTCAGTTTACGTGCCCGCGGGCACGTACTTCGAGGTGTCTTGTTTTCATCTAATGGCCTCCTATGTGAGTGTGGCTGAGGCTCTCTCATGTTGGTGTAAGCCCATTATTGCATTGCGTATGCCATTTCATCCGTAGCATTGTGTATGCCCGGTTATGTATTACCTCGTATAGCGTGTATGCCATTCCATGACATTGCGTATGTTAGGATTGCATATTAGCTGCATTTCATGCATATCATGCATATTGCATCGTGTTCGGGATAGGAGTTAGCCCGGGCACGGGAAACGAGGCGCGTTTCGTACTCCGAGTGACGGAATGTGTCTCAATTCCCAAGTCACCGACACTCCGGATTATCCGTGATGGAGTTAGGTTTTATTGTAGCATTCATATGCATTCATCCTATATTGAGTTGTGCAATTCGGCTCCTCGGCCATCATGCATCGATATGCGTGATTGGTGGCACGAGGATCGAGGCATGCATATATTTGTGAAATACATTGCTATGCCTCTTTCCTGCTCTCTGTTGCAGCAAAATCAAGAATCAGCGGTCTTCCGAAGCTTGGCGCGCTTTTCGAGAAACATTGCGAAACAGAGGCTAATTAGGGCATTCTAGTGGATTTCCGCGCAAGGCAGCCCAAACATGCAACATTCATCAGAATCAAGGCACCCCCTGGCTTGCATGCCAGTTTACAGTTTTTCTTAGTTAATTTGTTAATTAATTAGGGATTTGTATATTATTCGGACTGTAATATTTGGACTGTATCATTCTTTCATTTGGGACTGTACATTTATTTGGACCCTCTGCGCGAGGGCAATATTGTAATCAGTGTGGGTGAGTGTGATGTATGTCTTCCAACCCCACGTCTTTTTTCCCTTTTATTTACCAGCTTATGATGGTTAGATATAGGGCATATTTCAATTAGCATACAGTATGACAGCATGTTTGCATCATTCATCTGTTTTGCATGCACCGGGCTCGGCGCATCATACAAACTGTATTTGTATTTCAATTCCAAATTGAATACGTGTTAGTTGTAGCATTCCATATGCCATGTTTAGAATAGCCGAGCCTGCTATAGTTTGCATTTTTGCATGTGTTGCATTAGGCATTTCAGTATACTTAGGATCATGTATGATTTCTAATGTAGTTTCTGTTTTGGCTTGGAGTACTCGGTATGTTTTATGCTTTAGCATCCTTGCATGCGTGTGAATGTTGCCATGAATAGCATGCTTGCCATGAGGCTATTTGCTTATATGATATAACTGCCTGAATGCCTGTGGGTGAAGGTTGGATTATTTGGATTGGAATAGTTCATCAAATGTTTGTTTTAAGCCCACTAGATAGTGGCAAAACCCTGTTTTCTAAGCCCACCTGAGAGTGGCAAAATCTGCATTTTAAGCCTACCTGCGGGTAGCAAACTATCTTTCACAAACAAATATGAAATGTTTTGTTCCAATTCAGGCGACTCAGTCTATACTTGTATGCTGTGCGCATCACATAGTAACCTAGGCTAATAACCGGAATAAGAACATACAATGTTTTCAAAATAAGATATTATGGTTAGTAGAGGCCGGTCTTTGACCGGGCGAGCGGGGGTGCTCACGAAGTGACCTTCCCCAATCGTACCCAAGTTCCCGAGCTGAGGCAACTTTGGTGATGACGGACACGTGGCCTTTGGCACCGAGTCAGGGTTTCCTAAATTTCCCAAAAATAAAATATTTAGGTGGCGACTCTGTATCTGGCAAAGCAGTCCATGTTTGGCACTTCTTTCAAAAAATCTGTTTTCAAAATGATTTGCCGGATTTGGACTCTTTGGTTCAAGATTAAGAACCGTGACATTTGAGTCCTTCGAACTGTAGTAGACCCAATATCGAACCAGAATGGGGGGGAGTCGCACCCTCCTGGGATGCGTTCGGGGACGTCTACAGGGTGCGGTTTCCGGAGCTCCCGATTGAATATTTCCAAGAAAGGGTCCTTTACACCATCGCCAAGCAGCTTGGGAAACCACTCAAGATCGATCTTACTACGGTCATGGCTACACGTGGCAAATTTGCTCGAGTCTGCATTGAAATGGACCTGAACAAACCTCTTTGTCCCAGATTTTTTTTGGGTAAGAAATGCTATAATATTGAATATGAGTCCATTCATTCTTTCTGTTTTTTTTGTGGCAGGGTGGATCACAGGAAGGAACTCTGTCGCTACAAGGCAGCAAAAGCCATATCCCAACCTCCACCAGAATCTAGTACGCCGCCGGCCGTCACTGGTCTAGCCGTTTCCGGGATTCCTCTAACGGTACAGAGTCAATCAAATGGCATTCTGCAGGACTCCGAGGAAAGAGACACTAACTTTGGGCCTTGTATGTTAGTCACTAAAAGAAATAGACGGCCTACTCCCGGTAGGAAAATCCAGAATACTGGGCCTTCTCCAAACTCCAACAAATTTGCTGGTTTGGGCAGTCCAGCCCATCAGGAAGAGGGTAATAGCAAAAGTTTCAAACCTACTAGAATGGGCCACGACCAAGAGGCCTCTCCTTCATTTAGTCCCCCAAGCACAACTGGGCCAGGTAACTCCCCTAAGCACCATCACTCTAATCTTTCGAATAGCCCAAGCCAATCTGATGGCCTCACCCCCCCTTTAACTCACCCATCTCAGCATGTCCTCAGTAGTTCCAGAGACCATTCACTCATTTCTTCCACTATCTTTAAAGATAAGGTCAGAGACAACACACCCACTGAGCCCTCCCTCACTCTGGCAACTGGGAATCAAAATCTGAGAGATTCGACCAGCAAATCCCCAGAAATCCCGATGGAAGAGATAAGTGAAGCCCCTTCTTTATCTTCCGCACCCAGTTACCCTACCTCACAGCACTCTAAATCCCTCAGAGATAGCAAAGCTAGAGCTCGAAAGCCCCCTGATCCCGACCCTGATATTGGACATGGAAGGAGTGATGAACTTGCCGGAGACTTCAGTCCACAAAATGGAGGACTCTGCGATCGGACTGTTGTTAGAGAAAGGGATCGAAGCAATTCACCGCGTAGATACCATATGGTGGATCGAGCAAATCAGATTGATCATAGTGCCCGAGTAGAGCAACTCCCCATGCCCTCCACTCCACTCACTGCAGATGGCATCCATGAGATCAACGGCTCAGGATCACCGCAGAATACGTAGCATCCTTCCTCAACTTGCTACTGACCCCCTTCCCATCTTCCCGTCCATGGATTCCCTAAAAATACTAATTTGGAACTGCCGTGGGGCAGGTTACAGTACCTTCAGACGCAACATGCGAAACCTTATTCAATCTCATAAACCTGGGATTCTTGTCCTGATGAAACAAAAGTTCTGTACAGCTCTATGGGAAACTTCTTCAGCAACTTGGGTTTCATAGCTGCTACCATTGTTGACTCGATTGGTAGATCCGGTGGCATTTGGCTAATATGGGATACAAGTCAAGTCAACGTTCGTGCGTCGTCTGTCTCTAACCAAACCATATAAGCTACGATTCACAAAGAGGATTATGAGGAGTGGGTTATGAATGCAGTCTATGCTAGCCCTAATCCTGCTGCTAGAGAGGTTCTTTGGGAGGAGCTGGAAGCTACAACAAACAATCTGAACCAGCCGTGGCTTGTTGCTGGTGATTTCAACGACTACACCAACCAGAGTGAGAGAAGGAGCTTCTCTCTAACCCCCAACCAGAGCAGAACTCAAGGATTCAGAAACTGAATCAACAATTGTAATCTTCTTGATCTTGGAAGTGTTGGTCCTCGCCTCACCTGGACTAACAACCGGCAAGGGCTTGCTAACACCATGGAGCGGCTGGATAGAGCCATGAGCAATGATCAGTGGCATGCCCTTTTCCCTGAAGGAACTGTGAGGACGCTTCCAAGAACGTATTCGAATCACTCTCCTTTGGTGATTTACACTCAAGGTATGCACTCTCCTACTCCTCAGAATAGACCTTTTCGCTTTGAAGCTGCATGGCTTAGCCATCCCAACTTTCCTGAAGTTGTGAATGATTCTTGGCTTAATATGGATTGTCACTTCCTTGAGGCCATTAATATTTTTACCCAGAATGTTAAAATTTGGAACAGGGATGTGTTTGGTAATATATTTAAACGGAAACGTTCTCTTCTAGCCCGTATTGAAGGAGTTCAAAAAGCTCAGTCTCTGAATTTCTCTCACAATCTCCATATCCTTGAAAAAGACCTTATTAGTCAATTTAATACAACCCTCTCTCAGGAAGAAACACTTTGGTTCCAAAAATCTAGAAACAACTGGCTTACCCTTGGCGACAGTAACACCAAATTCTTCTATATCTCTACCCTTTCTAAGCGTAGAAAGCAGAAAATTAATGTGTTAAAAGATGATAATGGTAATTGGATTTCTGATTCCATTGGCCTTAAAACTCACATTTTGGACTATTTTAGTAATCTTTTCACTCATGAGGATACCCATCATAGGAGTAATTGGTCTAACATTGCTCGCACTTCACTCTCTTCTGCTAACAATGTTAGACTTCTTGCCCCTGTCTCCTCCACTGAAATTTGGAATGCTTTTAGAAGTATTAAAGCTTTCAAAGCCCTTGGGAAAGATGGGCTCCAAGCTGTCTTCTACCACCATAATTGGAACACTGTCAAAACCTCTGTCTGCAATTTTATTCAGACCTGTTTCCATAACAATAATGTTCCCAAAGAAATTAATGAAACCCTTATTGTCCTTATCCCTAAACTAGACAACCCTGAATCCATAAAGCAATTTAGGCCCATAAGCCTCTGCAATGTTATTTATAAGTCTATCACTAAAATCATTGTCAACAGACTTAGACCTCTCCTCTCTGACCTCATTAGTCCGAACCAAAGTAGTTTCATCCCTGGCAGATCCACCACTGATAACATTGTCATAACCCAAGGGATTCTCCATACTCTTAGAGGTAAAAAGGGCAGATATGGAGGCTTAGTCATGAAAATTGATCTTGAAAAAGCTTACAACCGTATTTCTTGGGAGTTCATTCACCATTCCCTTACAGAACTTAAGCTTAACCCTGACTGGATCAACCTTATTATGAATTGTGTGTCTATTGTTAATTCATCTATAATCTGGAATGGGGAGATCTTACCTAACATCAGTATGGGGAGAGGCCTTCGGCAAGGGGACCCTCTTTCCCCTTATTTGTTTGTTATTTGTATGGAAAATCTCTCCAATATGATTAGACTTAAAACTGAAAGTGGAAAATGGAAGGGCCCAAGGCTTCCAAGAATGGCCCTCCTATTTCTCACTTATTTTTTGCTGATGACTTGGTTTTTTTTGCTAAAGCTGATAGCAGTAACTGTGATTGTATTATGGAAGTTCTTTCTGAATTTTGTGACATGTCTGGGCATAAAATCAACTTTGATAAGTCTAAATTGTTCATTTCTCCCAACATCCCGCGAAGAGAAGCTCTCTCCCTAAGCCTTAGGTGTGGTTTTTCTATCACTAGAGATCTTGGTAAGTACTTGGGCACTCCCCTCTTGCACAGTCGTTTGAGTAAAAACCACTTGAAAGGCCTCATTGACAAATTGGATAAAAGACTATCAGGATGGAAAGCCAAAACTCTCTCCCTAGCTGGCAGAACCACACTTATCAAAACTGTTACATCGGCCATCCCAAATCACCTTATGCAAACCATGGAAATACCTCGTTAGATTTGTGACCAAATTGACAGGTTGAACCGTAATTTTCTCTGGGGCAGTACTGCTAACAGTAAGAAAGTCCACCTTGTGAACTGGCACCAGGTTTGTAAATCTAAGAGAAATGGGGGTCTTGGCATCAGGAACTCCAGGGATCAGAACACAGCTCTCATCTCTAAGTTGGGATGGAAACTTATCACTAAATCTGAGGAGCTTTGGGTTAAAATCCTGAAAGCTAAGTACCTCATGAATCATTCCATCTCTAATTGGCCTGCTAAGAGAAGAGCTTCACATACTTGGAAGAGCATCATTAGAAATAAAAAAGTTTTGGACAATAACATCAAGTGGAATGTTGGTAATGGTGTCAACATAGCCCTTTGGACTGACTGGTGGTGTGGAAATCAACCTCTGTGTTTGTCTATTCAAGGGAATCATATCGACACTACAACCAAAGTTAGCTCCATTATTGATGAAGTTGGGAATTGGGACCTTACATCCATCCAAGATCTTCTTTCCAAACAGGACAAAGAGGCCATTGTCAGCATTTACAGACCCAGGTATGTATCATTCACTGACACTCCCCAATGGAAAGGATCCAATAGTGGTAACTTCACCACAGTTGCTGCTTACCAAGCGATAATCAAGGAAGAAAGAGAGGAGTTTGACTGGCAGTGGTTATGGAAAATTAAGGCACCTCACAAACTCAAAAGTTTCCTTTGGCTTGTTTTTCATGAGAAACATCTAACCAATCATATGAGGCTAATCAGGAATTTGTCTAACTCTGATCATTGTCCCAGGTGCCAAATTCATCGAGAAGATATGCAACATTTACTTCGAGGCTGTTTTAAAGCCAAGGCAATTTGGTTACACTTCAAAAGCTTTAGATGGTGGCAGCATAGCATCACCACTCCCTTGCAAATTTGGCTCAAAACTAACTTAAGGAGCAAGGATCATGTCAACAATATTCCATGGTCAACAATTTTTCTGTCTACTCTCTGGATCATCTGGAAAGATAGGAATAAAACTGTGTTTGACAAGCTTTCCCAACCTGCACATCTCAGCGTTAACCTCATTCTAAAACAAGCTTCGAAAATTCAAGAAGCCTTCCAAAGCACACTGAATCCAAACTTCAGAAATCCTATATTAATGTTGTGGTATTTTCCCATTGCAGGTAAGCTCAAGTTAAACACTGATGAAAGTTCCAAAGGCGACCCGGGGCAATCAGGTTTTGGCGGGCTGCTAAGGGATGAGGTGGGAACCTGGCTATGGGGTTACATCGGTTATTTAGGCAACTGCACAAGCCTGGAAGTTGAACTCTGGGGTATATATCGAGGTTTAACCATTATCATGCAAAAAGGGCTGGCCAATGTTGAAATTGAAACAGATTCCCAGACAGCCATGGCTCTAGTCTGTGATGGAGCTGAAGCTAACTCTTCCTATCGAGCCCTCATTGAAGATGCTAGCTTCCTGTTAAGGCGATGCCAATGCTCAATCAAAGCCATACCCAGAGAAGCCAACCAAAGTGCTGATGCTCTAGCTAATTTGGGAGTTAACCAACAAGAATATACTGTATTTCTTGATGACCCTCCAAACACCATCCTTCCTTTGTTGATCACTGACATGTGCAGTGCTAGCTCTAGTAGGGTTTAAAACATTCTCTGGAATGCTTTGTTCTTTGTCTTTAAGTTTTCATTTGAATCAAAAAAAAAAGAACAACTTCGCAATATTTGGATATGATTGATAGTACAAAAGGAGATATATATATATATATATTTTTTTGACGTATAAGATTTTATATAGAAGAAAAAAACTATATTTTTTTAAATTGATTTTATATGAAAAAATATTATTTTGTTTTTCAGTGTTTGATTGATATTTTCGTTATTTAAAATCGATTATTACAATGATTAGGGAGATTACAGCAGATGTGATCTACAAAATTAAGACGGAGTGACTTAAATGGAGGACTGCGTCTGGAGTGTTGTACAATAAACGAGTACCCGTTCAACTAAAAGGGAAGTTTTATAAAATAGCTATTAAACCAACGATATTTTATGGGATGAACTGTTGGACAACTAAGAAACAACATGTAGATAAGATGAGTTTTACTGAGATGAGGATGCTAAGATGAATATGTCGCAAGATTAGAAAAGACAGAGTTAAAAATAAGTATATTCGAGAATCGATAGGAATAGTACCAATAAAATATAAGTTAAGAGAGAATAGATTGAGATGGTTTGGTCATACACAATAGAGACCAACAGATACAGTAGTGAAGAGATGTGATACAGTAACGGTAATGTTAGGGGAAGTGGTAGACTTAGATTGACATAAACTAGTGTAGTAAATAGAGATATAAATCTCTATAATTTAACTAATGAAATAATCTTAGATAGGGTTGAGTGGAGAAGAAAGATTCATGCAGCCGAACTCATTTGATGGGAGTTAAGATTTAGCTTGGTTTGGTTTAAGTCATTTTTAAAAAAATGATACAAAAATATTTTATTTATTTTTGGTTCAAACAAATAACAAAAAATAAAATATTTTATATTAAAATAAACATAACTTAAATTGCCAGCTGCTTCCGTATCTATATGTAAGCCCCATATCCATATAAGATTATGTGATTCACGTGGGTATTGTAATTCATCTTGTCTTAGGTATAGTTCATAATTTAATTTATAATTTATTAATCGTACATATAAAATTATAATTTATTAGAGATTTATGAAAACGAATCTTCAAAGTTTTGAATCCAACTACTACGGCTTGCGTTGTCCTCCGCGTGGTAAAGGAGTGAATTTATTTAAACAACGTAAATAAAAACATACTTTTTGATGGGTTAAATTAAAAAAATAATTTTATAAATAAGTTAAAATTGACCAACAGGACGTTGAATTGAGAGAGTAGTCCCACAAATAATGTGAAATTAATTAATAAGATTTCACCGTGTAAACAAATTCACACTGCATGGAAAAGATCTGTGAAGATTCCCTCATGACCTCTTTGAACGCGCGGCCCAAGTTTTTCATAGAATTTTAAATTTAAATTACATCATTGACGTAGTCCAAATTTGATCAAATCTTGACCATCATAATATAAAAAGTTGACTGACATATAACAAATCAATGGTCGCGAGCATTGATAAGAGACCCATTAACGGAATGGGATTTTTTCGTTACATTTGTGGCATGTTGTTTTTTTGTCCGTGAGGTTTTTATATTGACAATTGACTCTTAAAAGTTAATTGGAAGGTAGTCAATCAGAAATTTTTTAATTATTTAAAATTAAAAAAATTAAAATAATGAGTATGAGATATTAATTATAAGATTTTTTACTAAATTTTTTTTTATTTATATAAATGGGGGCATAAGATTCATTTTATGTAAATGAAACAATTCACTTTTTTTTTCTCTTTTCGATATGAGATTAATTTTATTAATTGTTTAAAATTAAGAAAATTCAATAATTTTAGAATAAGAGTTTGGAATCCTAAAAGGCTTATCACTAAAAATCTCATTTTCCTTATATATATATATATATAGATAGTGAAACAAATTTTATTTTTTCTTCTTCTCCCGATATGGGATTATAAAATAAATCATAAACTAATTAGAATTTTATTTTTATATGGTTAAATGGAAGTTAGCCAATGGAAATTTTTGTAATTATTTAAAATTAATAAAATAAGTACGAGAAATCGCGATTAAACTGGCGAATTAGTCAAACCCAAAATGATTCAGCCTAATCGGTTAGGTCAAATGACCGACCAACTTATACAAAAATTAATTAATTAAAACTTTTAAATGTTATTTTAATTTTAAAATTTAAACTGTCTTGAATTGAAATATACACAATACTATAATATTAAGATTTACTTTATATAGGTGAAACAAAATTTTTTTTTTTTTCTTGATATAGGATTATAAAATAAAAGGTGACAATTATTTGGACAGAAAGTTTATTTCTAATCAAGCAATTTTAGTCTTTCAATCTTTAATCAGATCAATCTTTAATTTATTTTAAATCAAACAAATCTAATCAATATATTTTGATAAAATCGCGGTTAAACCAACGAATCAATTGAAATGAAAGATGATTTAGCCTAATCGGCTAGGTCATAATTAATTAATTAAAACTTTTAAAATTTAAACTATATTGAATTGAAACATGCACAACACTATAATATTAAATAGAATGAGAGTATAAGATTTACTTTATACGAGTAAAATAATTCATTTTTTTCTTCTTTTTTCGATGTGGAATTATCAAATAAAAGTTAGTCAATAGATATTTTCTTAATTGTTTAAAATAAAAAAAATTAATAAAAAATGTTGAAACTCTTATAAAACTCCTTACTAAAAATTCTCTTTTACTTATATAATACATAAATAGATAGATAGATATGTGATTCATGTTTGTATTATAATTCACCTTGTCTTAGGTATCGTTCATAATTTAATTTATAATTTAGTAGTGGTACATATAAAATTATAATTTAGTAGAGATTCATTAAAACGAATCTTCAAGTTTTGAATCCAACTACTACGGCTTGCGTTGTCCTCCACATGGTAAAGGTGTGTGAGTTTATTCAAACAATGTAAATAAAACATACTTTTTGATGGGTTAAAATTGACAAATAGAATATTGAACTAAGAGAGTAATCCCACAAATAATGTAAAATTAATTAATAAGAGAGTGTATTTTGTTTTTCCCGCGTAAACAAATTCACACTGCATGGGAAAGATCTGAGAAGATTCCCTCATGACCTCTTTGAACACGCGGCCCAAGTGTTTTATAGAATTTTAAATTTAAATTACATCATTGACGTAGTCCACATGTGATCAAATCTTGACCATAATATAAAAAGTCGACTGACATATAACAAATCAATGGTCGCGAGCCTTGATAAGAAACCCATTAACGGAATGGGATTGTTTCGTTACATTTATGGCATGTTGTCCGTGAGGTTTTTATATTGACTATTGACTCTTACTTCTTCAACGAAAAGGACAGAGAAACACTACTTAATAGTAAATGACATATGTGGTGTTTATATAACAAAAAAATGAGGGAGACCATTAAAAAAAGGAGCATTAATAATTTTAGAGTGGTATAGATCTCATATGATGGGATATTTTGCTCTTGTATTTTTATTTTTTTTAAAATTTTCACTTTATTAGTAGTCCATTAATGCTCCAAAATTAGTGGGATGAATCATTATTATTATATAACATTGGCATGTTGTCGGCGAGGTTTTTTATATTGACTCTTACTTCTTCAATAAAAAGGGAAGAGAAATTTTATTTAGGGTTGGTTTGGAAAGTGAGTTAGCATTTTGATTTTTTTTTGTTTTTTGACTATTTTAATCTATAGTTAAAAAGTTTCGTTTGGGAAAGACTTTTGGCTTTTTCGACTTTTCTCTGAGAGGAAGAATGTAATGATTATGGGTTGGATGTGATGTTTTGTCTTATTGAACTAAAAAGTCTATTTTATTTTTTGTGGCTATTTTAATCAAAAAAAGTCTCGCTTTTGGCTTCCCAAACGAAGCCTTACTCATAAATGACATTTGTGGTGTTTATAATTTATAATAAGAGGTGCTATATGCATAAATTAGTGTATTAACTAGTATACTAACACTAGTTATGACATTATTATTGACCCCACTCATTATATAAATTACAAATACCAAAAACATCTTAAATTATGCCACATCATCAATTGGTACACTAGTTGGTGCACTAATTAGTGCATATAGCATTAGTCATTTATAATTTATAATTAGATGAATTACATTAGCAATTCTTATAATTTGAGACTTATATCATTTTGATTATTAACTTTTTAATTGTGATACATTTGATTTTAAACTTCATAGATCAGTAAAAGGACTTCTGTTTCCAAACAACAGCCCAACAGCTTCACCACATTTCTATGGTTGATTTGTGCAAGGACAATCACTTCATTAATGAACTGATCAATCTGGTTTTGATCACTTATTTTGGATTTTTTAATGGCAACAACTCTGTTATCTGGTAATACTCCTCTGTATATTGTTCCAAAGCCTCCTTGACCTATGACTTCACTTTCATCGTAGTTGTTTGTAGCCTTCTTAAGATCTTTTGCAGTAAAGATTGTTCCTGTTACAACTGACCTTTCTTGTTTTGAGAGCTGTTGTTGTAACATTAAGCCACTGTGCGTACCAAATACCGCACTAGATGATTGTGGATCGAAGCTCCGCACTTGATTGGACTATCTAGGAATCGAGACCCTACAACAATAAGCACTGTTAGAGCTGCCCGGCTGGGATTGGCCGGATAACCCCTACAGCGTGGAAATGAGTAATCGGAGAAGATTAGAGGTACTCTCTAGGTGTAGAGAGTTATGTTTAGGTGAGTGTGGTTTAGCTTAGGTCAGTTACCTTCAGTGTGAAGTCATTATAGTTTAGATAGAACTCCTTACTTGTTGCTCAAGATGGTTTCATGGAGCTCTGGTACTGCAAAGTTTCATGGAGCTCGGAGAAGATTAGAGGTACTCTCTAGGTGTAGAGAGTTATGTTTAGGTGAGTGTGGTTTAGCTTAGGTCAGTTACCTTCAGTGTGAAGTCATTATAGTTTATATAGAATTCCTTACTTGTTGCTCAAGATGGTTTCATGGAACTCTGGTACTGCAAAGTTTCTTTTAGCATTCCTTAAGGTCGGGGACCATCTGTTAGTTGACAAAGGGTGTATATACTCATTGTAACCATGTTTGTAACAGATCATATTCCTTTGATCAATTGTTTCCGTGATTCTAGGAGGAGGGGACCAGCTGAGGTGGCACCCTCATTACAAGAAAAAACATTTTTGGTGACCACCTATTTTGAGTTAGTCGCAAATAGTCCACTTTCTACGACTAAATTTTTTTTGGTTGTTGATGGGTATGTTTTCGCGACCCACAATTTTTTGGTGGCTAATAGCTAATTTTTGACGACCAAAAACAAATTTGGTCGCAGAAGGTTGTCTTTTGGCGACCAAAAAATAAGTTGGTCACGAATGACTTAACTATTGGCGACCAACTACAAATTTGGTTGCAAAAGATCACCTTTTGGCGACCAAAAAATAAGTTGGTTGCGAATGACTTAACTATTGATGACCAACTACAAATTTGGTTATGGAAGATCACCTTTTGGAGACCAAAAAATAAGTTAGTCACGGAAAGTTATGGTGGGATAAATTAAAAAAAAAAGGGTACTACTGTAATTACATTTTATTTTTTCTTTTAGGCATTGATGGTCTTATGAAATAATATATAACCCAATTTTTATGGGTTATATATTTTCTCTGCCAAATGTGAACAACAAGCATGTTATTGGCAGAGTGGATTGGGTGCATGGAGAGTGACTCCTTGGTCAGGAGTTCAACTCCCAGGCAGCGCAAAAGAATATTTTTCTTTAGGTGAAGGCACTGACTTTTGTCGACCAACTATAACTTTGGTCACTAAAAGTTACCTTTGGCTAATATGGATTGGACTTTCCGCGACCAATTATTTGGTCACCAATGGTCTCTTTTAGCAACCAAGTATAACTTTGGTCGTAGAAAACTATCTGTGACGAGGCTTTAGTGACCAACTCGCGATCAACACATTTTGGTCGCGAAAAGATTTTAGTGACCAAATATGGTACTTTTCGTGAACAAAATGTTAGTCGCGGAAAGTGTAATTTCTTGTAGTGCCTTCATATGCGTGCATTCATAGCTTCCACGTTTCTCTGTTAGGTTCTTCTGGCTTGGTACCGTCGTGCCTTGACTCGGCTCTCTTATGAGATTTTTTGTAGAGATGGGTTAGCCTTGTAGGATATCTTTATATGGGCTTGGCCCCTTTTGGGTTGGGTCCAAGGATCAGATCCTGCAGCTTGGCCCAGTATAGCATCGTGACTGGATTGACCTTTCCACTACAGGTTGGGCCCAAGTGCTTGAGGACTTGGATGGATTACTGATGATGTAACTGGGCTAATCTAGCTGGCCTACTTATTTACCTTGCTCTTTAGGACTTGAGTCTAATGGATTGGGCCGGCCCAAGGCTTGGATCCAACTTATTTTATATTTAGTCCCTTCATTTGTCCCCTAGCTCGCGCCAAGGTTTCCCTTGGGGGGAGTTATTGCTCTGTATTTCAAGCATCGCGTCGCGTCGCGTCGCTTCGGATCTGCCCCAGTTCGGCCTTGATGACGGTTCAATCCTGACACACGCCCCCTACATGTGTCCTTTCATTGTGACACGTGGCGGCGTGGTACTAGTGCACAGAGATAGTGCACCGATTCCATACTGATGGTCGTGATTTATGTACTTTCACGCTGACTGGTGCAATAAATGCTCTGGGATTATCAATCCAAACCCCTTTATCTGTTTTCAAACTTTTAGAGAGTCCAAAACCCTTTTTGTTCCTCTGAGTTGGTCTCGTCGATGCTCTGCCCAGGCGTTTCGTTGCCATTCTCGTTCTTGTTTCAGGGTTGCCTACTTGTTGCTACTGTTTCAATCTCTGTAAGTTCCCTTGAAAATTTTCTTTTCTCGTTCTTTTCTGTCTTGATCGCCCTCTTTGGCCCTTGCGCCATTGTTTTTAGCGTTTGGTTCTATTCTTTGCTTAGTTTAAGTTTTGTCTTCGTCCCATTAGGTCTAGTTAATGCGGAAATTTTGGTCTTTAGTTGATACTCCTGAGGCAATGGCCATGTTTCGCCGTGACTATGGTATCCCCGATGATGTGACCCTTTCATTGGCAAAGGTTGACGCCAAGCCTATGGGCACTAGAAGTACCGTTGCTTTCCCAGTCGTAGCCATTGTTGAAGGAGGGTCCGATTTCCCCTTGATCCTTTGGTGCGCCACTTCCTGCACCAAGTTCAGCTTACCCCTATGCAGGTGTCTGTCAATCTGTTCCGAGTTGTCTGTGGTGTCTCCGCTCTTAACAGACAGTTGGGTTTGAACTTGGACATCTAGGACATTTTGGGTTGCTATACCCTTTCACACAACAAGGATCACAATACTTATTATCTCCGTGTTCGTTTGGCCGATTGCCATCTTGTAACTGGCTTACTTGATTCAGACAAACATAATGACAATTTTTTGCAAGTCGGTGGTAATTGGGAGTTTCCTGCTGGGACTGAGTTCCAATTTGAATGGATGCCCCAAAAGGATGGCTATCCAGGTCCGAGTCTTTCCTTCTAGTATTTCTGTGTTTTTTGCCTTGTTTTAAATGTTGTTCTAATGTTGTTCTTCTTTTCTGCAGAGGCTTCCCATTTTCAGTGCAAGCCGAATTGACAGAACACTGAGGCCATCAAGGCTCTTTTGAGGTATAAGAAGAGGTCTATAGCCGAGCTGCTGGATTACCAAGTGACTTATCGTTCCACCATCCCGAAGAAAGCGAGGCTCACTGCGTCTCTTCTAGATTCTGACACTAAGACTGATACGTCTCTTACCCCTCTAGTTACGAACCGCCGCCGAGCCAAGGCTTGCCGTCTGAGAGGACACCTTCCGCTGCCCCTAGTTTCACAGAGGGTGGGTCAATGCCAAAAAGGAGAGTGCTGGTGGACTTGGAAGTAGAGGCTTTTGGCTCTTCTGACGTTTTGGGGACTCCTCTGGTGAAGGCCGAACCGAAGAGCCTTATGGACGTAAAATTGGAGATAGGAGCCTTTGGCCCTTATGCTGCTGCTATCGAACCCTCTGCTTCGGTTGCTGCAAGGGCGAAGAAGAGGAGGAGGGAGACCGGTAAGACGGTAATTGGAGAGGCTTTTGAAGATCTTGTTGAGGATGAGTTGTTTGAGAAGTGGGAGCCGCCAATGTTGCATCAAGGCAAACCCATTTCTACTTCTGATTCACTTATTGCTTCTGGGGACTTTGCTTTTGACTTGAACAAGACCTTGTTAATGCCAGTGGACATGGCTGATCACAACAGGCCCCGTGATATTTCGGTTCTGAAGGGGACCCTTCAGATGATGACTGCTGTAAGTGTTTTTGGGATTCACTTGGTGTTATTTTATTGTTTTCTTTCTTTTAATATCTTTGTTATCTGCTGTAGTGTATTCAGAGGATGCACTTGTCAATCAGCAGAGCTGAAGAACTGGAAAAGGACGTACTGGAGGCTTCCATGAATGCTGAAAGACTGATAGTGAGCTTGGAAGCCGAGAAAGAGGGACGCAGGACTGCTGAGAGGGAGGTGTTCCGTCTGAGCAAGGTTGTTACCTGGGCTAAGAAGTCCAAGGAAGCTGCCATTGGGGTATAGGCCCAACTTGAAGGGAAGGTAGTAGAGTTGGAAGCTATTATTGCGCTGATGGCTGCTGAACATTCTGCTTTGGAGGCTAAGTATTGGCAGCAAGGTTGGGATGAAGCTGGGGCTACTTACAAAAAAGAGGTGCTAGTGTTGTGGGACATGTGATGCCCTGAATCTACGCTATTGGTTGCAGTCAAGGGAGAGTCACTAATGAGTCCTATGATCAATAACCAAGTAAGATCCCAGATCACCGGAGGAGTCAAATTAGCCTCCCTTCTAAGTCCAGCTTTCTTAGGCAGTGCACTACCTTTTTGACAGATCTTAAAAGGTATTGACACAAGGTCTCATAAGTAACGATAGGGTTTATATATATGTGTACATAATAATCACGAATATCCTTAATTACAAAAGCTCGTTCCATTACATTACATCCCAAAAGAAAATTTAAATCTTCATATAAGCCTTACAAAATATCAAGGGAAAATTCCAACTTTTCTAAGATAGCCAAAAGTCTTCGAAGGTTTCCGGCTCGTCGTCCCCAACTATAACCTCCTCTTCGGCACCTGGCATGATATGCCGTGAGCTTTGAATGCCCAGTAAACGCACACACACCCCGTCCCTTTTTCTCAGTCCAATACACAATCACAAATATGACAGCAAGTAATGAAGCATGATACTCAACTAAACAACAAAGGATTACAAGGTTAGATGTTAGTAAACTAGAAATCCCCCAAAGAGACTTCGTCCTCCTAACCACAAGAATCGGACGCGGATTATTCGGTATGCCCCCTCTTTTGCTGCTTTGTTACAGACCTTACCTCGGATGCCTACCAATGGTTATGTACCACGTAGCGCCAACCACAGGGCCTCAAAAGAGACGATAGTAATGGGCCTTGCCCAAATCCCTCCTCACACCAAATACCTAGGGTCCGAATACAACCGCTCCGTTCAAGGGTTCCGAAAACCACTTGCGCAAGACTTTAACTTCTAAATAGGGGAACGCATCCCATCAATCCATACATAGCACATTATCATCTCTTCGTTATTCAAGTGATCGAAAACCCAATACCATCCCAATTAAGTTTTCCATTGAGTTAAATATTTTAAATTAAGGTTAGACCAACTTAACAAGATAGTAATATCCACGTAAGCATACATCATTAAAATGAAGAAGATAAGGAACATAACCATAACACATGCAATATCATACCAAGACATGATCATAAACTAATAAGCATATTCATGAACACAAGAGCATAAAACACCCATGCACAACTAAATTTTCAAATTCAATACCATTTAAAGATTAAAATAAAAAGGGCTATTTTAGATTTTTAACGAACTCGGCCTTCCTATGGTTCGTAGAGAATTTAATCTAGTTTCTAGAACATATTTTGGATATGGGATAGCTTTTCTAGATTTTTAGTTATTTAAGAAACACTCCAGTGCTGTCCAGATTCGTCGACCGTTACAAAAATTTGATTTTCTTACAAACCGCTCACTCTTTTTCAATGAAACCAATTTTAGTTGAAAGATAACTCCTTAAGGAAGATTTTGAAACAAAATGGAGGTCCAGAATATTTTTCTGCATTTTTCTAGAATTTTTAAAAGTTGGCTGTAAAAACAGATTTTTAATGCATAATACTTAAAAACAAGAGGATTTATGAGAAGAGAGATCCACTAGGGGAAATTTTTCTTTCTTTCTTTTGTGTGATGAAAACATGGTAAATAATAGATATTAAACTCATAAATTTATCTTGAAGGAGTGCCTTTGGAAAGTTTGAGAGATTTGTATGAAAAAGATAGTTTTGTACCAGTTAAGAAAACTATAAGAACAGGAGAATCATGGCTCAACTCTTTTCATTTTTAACACAAGGAAATCATTAAAACACATCTGAAAACAATGTTTAGAACCCTTAAGAGCATGTATTTGAACAAGGAAAATGAAAGAGAGAGTTGTGTTGTGGCTTACTTGCTAGGCTAGGCCAAGTTGAACAAGATTGCTCCCCTCTTCCTTCCTCTCCCTCTCAAGACTTTTCTCTTGCTCTCCTTTCTCTCCCCTAGGCCGAGTGTAGGTGTGTGTGTGTGTGTGTGTTGTTTGTGTATGCTACGCTAAGAGGGTGGTTATATTTATAGGCAAATTTGGTGTGAAAAGACACAAAGGCCCACTAGTTGGAATTGGATTGAAACGTTTGGATTTACTTGGAGTCTAACGGAATAGGGAGTGATTAGGGGACTTAATTATGTGATTAGAAAAGATTTAGTTAGTCTCTAGTTGGAATGGAACTAGGTTGGGGACAAAATCCCCAGATTTAAGGGTACTTGGTACTTGTGCTTCTAGAATGTCATGATTACAAGCCTTGAAAATTGATCCCTCACACTCTCCTAGGTTGGCCGGCCATGGAGAAGGGAAATGGGGAATATTTTATTCAATATATGAGTACTATGGACATATTCCCAACGTATATATAGATCCACAAATTGATTTGGTGGTACTATAGTATAAAAAGTACATGTACTATTTTGGGGCAAATCTTGAAATTAATAAAAGAAGTGAGGGCTTGGAATTAAACTTATGTATTGGAACCTTATTTATGTAGAATTAAATTAAATTAGGCTAAGGAACCTAATTCGGCTAAGATATTCCTGTTTCGATAAAAATTAAAAATCCTAACTAGCAAGATTCGAAATAATTTAAGAAACTGAGGGGCTTTTAAGGAAATAATTCAAATGTAAGGGTTTTTTTAAAAAATACATTTTTCAGGGGCTTCACAGGACAAACTTTTTTTGAAGGGTTGGTCAAGTGCTCTGGCCGCTGCTCAGATTTCTAAAGGGTCTCCCTTGTTTCAAGATGTTCCTGTTCTCTCGAGGTCCTTGGGTCCTAAGACTGCTGCTATCCCTGCAATTCTTCCAGCTAAGACTTCCCCAAGAACTGATTCTGTAGCCAAGACTCTAGAGAGCGACGTTGCCAATGTGACAATGAACGTTGAAAGGGGTGTGTAGACACCCCATTTTTGACCGTCCTCAAGACTTGGACGTCACCGCTTGAACACTCGGTGATCATCCATGTTTGTGTTCATCTTGAGTTCCTGGAGGTCTCGGCTACGCGCCTTGCCTCAGGATCTCTCGACTCGACTGTTTTGTGTCTGGTTTTGCACCAAACACTTGTGCTTTGCCTTGGAGGAGCAGGGAATGGCTTGTGGGCCATCCCCATACTCCACCGGCCTTGGCTTGAGGCCACCGCCTGTGTCTTGTTGCCATCGGCCAAATGTTTGGCCGGCCGGCACTATAGATGGCCGGCAGGCTATCTTTTTTTGGTCAATTACACTTTTGGCCGACCGACTACTGTGCATCTGCTTTTGCAGATATTTTTGTGCAGCTGGCATGCACTTGGCTCCCCTCCATACACGTGTATGGAGGGATCTCCCTCTTGTTTAGCTTGTCTTGTAAGCTTACAAGATTGAGCTCTATAAGAGGGAGTCTCTTCTCTCTTGTTGAGGGTTAGAAAAAATAGAGAGGAGAGCTCTGGTTTTTAGGGTTAGCATAGTTGTATCTATTTCTATCTCTATCTCCCTCTCTTTTTTTGCTTTAAGGTGTTTTAGTCTTATTTTTGCACACAAACACCTAGAGTTACACCTTCCTTGAGCTACTGAGGTATTAAGGAGCTATTTTCAGAGGTTTTGAGCTGGTTTTGAGCTAAGGAAAGTAGCTGGAACTCCATCCTTGAAGGGGTCTACAAGGGTAAGACTTTTGTCCCTTTTTACCCAATTTTGGCATTGTATTTTTTACAGCTGTTTTTGAGCTTAACATATAACATAGAAAAGTCTTGTTTTTATCTACTCTAAATAGTTTGTTAAGGGTGTTTTAAGCTTTGGGGTTGTTTGACCCCTCTTAAGGCTTGTTTGGCCCTTGTTTTGTGCCATTTTGGTTGAGCTCCGGGACCATTGTGTTTGGGCCTCCTCACCACTGAAATCTTGAGGGATTTCAGTGATGAGAATGGTGCCTTGAGGTCCTAGGAAGGAGAGGGCCACCCCCTCTCCTTGTTGTCCTTGAAAAGGGCCATTTTTGCCTCTTTAGTGAGCACCATGTTTAGGTTCATGTTGGCCATGCCTTGACTGATATTTATGCTTATTATGTCATAATATAGCTCTGTTTTTAGTTGGTTTTGGTACACCATGCTTGCTTAGCATACATGCCTTGTAATGCCATGATTTGCCTCAATACATGCATAGCATTTAGACTACCATGCTCATGTGTTTTGGCCAAGCTTTGTGAAGCTTACATGCATATTTTGATGTGCTAAGGGATTGTTTTAGGTCATTTGAGTCATTCATGTCTTGCTTCGTATAGCTACCATGCAATCCCTTTTGCATGCCTTAAGCTTTGGCCCCTCTAGCATGCCATCCTTGCTTTGTTTCAGTGGTTTGGAATCACTTGGTATGTTATTTCAGACCTCATGATGTGCTTATATGCTTGCATTTGATGTCCCTTTAATGATCTATAAGGTTGTCATCTCATGCTCCATGTTTAGGCCTCCATGCATGCCATCATGTTTAGGCCTCCTAGGATGCCATGTCATTGTGTTTTAGTTTTGTTTCAACATCCTAAACCTCTGATTTTGGTCATTCAATTTATGTCATGTTTGGTTTTTGTTAAGGGTAGTTCAATACATCCTTAGCTTGCCTTGAGTACTTGGACCAATTGCATGCTATGCTTGTCTTGTTTGCTTGATTTGGCATCATCTTTGACATGATGTTCAGAGCTTACCTTGCATACTAATTGTTCATGTTTACCTCCTTTTAAGTGTGCTTAGAAGTTGTCCCTTTATGCTTAGGAATTGGACCATATTTGCATGCATGTGTGTGTGTTTTGGACCTCACTTCCATAGCATTGGCCACTGATTTTGGCATGCTTGTGAGCTATCCATGTTAGTTTAAGTCCACCCCTTTGCATGTTGTTGCATGCTCACCTTGTATGTTGTTGCATATTTATGTGTTGTTGCATGATTGAAGTAGCATGATTGAATGAAGTCACATGTTTGCTTGCATGCTTGAACACCCACATTGTGCCTTGCATACTTGTGGGTTGCATTGTCTCATGCCTTGCATGTCTTGCATGACCATGGTATGCCTTGCATGCTTCTTTGCACTTCCATGGTTGCATACTACCTCACGTGCTTAGGATTGCATTGCATTGGCATGCATGCTTTGCCTCTTGAATTGCTTGTGATAGAGGTTAAGCCCCATTGTGTGTTTATGTGCATTGCATTCCATATCAAAATGCACACTTGATTCTTTGGGCCATCATGCATGGAAATGCGTGATTGGTGGTCCGAGAATCGAGGCCCATCCTCCTTTGAGTCATACACATGATAAGGAGTGTGGTTGGTGCATACATTGCTTGAAATGCATTGCCATGCCAAGTATTGTCCTCTGCTGCTGTCAAATCAGTTTCTGCAGGAAGATTTGGCCGGCCAGCCATCTTCAGTGCCGACCGGCCATCAATTGTTGGCCGATGGAGTATTTTGTGGCCAGTGACCATTATACATGGCCGGTGACCAATCCCTTTAGCCGGTGGTGTTCTACAACACTCAGAGAAGCAACCCTGGGACTTGTGCAGTCTTCAGAGGAGGATAACAGCCAAAACAGAGGCAAACTTGTGCATGGCGTTGGATTTCCGGGCAAACCCGAGCACGCGCGCATTGGATCCTGTTCCCGAGGCCTTTACTGCTTCCTTAGCTTAGTTAATTTGCTTAACTAGTTAAGTGGTCTGTAATATTTAATTAGCTTGTAGGTTAATTGATTTGTATTATTCTTTTGGTCCCTCCGAGCGAGGGCAAATTTGTAATAAGTGTGGGTACGTGTGTGCATGTCTTCCAACCCCCACTTCTTTCTCCCTTTTACTTACCTGCTTTGATGGTTAGTATTAGGACATGTTTAATTTAGCATACCTTATGCTGTGCATGCGTGCATCATTCATTAGTATTGCATGCACCGGACTCGGCGCATCATGCTAACTGCATAAGTATTTCAAATCTAAATTGAATACATGCTACTTGCACATTTTCACATGTTATTCTTAGATTAGCCAAGCCTATTCTAGTGACATTCCGTATGCGTTGCATTAGCCATCTTAACATGAACTAGGATCATGCATGTGATTACTAACTAGTTTATGTTTTGGCTTGGAGTACTAGGTAAGCTTTTATGCTTTAGCATACCGCATGCGTGTGAGTGTTGCCATAATAGCATGATTATCATGAGGCTAGCTGCTTATGTGATATAACTGCTTGAATGCCTGTGGATGGAGGTTGAATTACCTAAATTGGAATAATGCATTAAAACTGCGAGTTTTAAGCCCACTAGATAGTGGCAAAACCACATTTTCTAAAGCCCACTTGAGGGTGGCAAAATCTGTATTTTAGCCTACTTGCGAGTAGCAAACCATTTTCAAAACAAACATGAGATGTTTTGTTCCAATTTAGGCGATTTGGTCTATACTTGTTTGCTGTGCGCACAACATAGTAATTCTAGGCTAATAACCGGAATAAGAACACATAACGTTTTCAAAATAGGATATCACGGTTAGTAGAGACCGATCTTCGGATCGGGCGAGAGGGGGTGCTCATAGCTGACCTTCCCCAATCGTACCCAAGTTCCCGAGCCGAGGCAACTTTGGTGATGACGGACACGTGGCCTTTGGCACCGAGTCAGGGTTTCCTAAATTCCCCTATTAAAAATATTTAGGTGGCGACTCTGTATCTGGCAAAGCAGTCCATGTTTGACACTTCTTTTCTAAAAATCTGTTTTCTCAAAACGATTTGCCGGATTTGGACTCTTTGGTTCAGATTAAGAACCGTGACAAATTGAGTCCGAACTGTAACCCGTGAGGTCCCTCGCGGACTCGTTACAGGGTGGAACCCTGGAATCTGAAGCTATGGGAGATGTGGTTAAGGAGGCTTCTACTTCTCAAGAAGTTAGAGCTACCTCTACTTTTCCTCCCTAAGATGGCCCAGATAAGATTGTGGATGCTGCTCCTAAAGTTCCTCTTGTTGATGCAAGTTGAAGTCATCTTTGGAATGATTTAAAGTTTTTTGCTCTCTCTCTCTCTCTCTCTCTCTCTCTCTCTCTCTCTCTCTCTTGTTTTTATTTTTCTGCTGTACTGGGGCTCAGTCTTCCTGACGAGTTGCCCCTTAAGTTGGTCAAGACAATTTTTCTTTCTTCTTGGTACTGTTTCGTGGGGCCTGCTTTGCCTTTGATAGAACTTTACTTCTAATATTGCAGTTTAATGTGTTTTGTTTTCATGTTTGCATTTGTTCATACGGTTTGCCCCTGGCCAAGCACTGTTGGGTCCACGGGGCCAAATAGTTGCTTGGTTTTCATGGTTGTTCTGATCGTTGTAATTTGAATAAGAGTAACTTACTTAGGTCCAGGTTGACTTTAAGAAAAAACAATTGTTTGCCCTCACCTGGACCTAAGTAAGATTTGTACTGAAGAACCCGCTCTCTGGGAGAACTACTTAAGTTGATATTGATGTTGATAGTATAATTGCCCATGAGTGAGGCAAATATGTGTAGAGGAAAGATGTCATACTCAGGTCCAGGTTAGTACCAAGAAAACAATTGTTTGCCTCTGTTTGGAGCTGAGTAAGACTACTGTTGAAAGTGTGATTGTGGAAGGGTTTACCCAAGTCTGTCCCAACTTTGTTTGGGGTGCAGCAGTACTGGGGTGTTGACGTGATGATACTTAAGGAAATCTGTGATTGTGAAGAAAAAGAGTTAAAAAATTTGTTAGGGCGGTTTCCACCAAAAAGTTCCACTTGGCTAAGGTCCATTTTGGTGGCCAAACATAACTCCACCAAGCAATCCCACTTGGCATGTTTGAGTGCGGACCAAAACTAAATTCCGTTCGGTCGTTCTGAAACTTTTTCCGTGTGATTAGAACCAAAGCTAAATCCGTTTGGTAGACACCAAAGCTAATTTCATTTGGTAAACACCAAAGCTAATTCCGTTTATTTTGAAATATGCCCCTTGGGCTTAAGTTATAGAGTCCGAGTTAAGTAATAATCTGCCCTGACCACAAAGCGTGTACAAGTACTTGGAAATAAAAGTTCAAAGAAATGGGGAAGCATTCTCATTAAGTGAAAGGAAGATGCTTTTACACTTGAGAGATAAATATGAGGTTAAGTCTATTGATAGTATTTTTTGAGGTTTTCTACATTCCATGGCCGAGGTATGGCCTTGCCCCTGATATCCTCCAAGTAGTATGCTCCGTTTCCAGCGACGACTGTAACCTTATATGGACCTTCCTAGTTAGGTCCTAATTTTCCTTCGCCTGGCACCCTTTCGTGATCCATAACTTTCCTCAAAACCAATTCTCCAGGTGTGAATTGTCTTGGGAAAACTTTTTGGTTGAAACTCTTGATGAGCTACTGCTGATATGCTACAAGTCTGATCAGTGCTGCTTCTCTTTGACCCTCTACCATATCCAATGCTTGTGTAATAGCTTCCTCATTACTTGTGCTTTCAAATAGCTCAGATTGGAGGGTTAGGAGACCAACTTCAAGTGAGATAATAGCCTCCATTCCATAAGTTAAAGAGTAAGGTGTTTCCCTCGTTGAACGCCGTGCTGTGGTTCGGTAAGCCCATAATACGTGGGGTAACTCTTCAACCTACTTTCCTTTCGCACTTTCGAGCCACTTCTTTACTCCGTTGATGATGGTTTTGTTTGACGCTTCTGCCTGCCCATTACTCTGCGAGTAGCCCGGAGAAGAGTTCTGATATTCGATGTTTAGGTCGGCACAAAATTTTTTGAAGATCTTTCCGTCAAACTGTGTTCCATTGTCTGCAATCAGTACCTGCGGGATGCCAAAACGGACCACGACGTTCCTCATGACAAACCACTTTGTGTCTGCTTCTTTGATGCTTGCCAGTGCTTCAACCCACTTAGTGAAATAATTGGTTGCAACGATGAAGAATCGTCTGTTCCTAGTGCCTCGTGCCAAATGTCCAACAATATCCAGACCCCACTAGGCAAAGGGCCACAGGTTGGTGAGTGGAGTAAGAGTTTTGGCTGGCTGATGAATTAGTGGAGCAAACGTCTGATATTTATCACACTTTTGAATGTAATACTGTGCATCTTGTTGCGTTTATGGCCACCAGTACCCGTGAGTGAGGGCTCGGTGCGCCAATGACCTTTCGCCAACGTGGCATCCACAAATCCCATCATGAATTTCGTAAAGAACATTTTCGACTAGATTTGGATGCATACATAACAGATAAGGACCGAGATAGGAGCTTGTGTATAACTTCCCAGATGGTGAGACCCAGAACTGAGTTGATCTATGTCGGATTTTGTTGGCTTCCTTCTTGTCTTCGGGGATAGTGCCAGATTTCAGAAAAACAAGTATTGGATCCATCCAGCTTGGCTCTAGGTTATTGTAGAGGAATGGAGATGCAATGCTTGGTTCTGGCACGAACTCAACCCAAACTTTTCTAGCATCTTTGGCATCTACTAAAGAGCCGAGGCAGGCTAGAGTATTAGCGTGGCTATTTTTGTCTCGACTGATTCATTCAACTCGTATGGATCGAAACTTTTTAAGTAGATCCTTAGCCTTGTCTGTATACATGGCCATTCTTTCGTCTCGTGTTTCATAGATCCTAGTGAGTTGGTTAACAACCAACTAAGAATCACTAAAAACCAGAAGTTGCTCTGCACTGAAGTGTTTGGCATTGCGTAGACCAGCTAACAATGCTTTGTACTTCGCTTCATTGTTAGAAGCCTTCCAACCAAGCCTAAGAGCTTTCTCCCAGATAAATCCTTTTGGTGACATAAGTACTACCCCTACTCTCGAGCCTCGGTTATTGGATGATCCGTTGACATAGTGTTACCAGATGTTACCAATAAATAGTTTCCATGCTTCTGAAGCGCATTGCTTTCCTAGTTTAGTGGTGCGTGGCACCTGTACCGAGCTGGAGTTCTCGCGCTCAGTGCTATAGATGGGAGCGAATTCGACGACGAAATCTGCCAAGACCTGGGCCTTGATTGCTGTCAAACTCACCAAGTTCAACCGCCCATTTCGCTGTTTGGCCGGAGAAATCAGCTCAGCTGAAGACAGATTTGAGGGGGAATTCGGTGAGGACATTGATGGTATGACCCTGAAAGTAATGTTACAGCTTCCTGGAGGCGATGAGCAGTGCGTAAGCTAGCTTTTCCAAGGGTATGTACCGTGTCTCGGCATCTAGTAGAGTCTTGCTAACGTAGTATACTGGCCTCTGTTCCTTTTCAACCTCTCAAATCAATACTGCACTTATGGCGTAATCTGAGACTGCTAGATATAGATACAGTTCTTTCCCTGGTTCTGGAGTGGACAGGAGAGGTGGTGTACTGAGATATTTTTTGAGGCCTTGCAATGCTTCGGTACATTCAGGACCCCATTCAAATGCAGCCTTTTTCCTTATTAGCTGAAATAAGGGCTTCATCCGATCTGAAGACTTGTTGATGAACCGATTCAGGGCGGCTTCCATTCCAGCGAGCTTCTGTAGCTCTTTGGCCTTTGTTGGTACTTCAAGCTCTTGTATTGCTTTGATTTGATCCGGATTTGCCTCGATTCCTCTGTGAGTCACTATGTACCCCAAGAACTTCTCTGTTCCTACCCCAAAAGCGCATTTTGAGGCATTAAGGCGAAGCTAATGGTTTTTCAAGGTACTAAAAACTTCTCTTAGGTCTGTAAGGTGGTTTGTAGCGAGCTTTCTTTTCATTACCATATCGTCTATATAAGCTTCTATGGTTCTTCCGAGTTGGTCCTTGAACATTTGAGTGATCATTCACTAGTAGGTTGCCCCGGCATTCTTGAGGCCGAATGGCATTACTTTGTAGCAATAGGTGCCTCTTGGAGTAATGAATGTTGTCTTCTCTTGATCTGGGCCGAACAGTGGTATCTGGTGATAGCCGCTATAAGCATCCAAAAAGCTCATACGCTCATGTCCCGCTGTAGAGTCTACCAGTTGATCAATGTGAGGCAGAGGAAAGCTATCCTTGGGACATTCTCTGTTTAGGCAGGTGAAGTCAACGTAGACTCTCCATTTTCCGTTTTTCTTTTTTACTACAACTGTGTTGGACAACCATTGTAGGTACTGAACTTCTCGAATCGCCCCCGATGCTAGGAGTTTGTCGACCTCGGCAATTACTGCTTCAGTGTGCTCAACTAAGGATCTTCGGCTTTTCTGTACAACGGGCCGATCAGAAAGGTTGATGTTGAGTTTATGGCAAGCAAAATCTGGATTCAGCCCTAGAGTATCACATGCTGACCATGCGAATACCTCTATATTTTCCTTTAGTAAATTCAGCAGCTGAAGTTTCTCATCAGCGCCTAGCGAGGTACCGATAAAGAAATACTTTTCTAGATCATCCTGCTTTACTAGGACTTTCTCTAAGATCGGCTATTCAGCTACTTCAACTGTCTGTACCTGATTGCAGAGTTGTTTAGCCTTCGTAGTTGCTATGAAGCAATGTTTTGACACAACTTGGTCTCCTGAGATCTGCTCTACTCCTTGTTCCGTTGGGAAGCAGATAAGCTGGTGGTAGGTTGAGGGGGCTGCTTCCATTTGATGAATCCAAGAACGACCGAGTATGGCATTGTAAGAAGAAGGTGTATTAATAACTAGAAATTCTATCTACAGGGCCTTTGTCCCAGCCACGATTGACAACACTATCTTGCCGAGTGGCCATTCAGGCTGTGAATTAAAGTCGACCAATGGAGCTGCCGCCGGGGTGAGGTGCTGCTCAGAGAGGCCTAGCTTCCTAAACAAGTCGTAATACAATATATCTGCTGCACTACCCTGATCTACCAGGACTCATTTTACGTCAAATAGTTTCCCTGTTCCCACAATTATAATCAGTGCGTCAGTATGTAGGTGTTGAATACCTTCTAAATCCTTTCTAGTAAATGAAACAGTGCACAAGGGGGGCTCAGGTACTGTACGTACCTTTTTCGGTGCAAGCCCTACTGACATGACCTGCTGAATCTGCACAACTTTGGCAATTTCTTCTTGAAGTGCCTCATCGCACTCATGGCTGGTTATTTCATGGATTACATTGATTACCAACCGAGGAGGATGCTCAATGTTTGGTTCTGGTAGAGGGTTCCCTTGTTCGGCCACCACTTTATCCTGATCAATGTAGTCTTTGAGGTGTCCAACAGCTACCAAATCTTCCAGGTGTTGCTTCAATGCTCTGCAATTCTGAGTCATATGCCCCCTGTCTTGGTGATAGGTGCATCTGAGCTTTTGATTGCGCTAAGCTGGATCTCCCAACATTTTGGTGGCCAAATAAAGAATGGCTCTCTCTTGATCTTTTTCATAATACGATAGATTGGTTCCTTGAATACGGTCACAATTGCTTTATGGGATTTAGACTTGTTTACTTCATTCACTGTGATTCCTCGGTGTTTCCCCCGGTCCACTCTTTTTTTGTGCCAAGCTGTTTGTTCAGTTGATGCTACCTCGATGGGGATCTGATCATCTTCGAGGCGAGCGTATTGCTTAATCCTGGTACGCAAGTCCCTCAGTGTGACGCCCCGATTCTACACTATAGGTTGCAGTCAAGGGAGAGTCACTAATGAGTCCTATGGTCAATAACCAGTAAGATCCCAGATCGCCGGAGGAGTCAAATTAGCCTCCCTTCTATGTCCGGCTTTCTTAGGCAGCGCACTACCCTTTTGACAGATCTTAACCGGTATTGACACAAGGTCTCATAAGCAACGATAAGGTGTGTACATATAAATAATAGAATATAAGTACATAACAACCACGAATATTTAATTCAAAAAGCTTGTTCCATTACACTACATCCCAAAAGTAGGTTTAAATCTTCACATTAGTCTTACAAAATATCAAAACAACATCTAACTTTCCTAAGATAGCAAAAGGTCTTCGAAGGTTTCAGGCTCGTCGTCTCCAGCTATAAACTCCTCTTCGGCACCTGGCATGATACGTCGTGAGCTTTGAATGCCCAGTAAACACACACACACCCCATCCCTTTTTCCCAATCCAATACACCATCACAATTATGGCAAACAAGTAGTGAAGCATGATGTCCAAGCCAATAATAGTAATTTCAATAATAGAGAAAGGAACATGTCATTCAAATAGATAACAAGGTTATAATGTTAGTGGTTAGTATTCTAGAAATCCCCCAAAGAGATTTTGTCCTCCCAACCACAAGAATTGGACGCCGGACTATTCAGAACTCCCCCTTTTGCTACTTTGTTGCAGAACTAACCTCGGATGCCAACCAACGGTTATATACCGTGTAGCGCCAACCGTAGGGCCTCAAAAGGGACAGCGAAAAGAAAAAAGGTTTTATCTCCTGAAACCAACCTCATCCTTCTAAAAAAGTTTTATCTTCCTGAATGTCCCATCCGGACCCAACCTTATCCAACCAATCAAACCATCGCAAAGAGTCCGAATACGTCCGTTCCATTCTAGGGTTTACACGACAACTGCTTGCGCAAGGCTTAACCTTCACATAGGGAACGCATCCCAACAATCCATATATCACATATTCTCATCTTTTCATTACTCAAGTGCTCGAAAACCCAATACGCTCCCCATTAGGTTTCCCGTTGAGTTAAATATTTTACATCAAGGTTAGGCAACTTAACAAGATAAAAATATCCACACAAGCATGTATCCATAAGGTGAAGAAGATGAAGAACATAACATAACACGTACAATATCATGCCAAGATATGATCATGAACTAATAAACATTTTCATGAATACAAAGGCATAAAACATCCATGCATATCAAAATTTCCAGATTTAATATCACATAAAGATTAAAATGAAAGGACTGTTTTAGATCCTTCACCGGACTTGGCCTTCCTATGGTTCGTAGAGGCTTTGATCTAGTTTCTAGAACATTTTTCGGAAATGGGGTTGCTTTTCCAGATTCTAAGTTATTTAGAAAATATTTCAGCGCTGTCCAGAATCTGTCCAGATCCGTCGACTGTTACGAAAATTTGATTTTCTTGCAAATCGCTTAATGTTTTTTGATGAAACCAATTTTAGTTGAAAGATAACTCCTTAAGGAAGGTTTTGACATAAAATAGAGGTCCAGAATAATTTTGTACATTTTTCTAGAATTTCTGGAAGTGGGCTGTAAAAATTGATTCCAAGGTGCTTTGCCCAAAACAAGAAGATTTATGAAAAACGGGTTCCACCAAGGGAAAGTTTCATTTCTTTGGTGAAGAAAACATGCTAACTAACATATATTTAACTCAAAAAGTTTTCTTGAAGGTGTGCCTTTGGAAAGTTTGAGAGATTGGTATAAAAAGATGGTTTTGTGCCAAAATGGGGAAAATACAAGAGAGATGGAATCAATGCTCAACTTTTAGCATTTTTAACACAAGTAAATCATCAATAACAGATCAGAAAACATTATTTAGAACCCTTAGAAACATGTATTTGAAAAAGGAAAATGAAAGAGAAGGTTGTGTTGTGGCTTACCTACTACGCTTTGCACAAGAAGGCTCTCTTCTTCCTTCCTCTACTTCTCTAGACTTCTCTCTCTTGCTCTCCTCCCTCTCTCTAGCCAAAAGTGTGTGTGAGTGTGGTGTTTGTGCCTTGCCAAGTTAGGGGAGGTGGGTATATATAGGCAATTTGGTGTAAAAGGACATAAAAGCCCTTTAGTTGAAAATGGATGGGAAAGCTAGGATTTTGGTTGGTGTCAAATGGGATGGGAGTAACTAAGGTGCTAAATCCTAGGTTTTGGCATCAATTAGTTGATCTTTAGTTGAAAGGTAACTAGTTTTGAGATTTGCAACCTAGGTCTAGGGTACTAGGTGTGGGTTTCCTAGAATATCTTCATCATAAGTCTTGAAAATTGGCCCTCTCTCTTCCCTAGGAGTGTGATGGGTTATTATTTTATTTGTTTTGGTCCTAGAGCACACTCTTCAAGGTGTATATATATATATCTTACAAGATTGATGGTACTAATAATATTGGGATACATGTGCTAGTTTTTGTGGTTTATTTTGAATTTAATAAAGAAGTGAGGTCTTGAATTTAAATTCATGTATTGGAACCTTACTTATATAGAATTTAATTAAATTAGGCTAAGGAACCTAATCCAGCTATGATATTCTGGTTTTGATAAATAAATGCTAATTGACAAGATTCGAAATAATTCAAGGAACTGAGGGGCTTTGAGGAAATAATTCAAACATTAGGGTTTTTTTTTTTAAAAAAAAATACATTTTTTAGGGGCTTTACACTCAGTGCTGTGCCTAGGTGCTTGGTAAGTGACTGTCTCAACTTACTTTCCAGGCGCAAACTGTGTTTAAAAGACATTACGGCCATCTGTTCACTGCACACGTTTTCCTCCAGGTCATTATACTCCTTTCAATACCTTCTAGCATAATTACGCAGCGTTTCTTCCTGCTCCTTTCGGAGACTGAACAGTGTATTTGGCTCTTTTGGGATCTTAGTGTTGGAGACAAATCTAGCCAAGAACTCTTCAGAGAGCTGCTTCTAGTTGTAAATCGATCTGGTGGGGAGACGATCGAACCATTGAAGTCTGAATTCTCCCAAGATGGATGGAAAAGACTTTGCACATTAGTGCCTCGTCTCGGCTCCATAAGAACATCATCTGCCGATAATGGCTGATGTGTGTCAGTGGGTCTAACTTCCCATCGTAAGACATGAACTTTGGTGGAGTGACTTTCTTTGGAGGTCTCATGGCTTCGATTTCCAGGGAGAATGGAGAAGAGACGAGCCAATCCAATGCTCGGTGCTCTCTCTGATGGATAATTCGGTCAAGATGATCTCGCCGTTGCTCATTTTGTCTGTTGCCAATAAGCCAAGTATGGAGATCCTGAGGAGGGTATTCTATCTACTGGCTAGCTACTTTCTGCCTCTTAGCCCTTCTCCTGTGTGAACCACATGTGTGGCTACTCGCTGCCTCACTTTGTACCTAGATTGGCTGTCTTTGCTGCCTAGACTCATTTTTGGGAACCTTTTTCACTGGTGGTTCATGGGATAGTCTCCTCTGTCGCAAGTGAGAGGGCTCTGTGTCAGTCCTCTTCTCCGTCGGGTCGCCCATCACCCTTTTGAGTTGGACTTTTAGTTCCTGTATCTCTATTCCCATGTAGTCAATGATTTGATCTCTGTAATCCTTCTCTAGTAAAAAATGATGAGAAGAACCTCCAACGAAGGGCAGTAGATGCTCAACAGATTTAGGAGTCCGGTTATTGTTTCCGGTCTGTTCTTCCAAGACTATCGGGAGTGCCAAGCCTTTATCCTTTGTCTTCTCCATTTATAGAGTCAATGCCGAAAGTGGGATGTCCTCGATCCCCATCTCCAGAATCAAGCATAGAACTTAGAGACGAAGTCCTTCCACGCTCACCGAACCAATTGTGCGTATTGAATACCGCACTAGATGATTGTGGATCGGAGCTTCTCACTTGATTGGACTATCTAGGAATCGAGATCCTACAACAATAAGCACCGTTAGAGCTACCCAGCCGGGGTTGGTGGATAACCCCTCCAGTGTTATACACCACCCGAACTCACTCCGCGCGCCCCCCTTTCGGAGAGGGCGCAAATTGGGTTCTTAGCTGCTACAGTTCGGACTCCTATCACGATTCTGAATCTAATCTCACAAAGTGCAATGTAAGACTGATAAATCACCAAAGAGTCCAAATCCGGAAAATCGTTTTAGAAAATCGATTTTAATCAAAAAACGCCAAACATGAACTGCTTTGCCAGATTTTAGAGTCGCCACCTAAATATTTTGTTTTTGGGAAATTTAGGAAACCCTGACTCGTGCCTAAGGCCACGTGTCCGTCATCACCAAAGTTACTTCGGCTTGGGAACTTGGATACGAGGGGGGAAGGTCATGAAATGAGCACCCCCCGCTCGCCCGATCGAAGGATCGACCTCTACTAAACATGATACGTTATTTTGAAAACACATGTGTTCTTTTTCCGGTTTATTAGCTAACCTTACTACGTGATGTGCACAACATACAAGTATAGACTCAATCACGCGGATTGGAACAAAACAACTCATGTTTGTTTTTGAAAGTGGTTTGAAAGTGCTACTCGCAAGTAGGCTAAAGCACGGATTTGCCACCCTCAAGTGGGCTTAGAAAAACATGATTTTGCCACTTCAAGTGGGCATAAAACTCATAATCATCAAGTCGTTCCAATTCAGGCAATCAAACCTTCATCCACAGGCATTCATGCATTTAAACACTTAAGCAGTTAGCCTCATGGCAAGCATGCTATCATGGAAGACACTTACACACATACAAGGATGCTAAAGCATAAACACTCACCGAGTACTCCAAGCCAAAACAGAAGCTAGTTAGAAATCCATGCATGATCCTAGCTATGTTAAGATGCCTAATGCAACGCATGCAAAAATGCAACTAAGTAGGCTCGGCTATCTAAGATGGCATATGAAAGGCAACAATTTGATACATGTATTCAAATAGGAATTGAAATACGATGCAGTTTGAATGATGCGCCGACCCCGGTGCATGCAAGACAGATGAATGATGCATGCATGCATAACATAAGGTATGCTAATCGAGATATGCCCTAAACTAACCATCGAAAGCGGATAAGTAAAAGGGAGAAAGAAATGGGGTTGGAAGACATGCACATACATACGCACCCTTATTACAGCATTTGCCCTTTCGACGGGGGGTCCGAATAATGAGCTAAGCTAACTAAGCTAAGCTAACCAACTAATCTAATTAAACTAATTAGACTAATTATTACAAAACAAAACTAATTAACTACTCCTAGTTAACTAGGTATTTACAAAATTGGAACAACTAGCTAATCTAAGCTAATTAGTTATAAATCGAATTAATTAAACACATTAACTATTAATTACAACAACGACTAAGCTAACTTAGCTAAGCAAAACAGTTAGAAGGCCTCGGGACAAGGGATGCATGCATGCTCGATTGCCTCGCTCGGAAATCCCTTGCTATGCCCAGAATTGCCTCTATTTGCATTTGATTTGATCTCAGAACATTACACAAACTTCCAGATTGCTTCTGCTCCAACATGGGGACCTTCTGGTGGGCTGCCGACCAGAAAAGGTGCTGTAGACTAGAAAAACTGGTTGTAGACCAGAAAAAGTGGTTGGTCGACCACCCCTACTGGTCGGCCGACCAGAAAATTTGCCAAGCTCCAGGTTTGCTGCAACAGAGAACCACAAGGGGCATAGCAGTGTATTTACAAGACATGTGTGCATAACCACCCTCCCTATCATTTCTCAAGCTCAAGGGGGTGTGATACTTGACTCTTGGGCCACCAACCGAGCATCGCAATACATGATGGCCGAGAAGCCAAGTTTTCACAAGTCAATGTCAATGAATGCACAAAAATAACACATAAGGGCCTCCACCTCTATCATACTTGATTAAGAGGGTCGGCGACCGAGAAATGCTACACGTTTCATCACTTTGAGTATGAAACGTGCCACATTCCTTGTGTTTGGATCAACATTCGATCCAAACACAATACAACACATACAACATGCCTATCTATCAATGCTAATGTGGCATGCACAAGGTTTTATCATGTGAACAATGCATGCATGGCATGTTCGGAGGCCAAGAGCGTCAAAGCTAGTAAAGAGCATCTCACAAGAGGAATGCAATACCAAGTTTAAATGGCTAAACCAACTATGGACAGACCTAAACCATGCCAAAACAGTGGCCTAAATGCACTGAGATGATAGCATGAAAGACAAGAAAATGATGTTCATGCATTAACCCATGAACGAAGCATAGAAGCACAACTCTCAAACATAATGAAGAAGTGACAAATGTGAGAGTGTAGCTACACTATATGCACTGAAATCATGTGTGAAATAATGCCAAATAATCCAAACAACACAAGCATAGCATCCTAAGGACTTTGAATCATTAGGCTAGTCAAAGCTATTGCACTACAACCATGCATAAAAAATCCCATATGACCCAAACTACTCAAAATAGAGTTGACGCATGCTAAATCAAGGCCGAAAGCATGCTAAAACATAGGTTCAAAAGGGAAGGAAAACATGTTCATTCATTGGCTCGCAAACAAGGCATAATGCATAACCCTCAAGGGCAATGAAAGAGTGATAAACACGGGAGTATAGCAAAGACATAAGCTCTGAAATTACATTCCAAATGATACATGCTAGGAGGCTCAAAACTTAAGACTAGCTAAGGTACTTGCACTATAGCCATATCAAGCAAGCCCCAAAGGGCCAAGATGACTCAAAACAGTCCCAAGGTAGGTCAAAACAATGCCAAATCATGCATGAAGTAGAGCTAACACATGCTAGAACGAGAGGCATAAAGCATGACGCATGCAAGGCCAATGAGTGGGATTACACTACACCTACCAAAACCAAGCATGAGGTGACTTTACCAACAAAAATTAGAGTTGTAACATGGTAAAATAACACCAAAAACATGCTGAGATGGTAGCCCAAAAGCTTAGGCAAGCATGCATACATATTGGCTCATGGTTAAGGCATAAAGCACAACCCTCCAGAGCATTGAAAGAGTGATACACACGAGGGTATGACAGTGAAACATGCTCTGAAATCATATATCAAATGATGTTAAATCATGCAAATAGCCCAAGCAATGCATGCTAGTGGACTCAAAACACAAAGCTAGTGGAGGGGCTTTACACTATGGCTATACAAAGCAAAACATACATGATCAAGACCACCCGAATTAGACCTAAAGCATGTGAAATCATGGCAAAAAGCATGCTGAAATAGAGCCAAAACAAGCTAGAACCATAGGCCAAAGTAGTAAGCATGCTAGGCTAGTGAGTGGAATTGCACTACAAGTGCAAGTAGCACGCAAGAGGTAACCAAACCAACCCCAAACAGAGCTATATCATGTTAAAATAAGGCCTAAGACATGCTAAGATGGAGCCTCAAGGAGGTAGAAAAACATGCCAAAGTGTTAAGCCAACAACACAAGCTGTGATACCCCTGTTCCGTAGTATGCTAATTGGTCTTTAATTTGAGTATGATTACGTGTTTAGCATGATTTTATGTGCCATTTTGTGAATATATGTGATTTGGTAGTCCTACCTGTTCACCGCAGGAATATCTGTTTGAATAATCTACTTTGGAAATTAAATTGGAGGCCTTATCGGCCCCGGAACCCGAAATCGATTACGCCATTGTGCTTGACATAATTTTTAGAACCTACGGTGAAATTTAATTAGAAAATTGATTCGGGCCAGATTAAGTTGATTAAATTGCTAATTAGTGCCCAATTGTTTATTACTATTAAATTGAATTAGTGGGATTTGTTGAATAAAAGCACTACACTCTCTATCCTTCTTCTTTTGTTACATTTTGGCTGATCATAAACTCTAAGAAGAGAAGAGAGGGTCGGTTAGAGGGAGAAAGAGTAGGAGATTGAAGGTTTGGTCAAGAAACTTGGAGATTTTGGGAGATTACTCAAGAAATTGCTATAAATTGTGAGAATTAAAGCTCCTTGGTGAGTAACCCATGAGTTCTTGTTATAATTTTGTAAATTTAAGGCTGATTATTGATCAAGAGTAAGAGTTGAGATATAATTGAATTGGTCTTGTTGAATTGAGGGCCAATATGTGCATGCATGAAAGGAATTGTTTTGAATTTGCATGAATCATGTAGAGTTTTGGTTAAAGCTCATGTTGTAATCACCATTTGTATCATCTAAGTTGAGAATGAGAGTGATACATCACATGCATGTACAATTTATGAAAATAGAAGCTTTAAATGCATGAATGTGTTATGATGGAAATGGGTTGGTGTCAATTTGGGACATGCATGTGTTTGATCCTAGGAATTTAGCTTCATTGCGTTGTTATTTGGTGTTTGTACCATGTTGGTACATAAATATATGAAGTTTGAGTCATAAATACGCATTTGGAACCTTTGAACATCGAATTGAAGTTCAAGAACTTGATTTGGAATTTCCAGAATTTTGATATCCGCTCGAGCGGGGAAACCGCTGCTCGAGCGTGAATTTCGTGCTCCCAGCACTTTTTGCAGACATGGTGTCCGCTCGAGCGGGGAAGTCCACGCTTGAGTGGGGAGCCATGTAGAGAGGTCTTCCGCTCAAGCGCCAGAATGCACGATCGAGCGTAATTTTCACCTATCCAGTACTTTTGCAGGCCTCAAGGGTCCGCTCGAGCAGGGACCCTGTTTTTTTGAAATTTTGAAAATGCATTCTGTGTTCTATTTTCCGTTCTGTTTCACTTCTAAATACTCTTAGGCATACATTGAGCATTGTAAATGAGTTAACGAGATAAGAATAAAGCCTAAAGAGGAATATGTGAATTAAAGAACGGATTGAACGGTTAGTGACCCTTTTGTGTTCATGAAATGTGTAGGGTCAAGCTCCAGGGCAAATCCACAAGCCGATCACTGTGAGTAATATCGATATTTGAAGCCTTAGCAATGTCCAACTGTTTATTCCCTTATAAGTTTTATGAGTTGCTAATTGGGATTGTGGACAAAAGTTTGACATGGACGAATGAATGGACCGAAGGTCGTTTCCATATGAATAAATGGACCTAAGGTCGTTTTGATAGAGATAAATGGACCTAAGGTTGTTTTGACACGAATGTATGGGCCGAAGGCTGTTTTGACGTAAACGAATGGACCGAAGGTCATTTTGACAGAAATGAATGGACCAAAGGTCGTTTTGATAGAAATGAGTGGACCGAAGGTTGTTTTGACGTATATGAATGGACCTAAGGTCGTTTTGACATGAATGAGTGGACCGAAGGCCGTTTTGACACGAATGTATGGGCCGAAGGTCGTTTTGACGTAAACGAATAGGCCGAAGGCGGTTTTGACAGAAACGAATGGGCCGAATGCCGTTTTGACAGAAACGAATGGCCCGAAGGCCGTTTTGACATGAATGGAAATTTGAATGGGCCAAAGGCCAGAATGTTTGGAACTATAGTCACTTGATTTGAATTTTGTATAACTATATATCTGTTAAATAGGAATATGAATTGGGCCTAAGGCCGTTTGGAACATGTTGTCCTACATTGTTATGTAACTACTGTATCTGATTTGATATTATTCACTGGGCTATCGCTCACGCTCATTCATGTGTTTGTAGGTGAGCCAAGAGAAGTCCAAACCCAACCCCAGTGAAGTCTGCCAGGAACAACATGAGTTTTGGAGAGTTAGCCTTGTGTCTCACGCACGAGACCCATCCTTGCCATTATGTTATGTATTTATATTTTGTCTTGTTGGCAAGGACCTTGTGTATATTTGTATATAGTTTTGTTATGGGTTAACTCAGTTGGACGATCCTGTCTGTAAAGGATATTTCGATACTGTATTTTGTTGTGGGTTATTAACGTATATGTGTATGGTTTGTTTGAGGTGCATATAAGCACGGCTCTATGGATGAAGTTTTAAATTTTTGCTTCCGTTTGGCCCCTTTACTCTGATGAGTTATGTCTGTTTTGGTTTGAGGCCGTAGGTAATCTCAGGATTACTGGCCGGTTATGTCCTTAACCCATAGCGGCGGGTTCGGGTCATGACAAAGTGGTATCAGAGCACGAGTTAATAACTCACACACTTGTCCAAAAAGAGCAATAAGCGTCTAGAAAAGATCTAGGATGCATTTATAAGTCCGAATTTGAAAGTATCAAAAATACGCTTAACTGTATACGTTATAAGTTTGTGACTTACTTGCATTGCGGATTAGTTGAATATGTGTGCTTTTTGTTCTATGCATACTTGTATACCTTTTGTATAAAGAATAATGCAAGTTTAATCAGATGGTGAGAACCAGAGGTGATGAGATAGAGGAATCTTCTACTGCCAGACTGGACAGAATGGAAAGACTGATTCAGGAAATGTCAGAGGCTTTGAGACAGCAACAGGAGTGGCAACAACAGTGGCAGCAACCACACCCGCCACCTCCACCTCCGGCACCACCTCGTGCCAGATAATCAAAATGATGACCGGATAATAGCTCTCACCAAGGAATTCAAGAAAATGAAACCACCACAGTTCCATAGGGGATTAGATCTGTTGAAAGCCGAAGCGTGGGTCCTCGACATTGAGAAATTATTTGAAGTGTTCCCTTGTTCAGAGACACAGAAGGTGCTCCTAGCCACTTTTATGCTAGAAGACGAGGCAAGAAGGTGGTGGATGCTAATGCGAGAAAACCATAAAGATGTTGACTGGGTGAAATTTCTGGAGATCTTTTACGACAGGTACTTCCCGCAGTGTGTTCGGGATAGGAAAGTAGCCGAGTTCATGGAACTCAAGCAAGACAGCATGACTGTAGCTGAGTATGAGTCCAAATTCACTGAATTGGCTAGGTTTGCACCACATGTAATTGACACTGATTATAAGAAGGCAAGACATTTTGAAGGTGGGCTCCGAAGTGACATCCTAGAGAGAGTGAATGTCCTGAAGTTGGAGACCTGCATTGGGGTGCTTGACAGGGCCATCATATCAGAAGCTAACATAGCTAGACAAGCTAAGCCAACGACAGAATGGAAAGGCAACAAAAGGCAAGGCTTCTTTTCGAAGAAGAAATTTCTGAAAAAGCAAAACACGGGCTCCTCAACTACTTCAAGTTCTTCTCGAGACATAGCTCCCATGTGCAACATTTGTAGCAAAAGGCACCGTAGAGTTTGTTACCGTGCATTAGGAGCCTGTTTCAAGTGTGGGAAGCAAGGGCACATAGCCTGAGAATGTAATCAGAACAGTGGGAAACTAGCAGCTAGTTCAACTGCATCGGTTCCAAAGCCGGGAAACACTTTGAGGTCCGCTATTACCAGGGATACCGTGAGACAGGGGAGAGTTTTTGCGCTTGTTCCGGGCGATACACGGAATACCAATGCCGTTGTCTCAGGTACTATTTCAATATGTAATCAGGATGCCTTCGTATTAATTGACTCTAGATCACACACTCATTTGTGACATGTACATTTGCATCTAGACTAAATAAACCCCTAGAATTATTGCCATATTTGCTATGTGTGTCTGCTCCATCAGGGGAATCTGTGTTGTGTGAATCTATATACCGGTTTTGTGAAATGCGTGTTGAGGATGCTATCCTATATGTAGATTTATTGCTCTTGAATTTTAGACACTTCGATGTAATTTTGGGCATGGATTGGTTGACCAAATACTGTGCCACCATTGATTGTGTAACAAAATGGGTAGTGTTTAAACCACCAAAACAGAAAGAAATTGTGTTTGTGGGTAACGGGGTAGTGCCTCCACCTTATTTGATATTTGCAATGAAAGCATGCAAATTGATCGGGAAACGGTGCCAGGGTTATCTGTGCTATGTGTTGACTGAACAATCTGTGAATGTTGAATTGAATGATATTCCTATTGTTAGAGAATTTCCAGATGTGTTTCCAAATGAATTACCAGGGGAATTGGTAGACAGGGAGATAGAGTTTACCATTGAAACTGTGCCAGACACCCAGCCCATCTTTAAGACTCCCTACAGAATGGCTACTGCTGAAATGAAAGAATTGAAAGAACAATTGCAAGACCTCCTTGACAAGGGGTTTATTCGACCTAGCACTTCGCCTTGGGGTGCACCAGTGTTATTTGTGAAGAAGAAGGATGGTACTTTACGCCTGTGCATCGATTATCGGGAATTGAACAAGGTAACGATAAAGAACAAATACCTTTTACCCCGTATTGATGATTTATTTGACCAATTGCAGGGATCACAAGTGTTTTCTAAGATTGATTTGAGATCCGGATATCATCAGCTGAAAGTTAAGGCAGAGGATGTTGAGAAAACCGCGTTCAGAATGAGGTATGGTCATTTTGAGTTCCTTGTTATGCCATTTGGAGTGACTAATGCTCCGGCAGCATTTATGGACTTAATGAATAGAATTTTTAAAACCTACCTTGATGAGTTTGTTGTAGTCTTCATCTATGATATTTTGATATACTCTAAAGATAGACTTGAACATGAGCATCATTTGAGGACTGTTTTACAAATACTTCGGGAAAGAAAATTATTTGCTAAACTAAAGAAATGTGAGTTTTGGTTGGATGAAGTTGTTTTCTTAGGGCATGTGATCAACAAGGAAGGAATTTCAGTGGACCCGCAGAAAATAGAGGCAATCATGAATTGGCCTACACCGACAAATATGACAGAAGTTCGCAGTTTCATGGGCTTAGCTGGGTACTACAGGAGGTTTGTGAAGGACTTTTCGAAATTAGCTGTACCTCTTACTCAGTTGACACGCAAAGGGGAACCATTTGAATGGAACGAAGAAAGAGAATTAGCCTTTCATGAATTGAAAACAAGATTGACCACTGCACCAATTTTGACACTACCTTCAGGTACGGAGAATTTTGTGATTTTCAGTGATGCATCTTATAAAGGTTTGGGTTGTGTGTTAATGCAGAACGGAAAGGTTATTGCCTACGCCTCCCGACAGTTGAGACCACATGAGAAGAATTATCCAACACATGACCTAGAATTGGCTGCAGTTGTTTTTGTTTTGAAAATCTGGCGGCATTATCTGTATAGAGCAAAATGTGAAGTCTACACGGATCATAAGAGCTTGAAATACTTCTTCACGCAGAAAGAGTTGAATATGCGTCAGAGAAGATGGCTGGAACTGATAAAAGACTACGATCTGGAGATTCAGTATCACCCCGGGAAAGCTAACACAGTAGCAGATGCATTAAGCAAAAAATCAACGGGGAGTATGGCTTGTTTGCTCACTGAACAGAAGGAGATTCTGCAAGATTTTGAGAAGTCTGAAATTGAAGTGGTATTATGTGAAAAGGGCGGATTGATAGCCGCTATCTCAGCTGAACCAGCAATTATTGAAGAAATTAAACAGAAACAGAACAAGGATGAATTCCTCAAGAGAGTGATTAGTGAATTTGAGACAAGTCCAAAAGCAGGGTTCAGCATTGTGAACGAAGTGTTGAAATTTCGGAACAGAATATGTGTCCCAGATATTCCGGAACTAAAGAAGAGGGTTTTAGATGAAGCCTACAGATCCGTATTTGCTATGCATCCGGGTAACAATAAAATGTATCGGGATTTGAAACAAACCTATTGGTGGCCTAAAATGAAGAAAGAAATTGCAGAATATGTGTCCAAGTGTTTTCAATGTCAGCAAGTTAAGGTTGAACATCAGAAACCAGACGGTCTACTTCAACCTCTCCCTATTCCTGAATGGAAGTGGGAACATGTGACTACGGATTTCGTTGTTGGCCTACCTCGGACTTCTCGAGGTATGGATTCTGTTTGGGTTGTAGTTGATAGACTGACTAAATCTACACATTTTCTGCCTGTCAAAACTACATTTACTGTTTATAGATTGGCTACTATTTATGTTGATGAAATTGTCCATTTACACGGAGTTTCGGTATCTATTGTATCGGATAGAGATCCGAAATTTGTATCTAGATTATGGAAGAGTTTGCAGGAAGCTATGGGGACAGAACTAAGGTTCAATACTGCATTTCACCCACAGACAGACGGGCAATCAGAACGAACGATACAAACTTTGGAAGATATGCTTCGCATGTGTGCTTTGGATTTTCAGGGGAGCTGGGAAGATTATTTGCCACTTGCAGAATTTGCTTATAATAACAGCTTCCACTCCAGCATCGGTATGGCACCATACGAGGCTTTGTATGGTAGGAGGTGTAGATCACCTATCTGTTGGATAGAGGTGGGGGATAGAGCTTTGCTTGGGCCAGAAATTGTACAAGACACTTCTGAGAAAATCAAGACCATTCGTCAAAGGCTCAAAATAGCTCAAGACCGACAAAAGAATTATGCAGACGTTTGGAGAAGACCTCTTGAGTATGAGGTCGGTGACCATGTGTTCATCCGTGTTTCTCTGATGAAAGGCCAAGTCAGATTTGGGGAAAAGGGGAAGTTGTCGCCCCGTTACATTGGACCGTTTCAGATTTTGGAGAGGCTTGGTCCAGTTGCCTACAGAATTGCTTTGCCACCTGGATTTGAACAAATCCATAACGTATTTCATGTGTCGATGTTGACGGGCTACCTTCGAGACCCGTTCCATGTGATTGATTATCACCGGGTAGCTATTGATGAGAATATGGAATACGCCGAATGGCCGGAAAGAATTGTTGACCACCAAGTGAAAGAATTGATAAAAAAATCCATCCTAATGGTGAAAGTGGAATGGAAGGAACACTATGGGACGGATGCCACGTGGGAAAAAGAGGAGGAAATGCAGCTACGCTACCCACATTTGTTTCCCGACGAAGGTAAATTAAGTTTGGAGGACCAAACTTCCTAAAGGGGGGAAGACTGTGATACCCCTATTCCGTAGTATGCTAATTGGTCCTTAATTTGAGTATGATTACGTGTTTAGCATGATTTTATGTGCCATTTTGTGAATATATGTGATTTGGTAGTCCTACTTTTTCACCGCAGGAATATCTGTCTGAATAATCTGCTTAGGAAATTAAATTGGAGGCCTTATTGGCCACAGAACTCGAAATCGATTACGCCATTGTGCTTGGCATAATTTTTAGAACCTATGGTGAAATTTAATTGGAAAATTGATTCTGGCCAGATTAAGTTGATTAAATTGCTAATTAGTGCCCAATTGTTTATTACTATTAAATTGAATTAGTGGGATTTGTTGAATAAAAGCACTACACTCTCTATCCTTCTTCTTTTGTTACATTTTGGCTGATCATAAACTCTAAGAAGAGAAGAGAGGGTCGGTTAGAGAGAGAGAGTAGAAGATTGAAGGTTTGGTCAAGAAACTTAGAGATTTTGGGAGATTACTCAAGAAATTGCTATAGATTGTGAGAATTAAAGCTCCTTGGTGAGTAACCCATGAGTTCTTGTTATAATTTTGTAAATTTTAAGGCTGATTATTGATCAAGAGTAAGAGTTGAGATATAATTGAATTGGTCCTGTTGAATTGAGGGCCAATATGTGCATGCATGAAAGGAATTGTTTTGAATTTGCATGAATCACGTAGAGTTTTGGTTAAAACTCATGTTGTAATCACCATTTGTATCATCTAAGTTGAGAATGAGAGTGATACATCACATGCATGTACAATTTATGAAAATAGAAGCCTTAAATGCATGAATGTGTTATGACGGAAATGGGTTGGTGTCAATTTGGGACATGCATGTGTTTGATCCTTGGAATTGAGCTTCATTGTGTTGTTATTTGGTGTTTGTACCATGTTGGTACATAAATATATGAATTTTGAGTCATAAATACGCATTTGGAACCTTTGAACATCGAATTGAAGCTCAAGAACTTGATCTGGAATTTCTAGAATTTTGATGTCCGCTCGAGCGGGGAAACCGCCACTCGAGCGTAAATTTCGTGCTCCCAGCACTTTTTGCAGACATGGTGTCCGCTCGAGCGGGAAAGTCCACGCTCGAGCGGGGAGCCATGTAGAGAGGCCTTCCGCTCGAGCGCCAGAATGCACGATCGAGCGTAATTTTCACCTATCCAGTACTTTTGCAAGCCTCAAGAGTCCGCTCGAGCGGGGAAGTCCACGCTCGAGCGGGGACCCTGTTTTTTTGAAATTTTGAAAATGCATTCTGTGTTATGTTTTCCGTTCCCTTTCACTTCTAAATACTCTTAGGCATACGTTGAGCATTGTAAATGAGTTAACGAGATAAGAATAAAGCCTAAAAAGGAATATGTAAATTAAAGAACAGATTGAATGGTTAGTGACCCTTTTGTGTTCATGAAATGTGTAGGGTCAAGCTCCAGGGCAAATCCACAAGCCGATCACTGTGAGTAATATCGATATTTGAAGCTTGGCAATGTCCAACTGTTTATTCCCTTATAATCTTTATGAGTTGCTAATTGGGATTGTGGACAAAAGTCTGACATGGATGAATGAATGGACCGAAGGTCGTTTCGATATGAATAAATGGACCTAAGGTCGTTTTGATAGAGATAAATGGACCTAAGGTCGTTTTGACACGAATGTATGGGCCGAAGGCCGTTTTGACGTAAACGAATGGACCGAAGGTCGTTTTGACAGAAATGAATGGACCAAAGGTCGTTTTGATAGAAATGAGTGGACCGAAGGTTGTTTTGATGTATATGAATGGACCTAAGGTCATTTTGACATGAATGAGTGGGCCGAAGGCCGTTTTGACATGAATGTATGGGCCGAAGGCCGTTTTGACGTAAACAAATGGGCCGAAGGCCGTTTTGACAGAAACGAATGGGCCGAAGGCCGTTTTGACATGAATGAATGGGCCGAAGGCCGTTTTGACATGAATGGAAATTTGAATGGGCCAAAGGCCAGAATGTTTGGAACTACAGTCACTTGATTTGAATTTTGTACAACTATATATCTGTTAAATAGAAATATGAATTGGGCCTAAGGCCGTTTGGAACATGTTATCCTACATTGTTATGTAACTACTGTATCTGATTTGATATTATTCACTGGGCTACCGCTCACGCTCATTCATGTGTTTGTAGGTGAGCCAAGAGAAGTCCAAACCCAGCCCCAGTGAAGTCTGCCAGGAACAACATGAGTTTTGGAGAGTTAGCCTTGTGTCTCACGCACAAGACCTATCCTTGCCATTATGTTATGTATTTATATTTTGTCTTGTTAGCAAGGACCTTGTGTATATCTGTATATAGTTTTGTTATGGGTTAACTCAGTTGGACGATCCTGTCTGTAAAGGATATTACGGTACTGTATTTTGTTGTGGGTTATTAACGTATATGTGTATGGTTTGTTTGAGGTGCATATAAGCACGGCTCTATGGACGAAGTTTTAAATTTTTGCTTCCGTTTAGCCCCTTTACTCTGATGAGTTATGTCTGTTTTGGTTTGAGGCCGTAGGTAATCTCAGGATTACTGGCCAGTTATGTCCTTAACCCATAGGGGCGGGTTCGGGTCATGACACAAGCAATCAAGACACAAGGAGAGGGGATGACCCCCTCCGATTTGGGGCCTCAAAACACACTTTCCACCACTGAAATTCTGCTAGAATTCAGTGGTTAAAAGGCCAAGAGAAGGTGACCTCAAAGGCCTAAAGAGATGGCACAAAACAAAGTAAAACAAGCCACCAAAGGGGGTAAACCACTCCTAACTCAAACAAAGCCTTAAACAACCATTTTAAGCACTTAAATACAGAACTTTTTTCAGTTGAAAGCTAATCCAAAAGAAGCATGCAAAGATGGCTAAGTAAGCAACTAAAACAAAGCTTTAAAGAGGGTAAAGACTCACATTTGAAGAACAACTTCAAAACCTGCCACTTTTGAGGCAAAACCAAGCCAAAATCACTCAAATGCAACCTCCAAGAACCTCAGCTCAAGAGTGAAGGTGTTTCACTATGTGTTTAGTGCAAAAGTGTGAACAAAACTCACTTTAAGGCACAAAATAGAACAAATATAGAGAGAGGGGGAGAAATCAAGAGAGATAAAGACATGTTTAGCCCTAAAAAAGTTCTAAACCTTGAACAAGAGGGAGGCGGCTCCCTTATATAGAATTTCATGCCTCAAGCTTATTAGACAAGCTACAGGCTTGATGCAATCCCTCCATACACGTGTATTTAGGATGCCTTCTGTACCCAACAACTAGCACAGCTGGCAAGGAAAATATCTGCCGAAAATACACGAAGGCCGCTGACCAGTTAAAGTGGTCAACCGACCGCTCCCCCTAGTCGACCGGCCATAAAAGATGGTCTACAGGGAATAAAACTGGTCAGCAAGGGAAGAAGAGGGTCTACAGAGAGAGTAGAAGGTGGTGGCAGGATACCGACCACCTTAGGTGGTCCACAGACCACCCACCCTAGCTGGCCGACCACTAAAAGTGGCTGGCAGGGAAGAAAAGTGGTCTACAGGGGGGGGAACTGGTCTACACCCCTGTTCCACCTTCCAAGCAAAGGGTAGCAAGGTTTGGTTCAAAAACAAACCAAAAGGAAGAAAGACAAGAGTCCACAAAGCGAGGCACTCAGCCGGAAGCCCCGAAAACTAGTCTACGGGCCACTACAAGTGGCCTACGAGAGGGAAAGGTAGCCTATGGCTACAAAAAGTGGCCTACAGGCCTTTGTTTCCCTCTAGGCAAAGGCAGCAAGGCATGGTCCAAAAACCAGGCCAAGAGAAGAAAGTTAAGAGGTCCTGAGACAAGGCGCTCAGCCGGAGGCTCCGGAAACTCAAAACAAGCACAAACATGCACAAGCACCGAGCGCTCAATCGATGACGTCTGAGTCTTAAGGTCAGTAAAAAATGGGGTGTCTACAGGCGTGGGAATGAGTAATCGGAGAAGATCAAAGGTACTCTCTAGGGGTAGAGAGTTATGTTTAGGTGAGTGTGGTTCAACTTAGGTAAGTTACCTTCAGTGTGAAGTCAGTGTAGTTTATATAGAACTTCTTGCTTGTTGCCCAAGATGGCTTCATAGAGCTCTGGTGCTGTAAAGTTTCTTTTAGCATTCCTCAAGGTCAGGGACCATCTGTTGGTTGACAAGGGGTGTATATATTCATTGTAACCGTGCTTGTAACAGATCACATTCCTTTGATTAACTATTTCTGTGATTCTAGGGGAAGGGGACCAACTAAGGTGGCACCCTTCATGTGCGTGCATTCACAGCTTCCACATTTCTCTGTTAGGTTCTTCCAGCTTGGTACCGTTGTGCCTCAGCTTGGTCCTCTTATGAGATTTTTTATAGAAGTGGGCTGGCCCAGTAGGATATCTTTATATGGGCTCGGCCCCTTTTGGGTTCGGTCTAAGGATCAGATCCTACAGCTTGGCCCAATCTAGCATCGTGGCTGGATTGACCTTTCCACTACAGGTTGGGCCTAAGTACTTGAGGACTTGGGTGGATTACTGATGATGTAACTGTGCTAATCTAACTGGCCCACTTATTTACCTTGCTCCTCAAGATTTGAGTCTAATGGATTGTGTCGGTGCAAGGCTTAGATCCGACCCATTTTATATTTAGTCCCTTCAGCCACCATTTTGTTGAAAGAATTTTTCTTTGAGCTTCATGTGCTTTCTTTTCCTGAGAATCCAATATATCCAAGAACTCCCCAGGAATAAAAATAGAAGGCCCAAGCTTAAATCTGCATATAAGTCACTCCTTAACATCATTGCCAAGTAGAAGGTTTTAATGTTCTTGTGGTGATAATGGTTTGCAAATACTCTTAGATCCTGAAGGACGTTCTTGATCCTCTGATTGCCACCTGAAAAAGGGATTAACACTTCGGTCGGGGGTGCCGGAATTAGCACTACGACGAACAAGTTAGTATATGTCTCTCATTTGCTTGTGTCTTAAGTTTCTTGAGTTTGTTCTCACATTCCTCTTTTTGGTTGATGTTCTTCTATTTATATTCGCTTCTGGGCCCTAGGGTCGGGCCCACTCTCAGTCCATCGCATGATTGCTTCTTTAGCCCTTCTGTCGTATGCCAATTCCCACTCCGCTGCTTGTTCAACTAATTCTATGGCCGACTTATCTATTTGGCGCGATGATCCCCCTGGGTGGAGCCGAATAACCTATATCTTGATTTTCCCCAAATACATTTGGCTCTTATACATAAAAGATATTTGGCTCCCACAATTGCCCCCCCAAACATCCTACTAATGCCAGTTAGTCAGCATGTTTGGTTTTGAACTTGGAGAGTCAAAAATACGGCGGCTTCCCTTATTCCAACGCAAGTGTCAGAACGTTCACGTTTTTTATGAATCATTATAATTTCCCACCCATTCGTACGCTTCATTCATTTAATGCGATTTGAAATCGCATTGTCCCTTCAAATGTATGCTTTTTGAATACGCAAAGGTTCTTGGTTGCCTTCCAGTTTGCCTCCTTCATTTCACGACCTCTGCAACTTGTTCTCATTCTTCACTGCCTTCCCTACTTCTTGTAAGTTCTCCTCTTCTCCATTTCGACTCCCCTTTTCTTGTTTGTTTGTTTGTTTTTTTTTTTTTTTTTTTAGTTTAGCGTACTTCCTATCTTGGCTATAATGGCGAAACATCTGAAAGCCCTTCTTTCTGCGGATTGAGTTTCTAGTTTTTGATGCCATTTTTCCACTCCTGACAACGTCCATCTATCACTCATGGCAGAGCGTGTGCTTGACATGGAAAGAACTGATGAGAGTACAATCATCTTTTCTCTCCTGTCCATTGCCGAGGGCGAAGTCCATTTCCTCCTTCACCCGTTTTTGAGGGCCGTCCTTCGTCACTGGGGTCTAATCCCTTCCCAGCCTAACGTAAATTTTTACCGAATTATAATGGGTATTGTAGAACTAAACCAGCGCCTTAGGCTCAATCTTGGAATCCCTACTATTCGGCATTACTATGCCTTGGCCAAATCCCTGGTCGGCAGGGACGCTACTTCCTCAGGGCCAAGGACACCGACCATCATTTGGTGACTATGCTTGCCAGCTTTGGCAAGCGTGTTGACGATGTCATGGTCGTTGTTCGAGAAAACTGGGAATTCGGCAAGGGCAAAGATCGTCTAGATCCCATGCCTAGACGAAAAGGCGAACCAGGTGGCCTATGACAACCCTCACCACTGATTAGTGCTAATCTATGATTAAGCATGATAATTAACTGACTGAACTGAAATTCTGAACTAATTGCATGAGTATGTGGCATTAAATGCATTTCTATCTATTTGATTACCGAATGATCTGTTCGTGTTTTATGTTTTAAATTACAAATTGAAGGCCTTATCGGTGGCCGAATCTGAAACTGATTTGTGCTATATGCTAATTAGAATTTATGTGATTTTATGGTATGTTTAATTGAAATTTGATTTGGTATGATTAAATTGGATTTAATAAGCTAAATTACAAAGGTTGGACTTATCTACAAATTTGCCATCTAGTGGATTAATCTAGGCCAACCTCTCTCCACTTGATACACTTTTGATACAACATTTCTTCAGCCATTTGAGAGCAAAATCGTTTAAGAGAGAGAGAGAGAGGTAGGAAGAACTTGTTTTCATTAAAAATTAGCTTGGAGGCTTAGGGGATTGAAGGATTCCTTGCATATTGAGCTTCTACATTTGAAATTGGAGACTTAAGGTAGAGAATTTACCTTCTTGTTCATATTTTGGGTTGGTTCTTGCATAGTTTAGAGGATTGTTGGAGTTTAGAGCCAAGTTATGGCTTAAATTGTTGAATTGAAGCTTGAATCATGCATGCATGTACATATTCTTGCATTTTGAAGTTGATTTTCGTGAAATCTTGCATGCAAGTTTACATTCTTGTTCTAGTCCATGAGTTCATCATGGTTTTGAGTTTAATCTTGCTTTGGATCATGTTTTGAGGCATTAGAATTCACTAGAATTCATGCATGTCATATGTTCTTCATGTTCATGAAAACTTCTTTGAAATTGTGTTTAATTGAACTACCCTTGGGCTTTGATTTCTTAAATTAATCTTTGAAACATGTCATATTATGAGTTTACAAGTGTTTTTCCAGAAAATTAGCCCAAAATGATCGAATTTGATGCTTTAAAGTTGAGTTTTGAGCTTGAGGTTCAAATCTGGAAATTCCAGATTTTGGACTCACGCTCGAGCGGGGAACTCCACGCTCGAGCGTACAAACTGAGTTCATGCAATCTGCTCGAGCGGGGAAAGTGACGCTCGAGCGGGAAATGCGTGTATTCAGTACTTTGCATGTGTTTACAGTCCGCTCGAGCGAGGGAATACACGCTCGAGCGGAGACTGGTGTCTCACGCTTGAGTGGAGGTCGAGCGCCCATCGAGCGTGAATTTCACCTATCCAGTACTTTTGCAGTCCGCTCGAGCGAGGGAATTCATGCTCGAGCGAGGATCTTTTGTCTGCATGTCCGCTCGAGCGGAGAAAGCCACGCTCGAACGGGAACCTTGTTTCAGCAAAAATCTGAAAAGTGTTTCAAAGTGTATTTTTGCATCCTCATTCCATCCTAGGCATTCCTAGGCCTAGTTTAAGGCATCTTAATGAGGATAATGCTATAGAACCACACCAAGTCAAGATAGGGACTAAGTTATTGTTTTCCCAAACATTCAACTTAGTGTGTGTTCATCCTATAACTGTGTAGGGTTGGCATCCGAGGACGCTCACTAGCCTATCTGTAGCCCAGAACTCTGTGAGTAACAATGTTGTAAAGATATGTTCAATTATGAATATTTTCTGAATGAACAACTGTACTGCTTTCTGAAATGATATTTCTTACTGAATGAATATTTGTTCTATTTGTGAACTGTATTCATGGCATCCATAGCAATTTACTGTTACTGTACTGTACTACTACTGTCACAGAGATCTCTGTCGGTTTCCATGTTTGGAACCACTACTGTTTACTGATACAATGACCATCAACTGACTGTTCGGTCTGTTAAGACCTACTGTACTGTTTTGCTATTGGATGTACCACATATGACTATTATAGTTTCTGAATGACTGTTATAGCATGAAATATGAGCCACAAACTGAATGACTGATATACTAATAAATGACTGTTTTCAATACTGAAAGGACATTCATTCTTAATCTCTTTACGCATATGTTATTCACTAGGCTTTAGCTCACTGCTCATATATATATGTAGGTGTACAGGCACCGGACTGTTGCTAGGAGAGTCAGGCTAAGCTCTTGTTTTGCCAAGCCAACCTTTGTGCCTCACTACGAGGTTCCAGATCTGTTCAAGCCAAGGCTGCTTAGGGGTGTTTTAGATTCCCCCTTCCTGTTTCTGTTTTGTATAGATTGTATAGACTTGTACTGTACTGTTATGGCAGGGATTTGGTCCCTAACTTGAATGTCTGTATATGATGTATGTACATACTGTTTTTGTTTCAAATGTGAATATGTTATGAAAAGTCTTTTTGCATACAGACTGTCATAGCTCATTGGACATCTTTTATTACTGTTTTGGCTTCCGCCAGCCCCTGTACTCTGTATTACTGTTATTACTGTTAAGCAGGCCTTCGGTAATCACGGATTACTGGCCGGTTACGGTGCTAAACCCATAGGGGCGGGTTTGGGTCGTGACATGGCCGCATAGTCCTCCATGTGTATTTGTTATATCTTTACCCAGCTTAGATTCTATGCACTTACCATTTTATTTATGCAGGCAACGATTTGAAGAAAGTTCTGGTCTCGGCTGACGACACTGTACTTGCGCAAATCAAAACCGTGCTCCAGTTCTTTGGCCATCCAAACCTCCAAAAGCAAGGGAGGGCGGCCCACATACTCCTGAGATACGAGCCGACTTACTCTACGTTTTCGGCTGCAGATAACATTCCAATTCCAAGGGGCGAACAGAAGCTTACAACGCTTATTTTCCCCAACTTCAAAAACCTAAGACAGATTGGTCTGGAAGGTTCAGATTCAGAGCCGACTGACAAACAAATAGCCGAAGAAGTCGCTAAGTAGCCGAATCAGTCCACCTTGGATAGATCCGATAATCTCGGGGAGGAAGTTGACGAGGCTCTGAATTTGGCTTTTTAGGAAGCCGGCCTTAATCTATCCAACTCTTCATCCACTTCAGGCCGAGTGGACGTCTCCTTTAAAGATATTTTTATGAACTTAAGGGACCTTCCCGATGCATATCCTGAGAACATGGTTGGGGAGCCGCTCACGAAAATGGCCAAAAGGAAAAACGCTGAGAGAATGGCCGTCTGGAAGAGGGCCGAGACCAACTGATCTGAACCTCCACCTATTGCCATGACTAAGTCTTCTCCGCCTGCTTCTATGGAAGAAATGGCTCAGATTGATACAGCCGAAACGGAGCTCATTGTCGACCAACAAGGCAATCAGGAGGCCAAGTAGAGGAGGGAAAAACGTCTTGCCGAGCACGAAGCCAACCCTACAGAAAACCTAACCGATTAGCGGCTGCGCATAGAGGAATTGGACTTGGTTGTGCCGTTTATCGTTGAACCAAGGATAAAGAACATGCCGATTGCTTTTGATGCATCGGCTATGAAAGACCCTGCTGTGGCCTTAAGCATGGCCTTTTTAATTTCCCTGCCGGTTGACAGAGCAACCTTTTGGGTAGAGCCGAATTTGCTGTCAATAGCATTAGCCGCTCAATCAGCCATTTTGGTACATGACTTGAGCCTTGTTTGCAGTCTTCCGCCTATATTTTTTATGTAACTATAATTCCTTGTTTTGCAGACGGCGGGTAAGATAGCTGAGATTGGCCGCCGTCAACATGATGCTATTGAAAAAATCGGCTTTCTCACAGCCGAAGTTGAAAATGAAAAGAGCAAGGCTGTAGAGGCCTCTCTAAGAGCTGAGTCGGAGGCGATGAAAGCGGCGGAAGAACATGCGAGGGCCGACGCTGAGGCAAAAAAGGCCAAGGGTTCCGACCAACTTAGGTTAGCCACCAAAGAGAAGGCAAACGTGAGCGAAGACGCGCTCAAGTTAGCCAAGGAGGTGATTGCCAAATTGGAAGCTGACTTGGAAGCATCGAAAAAGGCAAAGGAAATAGCCGACTCCGAGATTTCCAAAATATTCCAAGCTGGGAAGGACGCCGCCTTGGAGAACTACGTGGAGGAAGTACCCAAGTTCGAAAATCGAGGCTTCAAGCACGGCTGGTTCAAAGCCCTCACTACCGCTAATGTGAAATTGGCACAACCAATTCCATATGAGCAGGTGGATGTTTAGCCGCTGGAGTCTGACCCTGAAGATTGACTAGGGTGTGATTTTGATTTTTGTTAGGCATTTTGCGTGCATAGTTTTTTTTGAAGATTTTTGTTGATAGATTTTTGTTTATTTATTTTGGTTCGAAGTTAAATGTAGGGTAATTTTCATGTATAAAATGACTACTATCTTTACTCAATTTATTAATGACAATTTCCTTTGCCTTTATGTCTGCTGCATGTGCTAGTTACCGGTTTCATAGGATGTAAGATCATGAAATGAGTAAATTAAACATCTGATAAAAGTAACTACGTATCTTTGTGATTTAGCCAAATAAATTAATGAATCTGCCCTTGCCTCAGCTAATGAATGAACTGGATCGCCGAATATCAATGGTTCATGGATTGGCTAGGGCACATCAACTTAACGACGCAAAGCCTTGAAATTTAGCCGAATAAATTAATGAATTTGCCCTTGCCTCAGCTAATGAATGAACTATATCGCCGAATACCAGCGGTTCATGGATTGGCTGGGACACATCAACTTAGCGGTGCAAAGCCTTGAAATTAGCCGAAACTGGATCGCCGAATACCGGTGGTTCATGGATTGGCTGGGGCACAACAACTTAGTGGCGCAAAGTTTTGAAATTTAGCCGAGTAGATTAATGAATCTGCCCTTCCCTCAGCTAATGAATGAACCGGACCACCGAATACCAGTGCATCATGGATTGGCTAGGGCACATCGACTTAACGGCGCAAAGCCTTGAAATTTAGCCGAATAAATTAATGAATTTGCCCTTGCCTCAGCCAACGAATGAACTGGATCGCCAAATACCGGTGCACAGAGCATTGAAGAGAGCGCTTCGGGAGTGCTGCACCCGTAATGAATAAATGGGGTGGGGGCTACGTGCGTGTAGGTGCCATTTTTGCATTAAAATCCAACAAATTGTGAGAGGAAAAAAGCAGTGTGTCAAGCCTATTCTTCAACAGTGTGGACGTCTGTGAATGACAAGAAGACTATTCTTCAACAGTAGAGGGAAGGGTAAGACACTAGTGGAACTGGACGCAGAGATGAATCAAGGTGGCAAGCTTACATGCACGGGGAGTAGGACGTTAGGTGAGCGTGAGAGGTGCCACTCCCTACATTGTCAAAGTAGATCACCTAGGAAGGAGAAACATCAATGAGGTAACTCCCCTCGCTCGAGAGCAGAAACTAGCGGGCCACCGCGCTCGTTGAGTTTTTTGGTCTTTGTTGGAAACAAACCGATGACGGAAGCGGATTCAATTATCCGCGACCCAAATGTGGCAGTTGAGTTCACTCGACAGATTTTTCTGCTAGAAGTCCAGCAACTGATAGCCGACTGGGCAAACTATGAATTTTTTCGGGAAGACGTCCATGGAGTAGTAAAGGGGTTATACACCTCTTATGAAATCGGCATGCATCTTCGTGAAGTGCGAAAAGAGATAGAGCAAAAGGATGGTCGCATTCAGAGCTTGCAAGCCCTCACAGAGAAGGCCAAAAATGAGCTGAAGAAAGCTAATACCTCTGAAACTCAATCGGCGAGTCAAGTGAACCTGATTGTTGCGAAACGAGTAAACTGGTGAATTTTGGATCACACGATTTCCGATCGAGAAACGGCGAGTATGTTCGCAACAGAAGCTGCGAAGACCATGTCCTATGAAAAGGGCTTCCATGACGGCCGAAAAATTAAAATAGACAAGACGAAGGAAAAACTAGCCGAGGAAGTCTGTCGATGCGAAAATTGTGGATTTAAGCATGGATGGATCAAGGCTCTCCAGGCTGCGGGCGTTGATCAGGCGTCACCTTTATACCAAAGTTATACTTTTCTGTTTGAGGCTTTCGACACTGAGAAGACTGACGACGAGGATGAAGCCGAATAATTTTTATGTATAGTGTTCCGTTTTTATGTAAATCATGTACTCATGATCTATTTAATAAAACATTTTATTTTGAATGTCTATATGTTATTTCAATCAATGCTTGTAAATTAAGTTATGACCATCTACTACTTTATGTCAATTGCGTTTGCACTTGTCAATCGCAAAATCCACAAAAGGCGCTTCGAAATCGGAGGCTTATTCGGCCCAAACGTGTCATTCATGAATGGGGCTCCGAATTCGGAGGCCTTTTAGGCCCAAACGTGTCATTCACGAATGGGGCGCCGAATTAAGAGGCTTTTTGAGTTGACCAATCATGATATCCACGAAGGGCGCTCCGAATTTGGAGGCTTATTCGGCCCAAACGTGTCATTCATGGATGGGGCTCCGAATTCAGAGGCTTTTTGAGTTAGCCAATCGTGATATCCACGAAGGGCGTTCCGAATTTGAAGGCTTATTTGGCCCAAACGTGACATTCACGAATGGGGCTCCGAATTCGGAGGCTTTTTTAGTTGGCTAATCGTGATATCCATGAAGGGCGCTCCGAATTCAGAGGCTTATTCGGCCCAAACATTTCATTCACGAATGGGGCTCTGAATTCGGAGGCTTTTTGAGTTGGCCAATCGTGATATCCATGAAGGGCGCTTCGAATTCGGAGGCTTATTCGGTCCAAACGTGACATTCACGGATGGGGCTCTGAATTCAGAGGCTTTTTGAGTTGGCCAATCGTGATATCCTCGAAGGGCGCTCTAAATTCGGAGGCTTTTTGTCACAACCATAACTCACTAGGCAAGAAAGAAAAAGCATTGTATTGGAAAAAGGAAAGATGTACATGGCAAAAATTCAAAACAAGTTGTCATGCCGTACAAGTTTGCTTAATGATAAAATTTGCGCAAGTGAGTGGAATTCCAGGGACATGGTAAACTTCTTCCATCCATGTCTTTGAGCTGATATGCCTCTGTTCCTGTGATTAAGTCAATCTAATAGGGGCCATCCTAGTTGGGACCTAACTTTCCGTCAGCGGGATTCCTAGCAGCGGGAAGCACCTTCTTGAGGACCCATTCTCCTAGTGTATAACGACGTAGCTGTACACGTTGATTATACGATTTAGCGAGCTGTTACTGGTACCGTGCCATGGATGTAAGGGCACGGTCCCGACGTTCTTTAATCAGAGTTAAGTCCAAGGCCAACATCATGTCATTTCAGCCCATGTCAAAAAGCCTCGATTTCAAAGTTAAAGGTTGATCTCTAGGGGGATGATTGCCTAGGTTCCAAAGCAAAGAGAAAACGGAGTTTTCCCAGTGGATCGCATTGGAGTAGTGTAGTGAGCCCACAATACACTGGGCAGCTCTTCGGCCCATTTGCCTTTAGCTTTCTCTAGCTTTTTCTTGATGCCGTCCAGAATGACTTTGTTGGTGGCCTCTGCTTGACCGTTGCATTGTGGATAAGCTGGCAAGGAAAAGTAGGGTCGGATACCATACGTGTTGCATAGCTCTCGATATACGCCACAATCAAACTAGGTACTGTTGTCTGAGACAAGGGCTCTTGGGATGCCGAATCTCGTTATGATGTTTTTCCATACAAAACGCTTAACGTCGGAATCTCGAATATGCGTCAATGCCTTTGCTTTGACCCATTTTATGAAATAATCCGTCATAACAATTAAGAATCGCTTGTTGCCTAGGACCCGTGGTAACGGTCAAACGATATCAAGCCCCTATTGAGCGAACGGCCATGGACTAGTGATAGAGTTTAACTCCTCGACAGGCAAATGGATTAAGGGGGAAAACTTCTGGCATTGCTCATATTTCTTGACATAACACTCGGCATTGGTTCGTATTGTCGGCCAATAGTACCCCTGCATTACGGCTCGATGGGCTAGAGAACGTCTGCCCGAATGGGCACCACAACTGCCTTTATTTATTTCAGACAAAAGTTACTCGACTTTATCTGGGTGAATACATTCTAAGTACGGCCCAGAGAGGGATTTTTTATAGAGCTTCCTCTGCGGATCCAAGTAGTATCAGAGAGCTTTATTTTGCAGTTTGTGTGCTTCTTTCTTATCCATTAGGAGCTACTCTGAGGATATGAATGCGGCGATAGGGTCTATCCAACTTGGACCCGGTTCAACAACGTTGATCTGAAGTAATTCTGAAGAGGCAATGCTTAGCTCAGGGACGAACCCTACTTCGATTGTCTGCTTAATTTCTGAGTTGATGGCAGAGGCTAAGCAGGCTAGGGCGTCTGCATGTGTGTTCTGATACCGGGTTATTTGATTTAGTTCGTGGTGATCAAATTTCGCGAGCAAAGAATTTGTCGTTTTCATATAGGCTGCCATGCGATCATTTTTGGTTGCATATTCCCCTTTCAACTGGTTGATTACTAGCTTTGAGTCACAGAAAACAAGCAAACGTTGCGCACTGAAGTGAAGTGCATTCCGTAGGCCGGTTAACAGTGTTTCGTGTTCGGCCTCATTGTTTGATGCATCGAAGCCCAGTTTGACGACCTGCTCGATTATTGCCCCTTCGGGGGTCATGATTACTACGCCAGCCCTATTGCCACGTTGGTTGGATGACCCGTCACAATACATTTGCCAAACGTCTCCAACATACATTCTCCAGTTGGGCTTAGTTTGCACTTGATCAATCTTAAAGTTGGCGAGGGATCCTGTGAATTCGGCTATAAAGTCGGCAAGCACTTGTCCCTTTATGGAAGTTTTGGGTAAAAACTGGATATCATACTGGCCGTGTTCCATAGCCCATTTCGAAATGCGCCCCAATGCTTCCGCATTGCGAAGTGCTGACCAGAGGGGATAGTCTATTAGTACCCCAATGGTATGCCCCTGAAAGTAATGCATCGATTTTCTTGCAACTATGACGAGAGCAATGATAAGCTTTTCCAATGGAAGGTAACGTGTTTCGGCGTCGGCCATTGCTTTGCTCACATAGTAAACTGGTTACTGCTCCCTAAGTTCTTTTCTTAACAATACGGCGTTGACCGCCCGGTCGGATACCGCCAGATACAGAATGAGCGGATCGCTTGTCGCAGGTGTTGCTAAGAGTGGTACTGATCGGAGATAAGACTTCAAGTCATCCAAAGCGGCTGACATTCAGGGGTCCATTCAAATGCTCTGCCTTGCCAAAGTGTGTGAAAGAATTGTTAGCAGCGATCTGTGGAACAACTAATAAACCTGTTGAGTGCGGCGGCCATTCCCATCAGCTTCTGAACCTCTTTGACTGATCGAGGGGAGCCAAGTTCTAGCATTGCCGTTATTTTCCTCGGGTTGGCTTCGATTCCGCGGTGGTTAACGATGTAGCCAAGGAATTTGCCGAATCTGATGTCGAATGCACACTTTGAGGCGTTCAATTTCATCTTGTACTTTCATAAGATGCTGAATGTCTCTGCCAAATCGGCTAGATGGGAGTGCTTTTCCTTAGATTTGACCACCATATCGTCGATATATACTTCCATGGTACGGTAGAGTTGTTCCTTGTTGCCCCTGCATTCTTCAGCCCAAAAGGCATAATCTTGTAACAATAGGTTCCTCTTGGGGTGAGGAATGCGGTTTTTTTCCTGATCCTCTGGATGCATGGCGATTTGATGATAGCCCCTATAGGCATCCAAGAAGCTTATGCGTTGATGATGTGCCGTTGCATCTACGAGTTGGTCTATTCTGGGCAGGGGAAAATAGTCCTTGGGGCAAGCTTTGTTTAAGTCCGTGAAATCCACACAAACACGCCAAGAGCCATTATTCTTCTTTATGACCACAGTGTTGGACAACCATGTAGGATAGGTTACTTCACGAATTGCCCTGGCATCAAGTAACCGATCAACCTCTTCAACAACGGCTGAAATATGCTCGGCGGCTGACCACCGACTTCTCTGAATAATTGGCTTACATTTCAGATCAACGTTTAAGCGATGCTGGGCCACAAATGGATCCACTCCTGGCATCTCATATGGCGACCATGCAAACAGATCAATATTGCTGAGTAAGAAGGATACAAACTCTTGCCTTTTAGCTTTGTCCAAGGAAGCAGTGATCATGAAGAACTTATCAGGATTCCCATCAATTTCGACCCGATCTAGGACTTCGGTTGCCTTTTCACTTGGAGTCTTCCCAATGTCTTCAAGGCTCTCCCTATCTGGCACCTTAATTGAATGAACTTCCAACTCCTTTGGTCTCTTTGTAGCAAGAAGATAGCATGCCTGCACCGACTTCTGAGAACCTCGAATTTGTTCAATACCATACTCAGTCGAAAAACGAAGTAGTTGATGGTAGGTGCTTGGCACGGCCTGCATGGTTTGCAAACAAGTTCTTCCCATGATGAGATTATATGGCGAAGGAAGCTTGACAACCAGAAACTCTACATCTACTGATCTAGTGCCCGCCTAAACTGGTAGTGTGATTTTGCCCAAAAGATACTCCGGGTTAGCATTAAAGCTAAATAACGGGAAATCAGTCGGAGACAGATCCGAGTCAATGAAGTGAAGTTTGACAAAAGTTTTGTAATACATTATTTCCAAAGTGCTACCCTGGTCAATGAGAACACGCTCAATGGTGAACCTGTTCACGCGTAGCTCGATGACAAGGGGATCAGTGTGGGGGTGAGTTACTCCAATTAAGTCATTATCATCGAAACTAATCCTTCCAGTTTCATGGGGCCATTTCGCTGGCGTGATTGGGCTATGGGGGCTAGATTGCAATTGAATTGTCTACACCTCGGATGATGTCAGCAAGCTGTATATCGTATGAATTACACCAAGAAGAGATAAGTCCGGCCGTAGAGCTACTGCATTTGTTGGATTGTTCTTTCGAACGTGTTGTGTAAGACAGCCGTCTTGAACCAACTCCTCCAGGTGATCCCCCAGTGCATAATAGCTATTGGTGTTGTGACCGTGGTCTTTATGATACTCACACCGTTTGTCCCGTCTTCTTGTATCGAGAGGTCCCGTCATTTTGGGTGGCCACTTGAAGAATGTGAGGTGTTGAACTTTCGATAGAATCTTACTGATCGGCTCTGTTAACTCTGTGTATTTCTTGCCTGAGAGCCTTGTGCGCCTGCTATCCACTTGATACTGTTCATTAGCTCGATGTGAACATTGATCGTTTGATCGGCGTGTGTCACGCCTTTTATCTCATTTAGCTCGATTCCGCGTCTCAGGGCTTCTGGATGGCACAACGCTAATTGGCTAAACGATTCCCGATGTGGCCGTCTCAATGGCTTTATGTCCGACTTTGGCCCGCAAGGAATCGTCTTCCACTTTGCAATATTCTTCGACCTTTTTCATTAACGCCCAGACTGTTTTAGGGGACCTTCTAGTTAACGAACTGCGGAGGGACTATCGGGATGCAATCCCATCTTAAAGGTGGTGATGGCCATTGAGTCATTGCAAGCATCATCTACCAGATTGAAGCATTCCCAATAGCGCGCCGAATATTCACGAAGGGTTTTGCCTGTTTTAATTTGCATCTCCTAGAGCGAATCGGCTTGCTTTGGCTGGATCTCATTAGTGATGAATCTAGCCCTGAAGGACTTTTGGAGCTGATGGAAAATCTTAATCAATGCCAGCTCCAGTTTATAATACCACCTAATGGCCAGCGGTCCCAGATTGCTTGGAAATATTCGACACAAGAGGGCTTCGTCGTCAGCATGAAGTGTCATTGCTTGCTTATAATGGTGAATGTGATCGATAGGGTCCGATTTTCCGTCGTAGAGGGTAAACGACGGTGCTTTGAACTTTTTAGGTAGCACAACCCTTACAATTCGTCGCGCAAAGGGGTCATGCTTATCTTCTTCATCCGAGTCATCGCTCCTCCCTCGTTTATGCCGTACATACGGACTTCCTTTAGATGAGCTGGATACATCAGCTCGTCCTTTCTTTTTGCGTTTCAGAGATGGTGAGTTAGAATCACTGTCATTATTGCGTTTCCGAAGTCGACGTCGTCAACCATCCTTCTTTCCCAAAGTTCAGCCTCGGTCTTGGCATGTGGCTTGTTGGGATTTTGCCACCTCCAAGGCCAAATCTTGGCGCAGGCGCTCGTTCTCAGCCATCATGTTCTCCAGCCATTGTTCATTTGGCTCTGCTTGATCCATAATTGTCTGCATTGTCTTATGCATTGAGGATGAGGTCTGAGCTACTGAATCGAAGTTCAAGACTTGTCGTGTGGCGATATTCTCTGGTCCAAGCATGTTTCTTCGAGTGAAGTCGTCTCTTGGCGTAGTTTCATCAGCGACTATTGAGGGATCTTCTGTGACACCCGCCATGGATATGCTTGAGTATTTCCACAGACGGCGCCAATTGTGGTGATAGTGGTTTGGAAATACTCTTAGATCCTAAAGGACGTTCCTAATCCTTTGATTGCCACCTGAAAAAGGGATTAACACTCTGGTCGGGAGTGCCAGAATTAGCACTCCAACGGACAAGTTAGTATATGTCTCTCGTTTGCTTGTGTCTTAAGTTTCTTGGGTTTGTTCTCACATACCTCTCTTTGGTTGATGTTCCTCTATTTATATTCGCTTCTGGGCCCTAGGGTCGGGCCTACTCTCAGTCCATCGCATGATTGCTTCTTCAGCCCTTCTGTCATACGCCAATTCCTACTCGGCCGCTTGTTCAACTGATTCTATGGCCGACTTATCTATTCGGCTCGATGATCTCCTTGGGCAAAGCCGAATAACCTATTTCCTGATTTTCCCCAAATACATTTGGCTCTTATACATAAAAGATATTCGGCTCCCACAGTTCTATTTCTCAATTTTGAAATAAAACATTATGTAATACATTCAGAAGTAAATTAGAACTAGTTTACCCCTTGCTACTGACTAATGGGAACCAAAATTATGGGCAAAGAAATTCTTGACTAGCTTATCAATCTGCAAAATGCCTGATGTAGTCTCCAAGCCAAGAGACAAATGAACAAGAAATGCTAATTAATGACATTTTGCCAAGTCAATGATTAAAAGTCTACTACTGTGACATCCCTAATATTAGCCTCCATTAAATTTAATTCTTTAAATATTGCAACCATCCTTTGCTCTTATCACTCAGAAAAGAATGTTCTAGGCTTGTTTCAATGATCAAGTCAGAATAAAATGAGGTACGTATGTCCATGGACCAAACTGATTATTTAGATATGTTAAATTATGTTGTGTTGTGCTTGTATTCTTGAAGCTTAATGGAATCAAATACTAACCGAGACCAACAGCAAGTACGGTAGATCCTCTGGTCTGAGGGTTATGATGGCAATTGTTGGGATATATTTCCTTATTGGAGTGTTGGACCAATTGGTTTATTAAAAGAATTTAATTTGTTCCATTTTTCATTCCATCACCTTCGTAATCCTTTGGGCAAGAACATGAGAAACTTCCCAGTAAATTTATGCATTTACCTTTGCAGGGTTGTGAAACTTCACATTCATTGATATCTGGAATTTACAACAACAAAAAAAATTAAACAGAAACGATCAATCATGCTCAATTAGCAAGTGCCATTAACAGGAGAAATAAATAACGCATGAATGACAAACATTCTTAAATAAGATCATATATTTGTACCTTGGCAACCATCAATGAGGTAACCCGGGCCATTGCTCGCATTATAACATTCACTATCCATCGCTTTACAAGCATAGCTTGATACGTTTGCTAAAGCTTCTTGGCACGTCTGATTTCCTACTGCCCAATCTAGCATGACAGGGACGGTCTCTCTGCTTTGTAAATCCTTGAGATCTAAAGTTGAAAAGTTGAAAGCATCTTCTTCAACTACAAAAGCATAACCACATGGATTGAAGTCCAATTCCTGGGAATGGTTTTTTAAGCTGGCTGCAGCGACTGTAAAATCTCTTGCTTCCTTTGGTACGGAAATCTCACAACACCCAATACCGGAACAAGTTCCATTTTCTACACTATCCAAACCATTACATAGCGATACACATCCAGTAGCATAGTTCTCTCCTCTGGAACCCTCCACCACTGCAACTGTGTCACAGCCAACAGCTATGAACTTGTTACGTGTATTGGAGATGAAAAAATATGACAATGTGAGACTTGCCGTGACATTGGCAATGACACCAGACTTGTTGAAACAGTCTCGTGCCACAAAGGATGAAACACTCATGAGGCCATCAAGCGATAAGTTAAGTACTTCCAGATCACTTTGCCGTAAGAACGGTTTGGGAGGATTGTAAGCTGTGCTGTTGCAAGTGATGAGAAACGAATCGCCAAGGTAGCAGTCAGGGCTTGTGCCAAATGGAAAGGGGATGTTAAGGTTGCCACAGCTACCTGAGCAACCTGGCTTTGGCTGAGATGCTACTGGTGCTAATATTGCTCCAACCACTGTGAGTTGGAGGAGAAATCCATGAAAATCCATAGATTTCTTCTTCTCTAACTAGTTCATTGGACTTCAAAATCATTGAATTGGTTGCTATTTTAAAGGGAACAAGATTGAAAGGTGATTAAACAATGAACTCAAGAGAAAAGGTAGCCATCCTTCAGTTGTGCCAACGACTCATTAACTCCATCCATTTGCATTTGCTCTCTATCCACTGTGTTCTCTAGTGAATTCGCCACTACATCATTATCTGCCACATCCGCTGAATCTTTTGCCACCTCCTTAGAACTATCAAACCCAACGTCCTCATCTTATTTGCTACCATTACCATTGATTAACTTCTGTTCACATGCAACAGTCAGAGAACTTGAGGCAAGAAACTCAGAATTTACCTCTCTTCTGCAATTTTTGGACAAATCAAATAGTGGGTAATCTTCACAAACTCGAAGAGGAAACTTGCATTCATTGCACTCCAAAAACACCACTGTATTAATAACCTCCAATGTAGATGTAACAATCCTCACCCTACCATACTCAAAGGTGCAAGGATTATTAATATCTTTTTCTAACTGCACCACTTCACCCCAAATGCTGTCAATATCGCAAAATGTATTAGTACTCCATAAATTTATTGGTACACCCATGCAAGAAATCCAAACACATCGTTCAGTTGAGATGGATTTTCCTTTCCCCCACTCAGTTAGAGTCACTCCACCGAGAAATCCACGCATCCATACGAGCTCTTTCCTCATTCATTTGTTGCTTTGAAGAGAATGTTAAGATAGCTAACTTACCACCTCCACTTCTGACTCTAACTCCTTTCATGCGCTCCTTAACCTCTACTTCAAATTCGTGAAATGACAAGACTGCTTTAAGACTGACCAACAGGCTTTCATACAACCATCCATTACCAGCCTCTTTTGCTTGAACTACTAACTTTTCTTTCCAAAAGTCAGTACTCTGCTTCACAACTTCTGCATAGGATGGTCAATGATGGCTCTGCATTCCTATTTGAGGAAATACCTTCTGAACTCCACTCATCATCCTCTTTTCCCCTGTAAGACGCTCTTTTCCCCCCCATGCGCTCTGGTTTCTGGACATCTGCTTGCTTCACCCTTATTGCCTTATTATCACACCACAGGCCATTCTCCTTTTGAATAGCCACATTAGCGGCTACCTTACAATCATACCTTACAAAACCAAAACGTGTTCCCAAACTGTTCCTCCGCTTTTACGGAATGAACACATCCTTGACAACTCCGAACTTTCCAAACAGAGAATACAAACTCTTAGGATCCATAGAGTTTGTTAGATCATCCACAAATAGTGTAAACAAACCTTCCTTCAATGATTGATTTCCTTGCAAGCTTACCCTTCTTCCTCCAATCACCGATTTCCACCCTCCTCTCTCCATAAGACTTTTTTCATCCGTTTCTCTGTGAAGAGTTAGAATTTTTCTTTTGTAAAAATGTTGAAGGATCCCAATTGTGAGTTAAGCATCATGAATTACATATCTCACGATTGCTATGGCCAGTTTGGTGAACGATTACCAAGCAGCCACAGTGCATGGTTCTCCATTAAGAAATTCTCCATATCGAATAGCAAGGACACGTTCACTGCTATCGGTTGTGACACATCGGGATCTGTCCAAATCACTAATAAACACGGTTCTGTGGTAGTTGCAAGTGGGTGTCAGTCAAAATGTAGCAACATCGACAGCGTTCCTAGCGATGGATCTTGCCCTGGAATTGGTTGCTGCCAGACCTCCATACCAAAAGGATTTGGCAAGATCAAAATTTATGCAAATAGTTTCTCCAAACATACAGGTGTAACCAACTTCAATCCCTGCAGCTATGCCTTTGTTATTGAAGAACGTGAGTTTAATTTCTCCACAACTTACCTTACAAATTTTAAAGAAAACATGGTGCCACTGGTGCCGGACTGGGGAATAGGGGATGGTGAGACATGCGAAGAAGCTAAAAGAAATACTAGAAGATGTTGGTGGGTATATCTGCAAGTGCTCGTCCGGTTACAAAGGGAACCCCTACCTGTCAGATGGTTGCCAAGGTTGGTATACTATCCATTACCTATATATTGCTTCATTCATCATGTTTGGTTTCAATTCATAATTCATATGATTTTGATTCTATACATATATTTGTTATGATGCTTTCAGGATAAGAAGGGCCTTCCTCTTTGTTTGGTTTTAACATATAAGCAAATGTGATAACATAGAAGGGAATTATACATGCGTTTGCCCCTCGGGATCCCACGGTGATGGCAGAGTAGATGGAAACGGTTGCACTGCTATTCAATTTCCAGTGATTAAGATTATGATTGGTAAGTCTATACATCAGTGAGAAAATAATAAGAAGTTTGGTTTAGTTTTTCAAAATTGTATTTTAATTTTTTGTTTTTAGTGTTTTATCATCTTTAGTTTAAAAACAAAAAAACATATTTTCATCAAATTTTTTTTTTTTCGAACTTTTATATCCACCAAATTTAGATGTCATTAAATAGAGACATTCATGCTAGATGTCCATTTTTGAAATTGTTGGGCCTAAGCTTACATTTTTTTTGGGATCAAAATGACATTATTTGTTCAAAGGACACTATCTGTTCAAAAGCTTACCTTTGTGTTCATCTTTTTAAATGTCACCTATCTGTGCACGTGTTACTTACCTGTCTAACTATCACTTCAAATGTCTCACTATTTATTCATTATTCAAATGTGTACATGTGTCACCTATCTATTCAATGTCACCTATCTGTCCATCTCACTGTCACTAGTTGCCGGCCACTACCAACTTTTCTGGTGGCTTTTCAACGTGTGTTCTTCTCATCAAATAAAATTAATTCTTAGATCTAATGCTTAACATACTCCTCAAATTGGATTTACCGGCAATTTTTTCTATACAAAGTAAATTATTTGTAAAAAAAAAATCTATAAAAAATAATAAATAAATACAAAACATATGAAAATGTATTGAATTTTTAATATGTAGTGAATTTTAAAAAAAATCACGAATATTTTATTTTTTTAATGTATCTAAATTATGTGATTTAAAAATACAAAAATTAGATTGAAATATTTAAAAAATTTGCTAAAACTACAAAAAAAAAAAAAAAAAGAAGAAGAAAAACTCAAAAAAAAAAAAAATGACTCTAAAAACTGAAAAAAGAAGAGAGTTATTATTTTTTATTTAAGGAAAATATCAAACATTTTATGATTATTTTTGATAAAATGTAAGCAAAAAAAATGTCTAGTGCACACGTATTTTTTTTTTTTTGAAAACAAGTGAAAGAAGTGTTCGTTAGAAGAAGGTGGCCTAAGGTGATTGTCAACAATCAAAGATGGTAGTTTGAAATGGTTGTCGACAAGTAGTGAGAGATGGTTAATGGTGGCTGATGGTCGAAGATGGTGGCCAAAGATGGATTCCGATAAGAGGATGGTAGTCAAAGGTGGTAGCCAATCAGAAGTGGTTGGAGGCAACTAGAGGTGGTTGTTAGCTGTAGGAGGTGGTGGCTAGAGTTCATTGTTGGAGGCCGTCACTAGCGATGGTGGCTTCGGATGGGGTGACTGGTAGTGCTGACGAGCGACGAGTAATGGTTGGAGAGGGTGGGAGAGGGAGAAATGAATTTTTTTTTTTTGGCTAAACAAGTAAAATTAACTTTTTTTTTATTAGAAGATTTTAATAATTTTATATATTATTTACATATTTTTTGAAATGTAGGTTTCATCATTGGTGGAGCAGTTGATATTGGAATTGGGACTGGAGAGATCAACTTAGGAAGTGATCAAAATGTTTACTTCAGAAGATCTCAAGAAGGCTACCAACTACTATGATAAAAGCAAAATCGTTGGTCGAGGAGGTAATGGGATAGTTTACAAGGGAACTCTAGGAGATACGAGGATTGTGGCCATCAGGAAGTCCAAAGTGGTGGATGAAAGTCAAGTAGAGCAATTTATCAATAAGATTGTTGTGCTTTCACAGATTAATCACCCGAATGTTGTAAAACTTGTGCGTTGTTGTTTGGACACTCAAATCCCCTTGCTTGTCTACGAATTCATCACCAACGGTACTCTCTTTGACCATATACACAATAAACATGATATTTCATGGCAAATCCGCCTGCAAATAGCTATAGAAACCGCTGGTGCATTGTCACATTTGCATTCTGAACGTAAAGCCTCTGTTCCTATCATCCATAGAGATGTCAAGACTACAAGCATACTCTTGGATGATAATTACACCGCAAAACTATCTGACTTTCGAGCATCAAGGTTGGTTCCAAAAGACAAAATTCAATTTGCCAGAGTGATTCAAGGAACTCTAGGATACTTGGACCCTGAATACTTGCACACGAGCCAATTAACAGAGAAAAGCGATGTTTATAGCTTTGAAGTAGTCCTTGCGGAGTTAATCACCGGAAAGAAGGCGTTGGCATTTGATAGGCCTGAGGAGGGGAGATGTCTAGCCACTTATTTTCTTTCTTCTCTGAAAACTGGTCGCTTGAACCAAGCTATTGATAAACACATAGAAAATGAGGGAGAGACTGTTGAGCAGCTCAAAAAAGTGGCCGATATTGCAGAGAGATGCTTGAAATTGAAAATGGAGGAGAGACCTACTATTAAGGATGTAGCAATGGAATTGGAGAGGTTGATCATGAAAAAGATGGGGAATAAGCATCCACAGGTTGAAACTAACATTGATGTGATTTCTGAAGAGACTGAGAGGACTTGCTTGGTCAGAAGAAGTCAAGTGGGTATGAGTTTGAAGGTTGTAGTAGCAACACTACAACAACTGAGTGATGAGAACATACAATACTGCCATTGAATGATGGGAGGTGATTGTTTTGTGCTTGTCCACATCTTGGTTGATAGATTGCTACTACTGTCTTGTGTGCTTTGTTTTAAGTTAAGTTGTTTTAATGCCTAGAAGAGATGTATTCCTTCTAGTTTTATTCTACTTTCTTATGTAATTTGTCATTTACTCTTCATGATATATGTATATATCTGTGTTATCTTTAGTTTTTGTGGCTGAGGGAGACTCTGTTCTCTTCCTAGCACAAATAAAATGTAAAGTGGAAGGAAAGTGAAGACCTGTTTGTATTCAGTTTCTTCTTATTCTCTTCCTAGCACAAATAAAATGTAAAATAGAAGGAAAGTGAAGACATGTTTGTATTCAATTTCCTCTTCTCAATAATTTATTACTGAATTTCAAGTCTCCATTTGTTTAATGACAATCTCATTGTTACAAAAACTAGGTAAATACCATTTCTACAAGACTACACCTCTGTTATAAGAAAAGTTACCAATTATTATGGTGTAGTTATGAAAGGATACACTACATAAAAAAAGTGTTAGTTACGAATTATCTTGGCTATATTATGTACATTTAAAAATATACAATTTTTTGTGACTATCACTGCAAGAAAATCGGGAATTAGCGGTGTTTTTAAAATGCCGTGAAGACTGGGGTGCATAACCACAAATTGATGTAACTTTACTAAAAAAATTAGTAACGTCAACTACGAAATGCGTAATCTTGTTACAAATTGTCGTAACAAAGTCATAACTTCTGTTACATGGACCACAAAATTTTAGACATTTTCTTACGGTAATTTGTGGTGAGATTACATACAACATGCACCCCTAAGAGGGGGACACCATAGGCTTTCCCATCAAAGCATACAACATGCACATTTTTAGGAGTATGCATAATAAAATTTCCTTTAGATAAAAGACATGACATCTAGGGGTTTTCACTATCAAAATGCAACTAGGGGATTCCATTGGAATTAATTACCCACTAGGATTATTTTTTCTCTTACTAGGTTAGTTTAATAGGCTACTCTTTTACATTTTTAACTATGAAGTCAGATATCACTCATTGCCAAATATATGTATATATATATATATTTTTTTTTTCTTTCCATTATGCAACTCTTTGTTAAATTGGGGTTGTTTGGGGTGTCCTAAATAAGTGCACTTTTTATCTTTTTGGACTAAAAAATTGAGGAAAAAAATATGGATGTTTGGGTTAACTTTTTGACTTTTTGTGGAAAAATGTGTATTAAAAAATTGTAAAAATTGGTTTGTAGGGGAAAATTAGGATTGAGAGTTGTGCAGCCATAATTGTTAACTTTTGGTGAATAGTGTTAACATTTTAACTTTTTTAGTAACTTTTTGACTTTTTCTTATCTTCCCAAACTTGGCCTGAGTTTAATTATTTCCTCTCATTATGACTTTTAGTTGTGTTCCTTATTGGTGTAGGTTGTAGGACATAGATATGTGTTGTTAAAAATTACCCCCAAAAATCTTGTCATTGCATTTGTAATAATCAAACGACCAAGAATTTGTTGCGGATTTCTCTGTAGATTTCACCTCGTCGCGGTTAGGCCAGTGGCCATAACCCCGTGTGCCTCATAGGAAGACATGAGTTTGACTCCCTCCTTCCCCGTCGATGTACATAAAATATATAGTTTTATTTGGGAAAATGCCCAAATTTCCAATAGATAAATAATATATCTTCCACATATATGGAGAAAATGAAATATATTAAAAATGGTACCGTATACGGCACCAAATGCTTCCGTATCCTGTTTTCTGTTGAAGTTACAAAAAAATTGGTACAAAACGTTGGTCTATTTTGAAACAAAATTTACACATTAATGACTAGCGTCCACCATCTAATGCCACAGACATTTGGTCCCTCATGCTATCATACCCGGCACTAGTACTACTACCAACATTGCCACCACCAAAGCCACCATTGTAACCATCTGAAGTTTCATTTTGATTCAGCAACTGCTCAATCTCTTCAGGATGCAAATCTACACCTTCCCATGGATGTTGCTTCTTCATTCTCATACCATCTAGCTCCATTGCTGCTTCCTTCATACCAGGCCTTTCCTCTGCTTTTACTCTCAAGCACCTCTTTGCAAGCTTAGCCACTTCCTTGATCTGTTCTAATTTTCCCTCATTCAAAATTCTATGCTCGAGAATGTGAAAAAGGCGATCCTCTTTCATCGCTGAAATGAAATATGTTGCCAGGTTTCTATCTTTCTCAGGCCTGTCGAAAGAAAGTGCTTTTTTTCCTGTCAGTAGCTCTGCAAGGACAACTCCAAAGCTATAAACATCGCTCTTCTCAGTCAATTGGCTTGAATGGAAATATTCAGGGTCCAAGTATCCAAATGTCCCTTGCACCAATGTAGCCAGTTGAGAGTGGTCCAAGGGGACTAATCTTGAAGCTCCAAAGTCAGCCACTTTTGCAGTGTAGTTATCATCCAAAAGAATGTTTGTAGTCTTAATGTCCCTATGGATTATTGGGGTAGAAGTAGCAGAGTGCAAGTATGCTAGTGCTTCGGCAGTTTCAGCTGCTATCTTCAGGCGCATTTCCCACGTAAGAAAGGATGCACGGCCCTCATCATGAATATGTTCGGAGAGTGTTCCATTTGTGATAAATTCATAAACTAGTAAAGGGACTTCTGTTTCCAAACAACAGCCCAACAGCTTCACCACATTTCTATGATTGATTTGTGCAAGGACAATCACTTCATTAATGAACTGATCAATCTGGTTTTGATCACTTATTTTGGATTTTTTAATGGCAACAACTCTGTCATCTGGTAATACTCCTCTGTATACTGTTCCAAAGCCTCCTTGACCTATGACTTCACTTTCATTGTAGTTGTTTGTAGCCTTCTTAAGATCTTCTACAGTAAAGATTGTTGCTGTTTCGACTGACCTTTCATGTTTTGAGAGCTGTTGTTGTAACATTAAGCCACCATTTTGTTGAAAGAATTTTTCTTTGAGCTTCATGTGCTTTCTTTTCCTGAGAATCCAATATATCCAAGAACTCCCCAGAAATAAAAATAGAAGGCCCAAGCTTAAACCTGCATATAAGTCACTCCTTAACATCATTGCCAAGTAGAAAGGTTTTAATGTTCTATTTCTCAATTTTGAAATAAAACATTATGTAATACATTCAGAAGTAAATTAGAACTAGTTTACCCCTTGTTACTGACTAATGGGAATGACAATTATGGGCAAAGAAATTCTTGACTAGCTTATTAATCTGCAAAATGCCTGATGTAGTCTTTGAGCCAAGAGACAAATGAACAAGAAATGCTAAGTAATGACTTTTACCAAGTTAATGATTAAAAGTCTACTACTGTGACAGCCCCGATATTAGCCTCCACTAAATTTAATTCTTAATTATTGCTAGCATTCCTTGTTCTTTATCACTCAGAAACAGTTCAAATGAAGAATGTTCTAGGCTTGTTTCAATGATCAAGTCAGAATGAAATGAGATGCGTATGTCAATGGACCAAACTGATCATTTAAATATGTTAAATTATGTTGTGTTGTGCTTGTATTCTTGAAGCTTAATGGAATCAAATACTAACCAAGACCAACAGCAAGTACGGTAGATCCTCTGGTCTGAGGGTTATGATGGCAACCTGTTCCATTTTTCATTCCATCACCTTCGTAATCCTTTGGGCAAGAACATGAGAAACTTCCTGGTAAATTTATGCATGTACCTTTGCAGGGTTGTGAAACCTCACATTCATTGATATCTGGAATTTTTTTTTAAAAAAAAAAATTAAAAAGAAATGATCAATCATGCTCAATTAGCAAGTGCCGTTAACAGGAGAAATAAATAATACATGAATGACAAACATTCTTAAATAAGATTATATATTTGTACCTTGGCAACCATCAATGAGGTAAGGATTCCCTTGATAGCCTAATGAGCAACTACAAAGATAACCCGGGCCATTGCTCGCATTGTAACAGTCACTATTCATCGCTTTACATGCATAGCTTGATACGTTTGCCAAAGCTTCTTGGCACGTCTGATTTCCTACTGCCCAATCTAGCACGACAGGGACAGTCTCTCTGCTTTGTAAATCCTTGAGATCTAAAGTCGAAAAGTTGAAAGCATCTTCTTCAACTACAAAAGCATAACTACACGGATTGAAGTCCAATACCTGGGAATGGTTTTTTAAGCTGGCTACAGAGACTGTAAAATCTCTTGCTTCCTTTGGTATGGAAATCTCGCAGCACCCAATACCAGAACAAGTTCCATTTTCTACACTACCCAAACCATTACATAGCGATACACATCCAGTAGCATAGTTCTGTCCTCTGGAGCCCTCCACCACTGCAACTGTGTCACAGCCAACAGCTATGAACTTGTTACGTGTATTGGAGATGAAAAAATTTGACAATGTGAGACTTGCTGTGACATCGGCAATGGCACCAGACTTGTTGAAACAGTCTCGTGCCACAAAGGATGAAACACTCATGAGGCCATCAAGCGATAAGTCAAGTACTTCCATATCACCTTGCCGTAAGAACGGTTTGGGAGGATTGTAAGCTGTGCTGTTGCAAGTGATGAGAAACGAACCGTCAAGGTAGCAGTCGGGGCTTGTGCCAAATGGAAAGGGGATGTTAAGGTTGCCACAGCTACCTGAGCAACCTGGCTTTGACTGAGATGCTGCTGGTGCTAATATTGTTCCAACCACTGTGAGTTGAAAGAGAAATCCATGAAAATCCATAGATTTCTTATCCTCTAACTAGTTCATTTGATTTCAAAATCATTGAATTGGTTGCTCTTTTAAAGGGAACAAGATTGAAAGGTGATTAAACAATGAACTCAAGAGAAAAGGTACCCATGCTGAAAAAAAGATAGCTTTGAACACGCATTTGACAATCTCTATTAAATCACGTGACAAAATAAATAAATAAATAAAGATTCATTCATTCATTTGACAATTGAGGCCCAGTGGGACTCATAGCCAATCAAACTATGAAACATGCAGGCATGGAAACTATATTCTTGGGATCTGTTTGGTAGCCATTTTGTTTTCAATTTATTATTTATATTTATCAAAAAAAAAATTTAAAATTTGAAAAATTATTTCGTAATTTTCTTGATTTATAAATAATTAATCTCAGTTTATAAATAAATTTGAAAAATATAAACACAAAAAAGATATTTCTGTTTTAAAAAAAACCAAATTTGAGAACTCGAAACACGGAAGACAAAAAAAAAAAGAAAAAAAAAAAATGGAAACCATTTGAGTTGGCTTGGGATTCGAAACTAGGTAGATGGTCAATTATTCATATATTATCTCAAGGAGAAGGATTTCTTCCTGTCTAAAAATTGGATTATAGGGAGTTGTTCAGACTTGTAGGATTCATTACTGGTTCTGTTTTTATGATCCGAACCATTTATTTTGTTGGATATTTTCGCGCATGTCATCTGCACAAAAAATTAAATCGATCCAATAACTTAACTTGTTCAATTTATCGTATTTTTTACTAAAAAATGAATGACACATTTTTTGGAGACTTGCATGTAAGAATTAATAATGTTTTTCATCAAATATTAATAAAAAAAAGTCACTACTTGTTCATTTTCAACGATAATTTGAAAATTGTCACAAAAAAATTCACTAATTATAAGTTTTATCGATAGTTTAAAAAAATTGTAACAAAAAAAAAGTCACTAATTTTCAACTTTCAATGACAGTTTAAAAAATTCGTCAAAGAAAAACGTCACTAATTGTAAGTTTTAGCAACAATTTATAAAAATTGTGACAGAAAAGTCATTAATTGTCAATTTTTAGCGACATCCGCAAAAAATCATCACAAAAAAATTATGATAATACTTGATGGGAATTAAGTCCAACTATTATGATCTACTGATAATTTAACCTACATTTTTTTATGTCAAAAATAAATAAGTTTCAGTTATTGGATCAATCTAATTTTTTTTTTTTACGAATGAAATATACGAATTGTTCAATAAATTAAATTGTTCGAATATGATGTCTGTAATGGGCCGCACGGCTCAAAGAGCCGCCTCCAAATTTTGGATGGAAGGGAATGCTCTTGTTTCAACGGTCTTCTCCGGCGGTTGGGTTTCTGCTTGGTCTCTGTCGTTTTCTTCTTCGTCTTCGTAGGGGTTTTGGTTGGTGGGACTAGGGTTTAGATTGTCTGTGGCGGTTGTATTGTCTAGGAAATCTTGCTCTCTTTTGGGTCATCCAAAGCCTGTTCAATCCGCCATTGTCATCGTCTGCAGTGTTTCGCATCGGGTTCATCGCCACATTCCCGGCCCACCACCGGTTCGCCATGTCTTCAACAAAATGCTAAATGAGGTCCACAACTATCCTAATCCCAATCTCCCTCTCATACCCCAAAACAAACGGGGCCTCACTATTTCAGATTAACCAACGACTCTTGTTTCTCTCTCTATTTGGGGAAACCAAACTATGAATCTCGAATGCAGCAACCTAGCTCTCTTTCTTTCTTCACAATGGGCTAAAATCAATTGGGAGATTATGGATTAAAATTAACAAACATGTTTTTGAGTTTTTATTTTTAAATTTTTTTAAACATTTTGTTAAACCTGTTCGTAATTTTTATTTTTTCAAAAATAAATAAAAATTAATTTACAATTTTTTCATAAGCATAAATATATATATATATATATATATAAACGTTATCAAATGCGGCCTTAGTATTTAGATTAAGGTGAAGAAGTCAGATTACTAAAAATCATTTATGAAATTAATTAAAAGTGGTCCACTTTTGCTTACAAGAGCAGAGACATCATATGCAGCTGCAAGTCAATAATCAGCTTGAGAAAAAGATAAACTAGAATATATTTTCTTCTTCTTTGAATGATTCTTGTAGCATAAGCCCAAAACATTTTCAACACGTATATTCAATATTATAAACTATTGCTAGCTAATCCATGGCAATTCAATTTCACATTAACTAGTCAAGATTTTCATCCAAAATTTGTTGTTAGGTACTACTAAACGACGAAGAAGTGGTATAAATTTATTTACAAATCTAACTCAAGAAGTCGAGGTAAATATATATGTATATATATATATTTATACAATATAATGATCTAGAACGTTTATATTTAAATTGAATAGGATGGTTTTATTATGCGTAAATTCAGTAGTAAGGCCGGTTCATGCCTAAGCAAAGTGATGCACTTGCTTCAGGTCTCAATCCTTCTTGGCTTGTATAGAATGCCCCAATTTAAATACATGTTCTTGCATAACTTAAAAAATAATAGTGCAAAAAAAACAAGGCCCTTATGCTACCCTAACAAAGGCATACGAAAGTTTAACTAGCTCTATACAAGGCCTTACGAAAGCTGATGAGAAGCTAAAAGGTAAAAGATACTATCCAAAAACTTTGGACCAACTCTCACATCTAGAATTGCTTGGATCTATATATATTAAAATTAGAATAAGGCTGCATATTTTCCCAAGGTCCCAAATTTGAACCCTTGCTTTTTTTTTTTAAATATCTTTGTAGACCCTGCAAATAATCTCCCTTGTTTAAAGGCTTAGGAAAAATAATAAACTCTCCTTATTCTGAGGCTTATCAAAAAAAAAAATCGTTACGCAAATGCCTGTAAAAAAAATCCTTATCCGAAAGGTCATAGCAAAATAAAATCCCTCCTTGTCCATAAGTCGTCCAGGACAAAAAATTATTTAAAAGGCCAATTTAGTAAAAAAATCTCATTTCCTAAACATCTCCAATAACATAGGCGGCAAGAATAGATATACAATCAAAAAAGGGTTTTAAATAATAAATATTGTTTAAATATAAAAGTTTTATATAAGATTCTGCTATATGCCCCCAAGAGTGTTGAGCCGGCTCTGTTTAATAGGATATTTTGAAATGTTAATAGGCATTGAGAAATTTAACCAAACAATTGGTGGGCATGTCCTTAAACATAGACCTCAAAAATGAGTAAAATGATAGATGCACTACATAAAGAGAGATAATGAACTAAAACTCTTTCACCTCAAAATCTGCAGCAAAGTGGAGACCAAAAAGTGTCACCTTCTTTATGGAGCAGAGAGACCTCTTTCTTAGTGATGAAATCAAAAACTAGTGCTCAAAACCTCACTAAATTAGTGTGTCACGAATTTATCTGTATCACAATATTATCTGTATCATCTATCACTCACACTAATTTATCTGTATCACAATATTATCTGTATCATCTATCACTAGGAAATATTATTATGGTCTCTTGAGATAATTCCATTTTAATGCTCTTTTAGTGAACCAAACATTCCATAAGAGAGGTTTGTGAATTTTTTTTCGCCCAAAATAGAAGAGATAGTAGAAATACTTTGCAAATCTTATTTTAACAAAAAATTTCCCCAAGAACTAATGATAGCTATCCAGAACTAGAAATACAAAATATCTTAGTATTAAGGAAAAAAAAAAGAAAAAACTTTCTATGACCCAAATTAGAAATGCAATTATATGGTTCAATGAATGGGATGGTTTAATTTATTAAATTTATTATAACTTTTAGTCGTTTTATTTAATAAAAAAATGGGAGCTGCTAAACATTCCCACACAATTTCTTCGGACCCATCCCCCCCCCCCCCCCAAAAAAAAAAAATGAAGGGAATCGGGAGTTAAATCCTTGAAAGAGTGGAATAAAAGCCAGTATGGTAAGGCAGTTATGGGCCCTAAGCAAGAAATCAAACTCTGTTTGGGTCAAATATAGTCAAACAAAATAGCTGGCAAGGAATTTTCATTCCTGCAAAAGCCTCTTGGACAGTAAGAAATATATTCAAATTAAGGATATTGTATGAAGTCATTTACAAATATATGCTCTCATGTGGTGGTCCATTCTCACAAGGTCCAGCCAATCCCCAATTATGTAAATGAAATGTATAAAATATAAATGTATTACAAAATGAATATATAAATATACAGATTACAGATCAAAAGTAAATCAAAGAACTACAATTTACAAAAAGGCCGTACCAAACAACAAGAAGCTCACCTTAATCTATATATATAGACAAGAAGTGAAGGCAAATATCTCGCACGGAGCAGCATTGTATTCGTCATGGTTAATTGAGCAACAATGGTTTGACATCATATGATGAAGCTACGGTGCTATCAAAATAAGTCCCTGTTGATGTTGAAGAAACATCCCAAGACTCGAAGAAATCAGTTCTGCTGTATTCAAATACTTCATAATTTTGATGAGTCGTGGTATTTTCTCGCATCATTCTAATTCCTTCCAACTCAACTGCTACATCTTTCATTGTGGGCCTCTTCTTCCCATTCAAGTTCAAGCATCTTTTTGCGAGGTGAGCAACAGCTGCAATCTCTTCTCTCCAATCCTCCTTCATAATTTTTTGATCAATAATCTCAAATAAATGATTGTCCTCAATTGATTGGATAAAAAATGTAACTAAACTCCTACTTTCTTGTGATTTGTTAGAAGATATTGCTTTTTGCCCAGTTAAAAGCTCAACAATAACAACTCCGAAACTGTAAACATCACTTTTTCCAGTAAATTGACTTGATTGGAAGTACTCTGGATCCAGGTAACCGAAAGTGCCCTGGACTCGTGTCGTAAAGTGTGTTTGATCAACATCAACTGATCTTGATATTCCAAAGTCTGCAACTTTTGCCCTATATTTATCATCCAATAGTATGTTCGTTGACTTAATGTCTCGATGATAGATGGGTACGGATGCTGCATAATGTAAGTAGGAAAGAGCTCCTGCTATTTCTGTGGCAATCCGCAAACGCATTTCCCAGGACAATGGAAAATCCTTGTTTGGGTGATGTATATGTTGAAAAAGTGTTCCATTTGAGATATACTCATAAACTACAAGAGGAGCTTCTGTCTCTAGGCAACACCCCAAGAGCTTAACTACATTCCTATGGTTGTTGATTTGTGAAAGAATGGCAACCTCATTAATAAATTGTCCAACATTTCCTTCATCAACTATCTTAGACTTTTTAATAGCTACAATTCTTCCATCTGACAACATTCCTTTGTAAACAGTACCTTGGCCTCCTTGGCCAAGGATACGGTCCTCATTGTAATGATCAGTGGCCTTCTCTAACTCTTTTGAGCTGAACAATTTGATTTTCTCAACACTACCATCACTTGAAGACAATTGTTCTTTCAATATTAATCCACCATTCCGTTTAAAGAATTTTTCTTTGCGCTTCTTACTATTTCTTTTTTTCAGTACTCTGTATAGCCACCAAGAAGCAATAAGTAAAAACAATGCCCCAATTCCAGAGCACAAACCTACACAACTCAAAACATAAGAATATACTTATAAGAATTAGATGTTTGATGGATGCATCAAGAATAAATAAATTAAGTAAAAGGATATGTCATTATTACTATCCGGGGTTGTACATTCTGTCAATAAAGATGCAAGTTTGGGAAGATCAAAACACAAAATAATTTAGTTTATTGGTTGATATCTTTTCTGGTATCTTCATTTTTTGTTTCCATTTTAAGACTAACTTGGCTGGTTTACTAGTTTATCATCCTCCACAAAATGCTAATTTGACAAGTATGACTGTTTGATGAATATAGCTCAAGTATCTTCTTACTTGTTTTCTATTCCTCAATAGGTCTCTTACAATTTTAGAAACATGCAGAAGTCACCTTGGACAATTGAAAAGATTTCGTAACCTATCAACAGATTTTTACGCATTTTCTTCCTGCTAGACACAAAAATTGTGGGATCCACAAGAAGCCCTAATCAGTAAATCTTTTACTAAGTCGACGTTTAATAGTCTACTGTGACATTGCTGATATTATTAATCTCCGCTAAGTCTAGTTCTTAATTATTGCTAGTGTCCCTTGTTGACTAAACTGGTCATTTGGATATGTTAAATTATGTTGTGCCACACAATTTTGGCAAAAACAGTGAGTTATATTCTTAAAGATTAGTGAAATCAAATACTAACCCAGAACAACAATAAGCCGGGTAGATCCACTGGTCCGATTCATGAAGCAACCTGTTCCATTTTGCAATGCATCACCATAATATCCCTTCGGGCAAGAACAAAAGAAACCTCCTGGAAAATTTGTGCATGTCCCATTGCAGGGATTTAAAAGTGCACACTCATCGATAACTGAATTTAAAAAGAAAAAAAAAAAAGATGACAAATCAGAAGGAAGAACAACAGATAATATTATTTATATAATACAATGATCTAATACTTAAATTTGAATTGAATAGGACGGTCTAAAATAAGGTTAAGCGATAAGATAGTTTTGACATAATCAATTCATGTAATGTGAAAATAGGCGTTGAGAATTTTAACCAAACAATTGGTGGGCATGACCTGCAGCAAAGTAGAGAATGGAAGTGCCACCTTCATTATGGAGCAGCTACAGAGACTTTTTTTTCTCAATGATGAAATAAAATTCAAAATTTTCATTTTATCTTCTTACACTACCCATAATTCCACCTATACCCTCATCCCTAACCTTCCAACTTCTGATTACACCCGTATTCTTTCAAACTCTTAACTTTACCCCATCCCCCAACCACCACCTCTGACCGCCACTGCTGCACCTCTGACCACCAACCCCCAGCCCCCCCTCCCCCACCGGTGACCTCCTTTCCCACTGCAAGCCCCCTCCCCCACCTTCGCCAACAGCCAGCACCCTCCCGCACCTCCAGTAACCCTCCTCCACTCATTTACTTAGAGCCCTAGGTGTGTGTACCTAAGCAGCCTATCCCTTGAGCCACCACGGTGATGCAGTAGTAAATTTTTTTAAATTATCAACTATTAACAACCGAAATGGTCACATTGGTGCTGAATAGACTTTTGTATCGGCTGCAAACCGATACGTATCATGAACTAGTCAATATAAATATGAATTTTCTTTCCTACCAATTTACCAGAATGCATCAGTATCGAAAAGGTTAAAAACCGCCAATATTGAAAATTATTCATTATCCATTGAATAGATCATAGTATCAATGTTAAGGAAGAAATTGAAAACTTTCAACAGATATAAGTTGCTGTGGTTACCTAGACAACCATTAGGAATATAAGGGTTCCCTTCATATCCCTTGGAGCATTTGCAGCGATACCCGGGACCATTGTCGAAGTCTTCACAATCACTGTTATCATCCTTGCAAGCATAAGTTGATAGATTCTTCTTGGCTTGATCACATCTTTGGTTCCCTACTGCCCAATCAAGCACCACCGGAAATTTTGTTCTTCCTTGCAAGTCCTTTAGATCTAAAGAAGAGAAGCTATAAGCAGTTTCCTCGGCTACAAAAGCATAGCTGCATGGATTGAAGTCCGATACACGGGTATGTCTGTCGTGGCTGCTGACTCGGATGCTCAAACTCTTCATTCCCTTGGGGATGAATGTCTGGCAGCAGCCAAAGCCAGAGCAAGAGCCGTTGGTTACGTTGTTGATGCTGTCACATAGTGACAAGCAACCCGCAGTGTTGTTTCCTTCATTGGAACCCTGAATAACTGCAATGGTGTCGCAGCCAACCCCTGTGAGCTTGTTTCGGGTATATGAGATGGGGAATTCAGGCAATGTGATATAGGGTTTAGTGTTGCAGCCTGAAGACTCTGGTTATTGTAGCAATCTTGCGCAGTGAAAAATGATATGCTCAATTCACCAGAAAGAACTATGTCTGTGATCTCTGTGTTATTCATTTCTGAAAACAGCTTGGGAGGGTTGTAGGTGTGGTTACAAGTAACCTTAAAATGTTGTTCTATGTAGCATCCTTCAGTTGTACCAAATGGGTATGGGATGCTAATGTTACCACAATGATTTTCGCAACCAAGCAAGGTTTGAGCAGGAGCAGGAGCAGGAGCAGCAGCAAGAGCAGAAGCAAAAGCTGCTCCCAAAACACATGCCAACTTAAGCAGCAGAGAAATCAAAGGTAAATACATGGATAGAGTTAGCTATTCAGGTATCAGATAGTTCTATTTTTGTAAATGATTTTAAGCTGGAGGTGCTATTTATAAGAAGGTTTCCTTGAAAAAAAGGCATCAGCTATCATTGAATTGGTTTCTTTTCAAAGGGAACATGATTGAAAGGTCATTAAACAACCAACTCAAGAGAGACTGGGTCCTTCAATCTACGTTAATTAATAGTCATTTAACACACTTTTGACAATGGAAGCACAGTGATCGGAACCAATCAAACTACATATAGTCATGACATCATGGAAACAATATACTTAATATTTAGATTAAAGTGTCATTTCTGAAATTAATTAAATAGGGACCACTTTTGCTTTCAAGAGCACAGAAATCTATAGCCGCAAGGCAATAATCAGCATGAGAAAAACATAAATTACTAGCACAAATTTTTCTTCTTAGATTTTTTAATCTTTCTTAAGTCCAAAAATATTCGAACAGGTTTATTCAACACTGTTACTACTTACATCTGTCGTGATTGAATTTCACATTAAGTAGTCAAAAGATTTTCACTACAAAATTTGTTGTCAGGTACTACTAAAGGATGAAGAATTGGTATAGGGGATCTAACTTAGGAAGTGAAGGTAAAAAAATAAACTTATTTATATAATATAATGATCTAATAAGTTTATATTTGAACTGAATAGAATGATCTAATAAGGTAATGCATAAATTTAATAGGATAGTTTGACATGCATGTAGGCATTGAGAATTTTAACCAAGCAATTGGTGGGCATGACCTTAAACATGGACCTGTGGTGAAGTAACTCAAAAATGAATAATAAACACATAGATGCAATACATCAAGAGAAATAATTTTAAAAGTTACATGATCACGTGAATCTTTATATTTGGATAGGAGCTTTACCTGTTCATGAGAATATTGGGTATTTATTGGCTCATAAGTACCGCATAACTTTTCATACCAATACGGATGTTTTAGAAATTTTGCCATTCAACTATATTATGTGGAGGTGTTATTTATTTTGAAAATATGCATAAAAATGGAGAAATTATGATTTTTGTTTAATGAAGGTAAAATGTTAGCTGAAAAATATTTGGGAGCTTTAATTGAGCACTCTCAATCCACTCCCAATTATGTGACATGGGTTCTCGCTCTATCTCTCTCTTGTTTCCTTTCTAACTCGGTAGAGGTAAAAATAAAAGTGATATATTAAAGAATGTAATATCACTCAACATTAGTTACAAGTTTACAACCAATAATTTTTCTTATTACAATTAAAAGAAATAAGTAATTTTGTTGAGATATCTCAAATTCACAACCCCTATGTATAATGCGTTTATGAAGTGCGGCTTCGCTTTTTTATTTTATTTTATTTTACTTATTTATTTATTTATTTTTGTTTTACGAGGCTTAAAAACCGAAAACATGATTGGAGGCTCTTTTAGTTAAATGTAAATTTACCCTGTGTTTAATTGGAGAATTTAGAAAGAGATGGAAAAGGAAAAAAAAAAAAAAATAGGTAGAATATGAATAAAATATACCTACATTTTACCTAATTTTATACACTTTTCCCTTTCACTATCCAAATCCATTTTCAAATTCTCTAATTAAACACAGCGTAAATTTACATTTAACTAAAGAGTCTCCAATCATGTTTTCGGAAAGAGATTTAGAAAGGAAAAAGGAAAAGGTAAGTGAAATATAAATAAAATATACCTATATTTCACTGAATTTCACGCACATTTTTCATTTTTCTTTCCCTTTCCAAAATCCCCCAACCAAACATAGGGGATTTTAGATTAATGAAATTGATATTAAGATTTCATAAGATTAATGACATGCAATATTTCATACTAGTTGGGATTACTCAATATTTTCATAGGCATAGAGAAATTTCAATACAAAGAATTTTTAGCTCTTCAAAGAGAAATTTCAATTCGTCACAAAAAAATTTGTCACATCAAAATTTGAAATTTTTATTTGACGAGTTAAAATTTTTTTAAAAATATTATTGAGAGATCTTAACTAATAAGAAAAAATATATTGGATCTTTCTTACTATCAAAAGTTAGAGAGGGATGTTTTACTAATTTTTTCAAATTTAAATTATGAGTGGTGCTACATCTCCTAATACATCACCCCCATTTTGACCTCTAATGAAGTGGAAGAGAGAGAGAGGGGTCGTTTGGGAAGCTGGCTATTTTAGTTGGCTTTTTGGCTATTTTAGTCTGGTTAAAAAAGTTGTGTTTAAGAAGTTGGTAGGCCTTTTTTTTTTTTTTTTTTTTTGTAGTTGATTTGATGGTTGTGAGAAAAAAAGTGTAATGATTATAATTTAGATGTAACATTTTGTTTTATTGTCAATTTTTACCTCTTAATTTTTTTTTTTTTTTTTTTTAGGGTAACTTACATGTAGATTCTAATAGGTAAACTTACTGTCCAATAGGTCCTATGATAATTAATGATATTTTTCATCTAACACTATAAAAAAAAAAAAAGGTCACTAATTGTTAATTTCAACTACAGTTTGAAAATTTTGTCATAAAAAATGTTACTAATTATATGTTTTAGCAATAGTTTAAAAAATCATCACAAAAAAATGTCGCTAATTTTCAACTTTCAGCGACAATTTAAAAAATTCGTCACAGAAAAAGTCACTAATTGTAAATTTTAGCGACAATTTATAAAAATCAAGACAAAAACGTCACAAATTGTCAATTTTTAGCGTCATATGCAAAAAATAGTAACAAAAAATTCTTTTTAGTTAAGATTTTATTAGAACTTATTTTCAATACTTGATAGGAATTAAATCCAACTATTAGGGCCTATTAGTAATTTATCTTATCGACTATTTTAGCACAAAAAAAGGCCATTGCCAAAGAGAGGAGGGATGAGGAGTGAAAAGTGTGGGTCCATTCCACATCATTGGGAATATATTGAAGTTGCCCAATTAGAACTCCCAAGCATTTTTTAACTGACATTTTACCTTCCCTAATATTGTAATTTATTATGTAAAATTAATTTTTTTCTTCAATTTTTTAAGAATTTTTTTTAGAGTTAATTTAATGAAAAGATTATAATTATTGAATTGATTTATTTTTTTATATAAATAATATGTATTAAAATTTTTACAAAATAACTTATTCAAATCACCAAAATAAAAATCATGCTAAATCTCACAAATCCCTTAAGTATACACTAAATTTGAAATAAGCCAAAGTCATCCAATATAAATAGAACCAAGGATAAATTACACCATTTGTTCGATAGTACTGACCTCCGTCGAAATTTTTGAAATGACATTGAACTCCCTGGTCAAGAGAAATTATTGGTCAATCTTGGGTACTGTCACATGTGTCTTAATGTTGTTGTGATTGATAAAAGGAGTAGAGTTCACAAATTTGTATTGAGTGATTGAAAAATATAAAGAGACATAGTGATTTGTGATTAATAAGAGACATGATTACATGGTGTTCCTAGACCAACTAATAATTTTTCTCTAGTCAATGGGGTCAAATTAACGGATTAATAGCACGGAATATTTTATAATTGACCAATGCTAACAAGTGTCTCATGCATTGTTTAATATTGAAAAGTATGTATAAAGTATTTTAAAAATATATAAAGGCTTTTGTTATATATTAAGAAAGTATTAAATAAGTACATTTACTTCTATTTGTATAGAAAATAACACAACATTAAAATTTATCTTAATTAAAGATTTTTTATATTTACAATGAGACCAAAATACCCTATTTGCTTTGCAGCATTTTCCTCCTTTATTTTTGATGGAATTTTTTTAATATGTTTTGTTTAAAAAAATTAAAATTTAGTTTGGTGAAAAATAATTTTTTTAAAAATCAAACACTTATTTCATATGATCTTTTTTGGAACATAAAACAATATTTAAAAATTCAAATATATATTTAAAAAATTATAATTCTCTAAAAATAAAATTTAAATACAAATTCTATAAATTCAATCAAATAAAAATATTTTGCAACTATATTTTTTTCAAAAATACATTCATAAATGTTGGTCGAGTTCTCACCATATTAGAACCATTAAATATATATATAGAATGTTTTTTATTTTATTTATTTAGTTGCATGTAGTAGTTAAATAATTTTTGTCTTAAAAAACAAAGAGTAGTTATGTCTATATGAATAAAAAATTAACTCTTCAAAAATATCATAATTAAATTTCATTGTACCCTTACATTTTCCATGTGTGGGAAATTAAAATTCATCTGTTAACAAGACCCATATATAAAAAAGTCAAAAAGTGTATTAATTTTAGTAAAAATGCATTAAATTTAATGAAAAATGTCCGGTGTTCTTCAAATTTTTTGTCATTTACTTGTATCTTAGGGATACTTGTTAGCAAGACCGCTTATAATTTTAATATTTTTATTTTTCCTTCTTTTTATTCCAAAAATACATTTTTCTTACACATATCATGTACCGCCCCACACCCTAGCACACGCCCCATAAAGCCCTAATAATCTATGATTGAACCCGCTGCCTTGTGTTATCTCAGACATGTCCGAATGAATTCCCTTCATACTCCTCTATATTTTATTTTTTAGACTCCATTCTAGGCTTTCATTGATAATCTAAACCGCTCATTTTGTAATCTCAATAATTTAGATGAATTATGCATAAAATTAGTTTCATCGGATATCACTAGATAATATATGAATAAATTGTATTTTGTTTTTTAAAATGGACAGTAGTTGTGAGTTCAAACTTAAACCTTTCCTTTTATAAAACTAAAGTAATTTGTTTATGTATTCATCGATATTCGATGAAGTTGATTTTTGCACAAACAGTCTTCATAGTGAGATTTACAAGTTGAATGGTATTGATTATCATTGTGGGCCTAAAATAAAGCCCAAAAAATAAAATATAAAAAAATATAGAGGATAAGAGTCTAAAAGGGAGGCGTACGCCAGATGGTTACACTCGGCTTATTGAAAAAGAAAAGAAATGAGAGAATTATTAATAATGTGAAAAATGATGAGAAATAAAAAAAATAATGATTATGAGAAAATCAAAATAAAACCAAACTTAAGTTTTGTTTCTCACTAAAACATTGTGAGATTTGATAAGAAACCAAAATGGAGTGTTAGATGATGACGAAGGGGTGTGTTGAAGAATGAAGGTGATGTCGAGTCTAGCTGACAATGATGCGATTTAGAGGTGCCTGTCGATCGCCCGAACTCCACTCCGCGCGCAAGGGCGCGAATTGTTGTTCTAGCTACTACAGTTCGGCCTCCTGTCACGGTTCTGAATCTAATCTCACAAAGTGCAATGTAAGACTGATAAATCACCAAAGAGTCCAAATCCGACAATTGGTTTTGGAAAATCAATTTTAAATCAAAAAGCGCCAAACATGGATTGCTTTACCAGATTTCAGAGTCGCCACCTAAATATTTTATTTTGGGAAAATTTAGGAAACCCTGATTCGTGCTTAAGGCCATGTGTTCGTCATCACCAAAGTTGCCTCGGCTCGGGAACTTGGGTACGAGAGGGGAAGGTCCTGAAATGAGCACCCCCGCTCGGCTGATCAAAGATCGGCCTCTACTAACATGATATGTTGTTTTTGAAAACACATGTGTTCTTATTCTGGTGTATTAATCTAGAATTACTATGTGATGCGTACAACATACAAGTATAGACTAAATTACTCAACTTGGAACAAAACATCTCATGTTTGTTTTTCGAAAATGGTTTGAAAGTGCTACCCGCAAGTAGGCTAAGACGTGGATTTGCCACCCTCAAGTGGGCTTAGAAAAAAACATGATTTTGCCACTTCAAGTGGGCTTAAAATGCACATTTTGACGAATTATTCCAATTCAAGTAATGAAGCCTTCATTCACAGGCATTCACACAGTTAAACACATAAGCACATTACCTCATGGCAAGCATGCTATCATGGTAGTCACTTACACACATGCAAGGATGCTAAAGCGTAAGCACTCACAGTGTACTCCGAGCCAAAAGATAAGCTAGTTAGTAATCATGCATGATCCTAGCTATGTCAACAATGCCTAATGCAACACATGCAAAAATGCAACTAAGATAGGCTCGACTATTCTAAGATGTCATGTGAATGCAACACTTGATAACATACTTTGAAACACGTATTCAAGAAAGTGTATTAAGATATAATGCAGTTTGAATGATGCTCCGAGCCCGGTGCATGCAAGACAGATGCATGATGCACGCATGGAAAGCGTAAGGATGCTAATTGAAAATGACCCTAATCTAACCACCGAAAGCGGATAAATAAAAGGGAGAAAGACGTGGAGTTGGAAGACATGCATCACACACACGCACACTTATTACAAAATTTGCCCTCTCGACAGAGGGTCCGAATAAATCAACTAACTAGCTACGTTAAGCTAATTAACTACAAACCAACTAATTAACTAACTATTCTAGCTAATTAATTATTACAAACCAAATTGAATTGAATAATCAGCTAATCTAAGCTAATTAATTAAACTAATTAATTACAACACATGTAATTAACTACAGCTAGCTAGTAAAGCGGTAAAATGGAGCCTCGAGGCGAGGGGTGTATGCATGCTCAGTCGGCTTCACTCGGAAATCCACTACCTTGCCTCGTGATGCCTCTGTTTGCACTCTTTTAGACTTCTGAAAATTGTGCCAACTTCCAAGATGCTTCTGATCCACCTTATGACCATGCTGAGGGGTGGTCGGCCAAGAGAAATGGCCGTCGGCTAGAGTTTTATGGCTATCGGCCAATTTTGATAGCCGATCGGCAGACTTGGTGGCCGGTCGGCAGCTCTGATGGCTGGTCGGCCACTGCTTCCTGCAATTTCTCCTTTTTGCTACAACATAGCACAAACAAAGGCATGGCAGTGTATTTGCAAGGTATGTGTGCACAACCACCCTCCCTATCATTTCTCAAGCTCAAGGGAGTGCGGTACTAATCACGCATCTCAAAGCATGATGGCCAAAGAAAGCCGAGTTTGCACAATTCAATGTCAATGAATGCACAAATGACACAATGAACCTCCACCTTATCATACATGATCAAAGGTGTCGGTGACCTAAGGAATGAGGCACGTTTCATCACTTTGAGTATGAAACGTCCCCCTTTCCTCGTGTTTGGATTAACATCCAATCCCAAACACAATGCAATGCAACACACATGCAAACAACATGCAAAGCAAACAACATGCAAATCTTGACATGTTAACACTCATGCACAACATACTAGAACACTTAAGCACTAAGCACTAGTGAATGATACAACACTAGGAACATGTAACACAATGCTCAATGGGCTAAACCACCACCAAATAGACCTCATGCATGCCAAAACAGTGGCTAAAAAGATCTGAAATGATAGCAATAAAAGCAATAAAATGCATGCTCATACATTGGCCCATCAACTAGGCATAAGAGCACAACTCTCAAACACAATCAAAGAGGGATATGCATGAGAATATGGCAATGCTATATGCTCTGAAATAAAGTGTTAAATGATGCCAAATCATGCAAATAGCCCAAGCAATGCATGCTAGTGGACTCAAAACACAAAGCTAGTGAGCAAGATTGAACTAAGGCTATACAAAGCAAGGCATGCATGACCAAAACAACTTAAAATAGAGCTAAGACATGTCAAAACATGAGCAAAAGCTTGCTGGAATGGAGCCAAAAGCATGTTAAAACCATGGTCCAAAGCATGATGCATGTTAAGGCTATATGAAGGATTGCATTACAAGTACATGAAGTATGCAACAAGTGATCAAACCAACCCAAAACAGAGGTACAACATGTTAGAAAAGTCACAAAAACATGCTAAGATGGAGCCTCAAGGAGATATAAAAACATGCTAACTAGGTGAGCCAATACCACATGCAAACAAGGTATAAAAGGGGGGGACCACCCCCATCTATTTGGAGCCTCAAAACACACTTTCCACCACTAAAATTCCTCTAGAATTCAGTGGTGAAGAGGCCAAACAAAGGTGATCCAAAGGCCTAAAAGAGATGGCTCAAAACAAGGCCAAGTAAGGCACAAAAGGGGGTAGACCACCCCCAACACCAAAGAGGTCCCAAACAAACACTTTAAGCACTTAAAAATGAAGCTTTTTACAATTGAAAGTTAAGCCAAAAGAAGCATGCAAATAGGGCCCAAATAAGCTATGAAAACAAAGCTTTAAAGAGGTAAGAGACTCACCCTTGAAGAACCTCTTTAGAACATCAACTTCAGAGGCAAAAACCAAGATTAAACCACTCAAAATGCAACCTCCAAGAACCTCAGCTCAGTAAGGAAGGTGTTTCACCAGGTGTTTGTGTGCAAAAGTGTGAAGAAATGACACTTTTGAGCACAAACAAGCACAAATATAGAGAGAGAGGAAGAAATATAGAGAGAGATATATGTTTTGTATCTCAAATTTTCAGAACCTCTGGAAAGGGAGAGGGGCCTCCCCTCTTATAGAAATCCAAGTCTCAAGCTTGTTGAACAAGCTAGAGGCTTGGTTTTATCCCTCCATGCACGTGTATGGTTTAATCCCTCTTATAGAAATCCAAGTCTCAAGCTTGTTGAACAAGCTAGAGGCTTGGTTTAATCCCTCCATACACGTGTATGAGTTCTATGCTCACCAGCTGGCACAGCTGGCAAAGAAATATCTGCAAAAGCAAATAAAAAGGCCTCGGCCAACAAACATGGCCGACCGGCCAAAAATGATGCCGACCGGCCACCACTGATGGCTGATGGAAAGAAGGAAAGGCCGATAGGCATTAGGCTTGGCCGATGGGTTGTGTGGCTGGCCAACAAGCCACCCTCTTCCCTCAGAAACAAAACCACAAGTTCTTGGTCCACAACCAAGCACAAAATAGACAAGTTGAGAGGTTCTAAGGCAAGGCGCACAGCCGAGACCTTCAGGAACTCAAAATGAACACGAGCATAGATGATCATCGAGTGTTTAAACGATGACGTCCAAGTCTTGAGGACGGTCAAAAATGGGATGTCTACAGTGCCAAGTCCGCATCTCTCTCTCTCTCTCTCTCTCTCTCTCTCTCTCTCTCTCTCTGATTGCGGAATGCGTTGGATTATCTCACATACGATCAGCAGCGGAACAAGAGGCAGCAGCGGTGTGATTGTATGCAGGTATGGTGTTTTGTCTTCATGTCGAAATCTGAGAACAGTTTATCCTCTGAAGCAATGTTAATTCGAAAATGGTGAAATATCATATTAAACGCAACCTTGTTGGTAATTGCCTTTTTTCGATCCAATTTCTTGGAATTCATATGCAACTGGTTGTTATTACAATTGAAACTAATTAATTATTACAATACAATTGAAACTAATTAACTAGTTACACAAACTAATTAAAACATTGAATGATTAATTACAACACATGTAATAATCAACTACAACTGGCTAATAAAGCAATAAATTGGCCTTGCAGGCGAGGGAGACATGCATGCTCGATTGCTTCCTCCCAAAAATCCATTGCCTTGCCACCGGTTGCCTCTGTTTGCACTCGCCTTAATCGCTGAACATCGAATCAACACTCTAGACTGCTTCTGCCTCAAAACAGGAACACTTTGCACAAAAATGGTCTGGTGGCTGGTCGGCCACAATAAGTGGCTGCCGGCCACCTCAATTGGCCGGTCGACTACTGCAAGTGGCCGGTCGGCCACCCATTTTTCCAGGCTTCTGGTTTTGCTGCAACAGAGAACAACAAAGGCACAACAATGTATTTGCAAGGGAATGTGTGTATTGCCACCCTCCCTATCATTTCTCAAGCTCATAGGAGTGTGGCACTTGGCTCTCAAGCCACCAATCAAGTATTTTCATGCATGATGGCCAAAGAGTCAAGCTTGTACAAGCTTAATGAATGTGCAAATAGACTCGAATGGGCCACCACCCTATCATGCATGATCAAGGGTGACGGCGACCAAGAAATATGACACGTTTTATCACTGAGTATAAAATGTCCCTTATTTCTTGTGTTTGGATTAACGTCCGATCCAAACACATGCAATGCAACGCAAATGCTTATCATGTTCATGTTTTATTTTGCTCATTTTGTTAACACATTACATTACCGATTAATCCTTTAACCGATTAAGTCCAATGTGAGAGTCCTCTAAGTAGAGAGGGGTCAACCAAAGGATGGTTTAAGACATGAGAGAGCTCATGCCTTTGGCTAGGAGGAACCGTCAAAAGAGAGTTAAAGCTATTAAGCACAAGCTCTATCTCAAGCTTAAACATAATCATAAAGTTAACCAACCCTCAAAGCAAATAGAAAAATGAAGAAATGAGGGAGGTTGCAGAATTTTTGGTGCTGAAATGGCATGCTAAAGACACTAAATCATGCAAGCAACACATGCACAACATGTTAGAAGCCTAAAACATTAAAGCTAGTAAAGAGCATTACATTAGAAGCATGCAATATCAAGCTCAAACGACCAAACCAGCTTTGGATAGAGCTTAAACATGCCAAAACAGTGGCCAAAACATGATGAGGTAGTAATACAGAAAGCAAGAAAAACATGCTCATGTATTGGCTCGCAAGCTAGGCTCAAAACACAACTCTCAAAAGCAATGAAAGAGTGAAGTATGTAAGAATGTGACAAGGCTACACATACTGAAATCATATATAAAATGATGCTATATCATGCAAAACATATTAGAGGTCTTGAAACACAAAGCTAGTAAAGCCATTTACACTACAACCATGCATAACAAGACTTATATGACCAAGAAGGCTCAAAACAGAGCTAAAGTATGCTAGATCAGTGGCAAAAACATGCTGAGATCAAGCCACAAATAGGTAAAAAAACATGCTCACATGCTAAGCCATCTACACATGCAAACAAGACACAAGAAGGGGAGGCCACCCCCTCCTATTTTGGACCTCAAAACATACTTTTTGCCACTAAAATTCCCCTGGAATTTAGTGGTTAAAAGGCCAAAAAAGAGTTGTTTGAAAAGCTTTAAAAGATGGCTCAACACTTAGCAAACAAGCTACAAAAGAGGGTGGAACAACCCTAACTCCAAAAAGGCTTTAAACTACCATTTTTAACCCTTAAAAAATAGAGGTTTTTGTAGTTGAAAACTAGGCCAAAAACAGCATGCAAAGGTGGCCAAACAAGTGTGCAAAAATAAGCTTAAAAGGGGTTACGCCTATACCTTTGAAGCACAGCAACAAACAGCAACTTTCTGAGCCAAAGCCAACTTTGAGAGCCCAAATAAGATCTCCAAGAACCTCAACTACAAGGTAGTCTAATTTGGCTAAGGGGTTGTATGCAAAAATGTATAGAAAACTCACTTTCAAGCACTAAATAGGAAGAGAGAGAGAGGATTCTAGAGAGAGAGAGTGAAATTTTGCTCACAAATTTTCTGAACCCCCAAAAAGGGGGAGGGACCTCCCCTTATATAGAAATACAAGACTAAGGCTTGTATTCATCCCTCCATAGGTGACTTCAGTGATCAACAGCTGGCACAGCTGGCACATAAAATATTTGAAAAAGGAGAAAATTGGCCATCGGCCATTTTAGGTGGCCGGCCGGCCACCTCCCCTAGCCGACCGACCACATCAAGTGGCTGACAAGGAGGACAAGTGGCCGACAAGTGCCAAAAGTGGCTGACAAGGCCCTTCCCTCCTCCAAGCAAGAGGCCCCAAGGTTTGGCCCCAAAACAAGGCCAAAAAACCACAGAGGGTTTAGAGGCTCAAAGACAAGGCACTCAGCCGAGAACTTCGGGCACTCAAAACGAGCACAAACATGCACGATCATCGAGTGCGCAATTGATGGCGTCTGAGTCTTAAGATCGATAAAAAATGGGGTGTCTACACTTTGCTACATTCATCACCTGTTCATCAACAATTTCAAACAAGCGATCTTCTTTCATTAATGACACAAAATACATTGCTAAATTTCTCTCTAATGCAGGTCAGTTGAAAGAATGCACCTTCTTGCCGGTTAGTAACTCCACAAGGACTACTCCAAAGCTGTAAACACACTCTTTTCAGTCAATTGGCTTGTGTGGAAGTACTCTGGGTCCAAGTAACCAAGTGTCCCTTGAACCAATGTAGTTAATTGAGTTTGGTCTACAGGGATCAACCTTGAAGCTCAAAAATCAGATACTTTAGAAATGTAATTGTCATCTAGGAGTATGTTAGTGGACTTAACATCTCTATGAATGATAGGAGTACTAGTGGCAGATTGCAATTGTTGCCTTCTTGAGGTCCTCTGATGTAAAGATTTTAGCTGATTGAACTGATTCTTCACGTTTGGAAAGTTGTCGTTGTAACATGATGCCACCATTTTGTTGAAAGAACTTTTCTTTGAGATTGATGATCTTCCTCTGCCTAAATCCCCAATATAGCCATGAGCCACCAAGAAGTAGCACTAATATGCTTATGCTGCTGCCTACAAGGATCAAATGGAAAATGTCAATACCTACAATTCAAGTTTCAACTTCATTATAATAAAATGAAAAATCTATAAACCCAGAAAAAGAAAATAAAATGTATAACATAGATTCAAATTTAGTGTAGTGTTGGCTACACAAAAAATAAAGTTGATTAATGCATTGCGGATAATGATGAAAATTTAATCAGTAGACAATTTTACGATTAATAGCAGCTGTGAGTGTACGGTGTACCTACCTAGTGCAATGCTAATCAAGGGAAACCTGTGGTGATGAATAGGACTACAACCTGATCCATTCTTTCTGCCATCACTTTCAAAGCCCTATGGGCAAGAATAATTGTATGTGCCCTATAAATTCTGGCATATCATGTTGCAGGGTCTTGAAATAATGCACTCATTAATATCTAAAACATGGAACAATCAAGTTTGATCTTTGATGTCATATTCAGATCATAACATCAATGTTAGGAAGAAACTAAAAGCTTTCAACAGTTGTGGTTACCGATACAACCATTAGGAAGATAAGGGTTGCCTTAATATTCGTTTGAGCAATTGCAGCGATAGCCGGGACCATTGTCGAAGTCATAACAATCGCTATTAGCCTTGCAAGCACAACTAGTTAGATTCTTCATGGCTTCATCACATGTTTGGTTCCCTACTGCCCAATCAAGCATCATTAGAACCATTGTTTTCCCTTGTATGCTTGTAAGATTTGAAGAAGAGAAGTTGTAAGCAGTTTCCTCGGCTACAAAAGCATAGCTGCATGGATTGTGTAACACCCCAAATTTCTAGCCCAAATGATAATGCAACAATCATGACTCTTTCAAGGAAAACCAAATATAAATCTCCAAACTTACATTACATGACACAATAGTTCTTCATGCAACAATACATTAATCCAACAAAAAGTAAATAAACAAATAAATACCCCCAAGGGTTTATAAGTTTCCAAGGCTTGAGCCTAGTTACACAAAACGGTTATTCAAACCTACACACATATAGCTCTTGGCTTACACATAGAGTCACAGCAAAATGAGAGTCTCGTACTCTCAACACACATTTTCTCACCTTTAGTTAGGCGGCATCACCACATCTTTTCTTGCACAAAAATCCCGTAGGGTGCGCATAAAGCACAGTAGGAAATCCTTAACAAAGTATATACATTTTATACAAATCTCAAAAGATGAAATGCACATGCCATGCTATGCCATTTTGAAAGAAAATCACATCTTCATCTTTAAAAACCATCATGCTCAATGATGTCATACAATTTCAATTCTTTAAAACTTAACAATTCATTTCAAGAGCTGTAAATACGACTCTGGAAATCCCTAAGTCGGTGTCTGCAAGTAGACTATACAAGTACTACCAATTTGTCATTTTTACCGGTATTAATTAGAAGACTCGACACCTATCCGTGCGGGTTTTCGGTTTTTCACCCCGGACTCTCAGGCTAACTTATTCAGTATCATCTACGCCACGTATTAAGACTTACCAATGTATTTACCCCAAAACCATTCCATGAAAACTTGTTTCGCAACATTCTTTTCTCAATGCAAGTTTTCAAATTATCTTTGAAAGTTTAATGTAATCAAATGAATTGATATGCTAATAACACAAGATGAATATAAATATTTTTATTCCAATTCATCATCCAAGGAATAACACAATTCCCTCTTCTCAAGTATCCCTAACAATTAGTCATTTCAAGACTATTTCAATGTTTTGAACAATAATTTCCAAAATGAATAACAATTCTCATATTCCCTGAAATTCATAATTTATATAAATATAAATAAGAAATTTTTCCAAACATCTATTTATTTTGACACACAAAATAAATATAACAATATCATTCATGAATTTTCAATCTCTTTAAAAAAAAATCCCCAAATTCTAGGTTTTCTCACCAAAACTATTCAATTCAAATCTTTTGAAAGAAAACTTTCCAAAATCATCTTTTCTTCAATCAACGAAGATCAAAACCCATCAGATCATTTTAAAAGAACAAGAGACAAACTCACTTTCAAAATCGCTCAACTTCTTGAATCAACAATCAATTTTCAAAGTTATCGAAAAATGATTTCGAAAATCATCTAGATCTTGCAAAAATATATATATAACTCTAAGAAAATCCCTACCTCAAGTTTTGAAGAAGAAATGAGATGAAACCCCCAAAATCAACGGTGTCGAAATTCGATCTTCACCGCACACAACGAAGCCCTCGAGATGATAACCCACTTTGATGAAAAAACAATAGCAAAACTCAAATGGATCTTGAGAAATCAAGGGTTTTGATCTAGTTTGTGTTGAAAAATGTAGAGAGAAGAGAGAGGAAATGTTTTTAGAGAGAGAAATATACAAAAGTGATCTGAAATGTCAGATTCACGAACTGATATAACATGGTCCGCTCGAGCGTGGAAAGCCCCGCTCGAGCTTCGAATACACCTTCCCAGTACTTTTGCAGACATGTCAAACTTCTAGAACTAAACATTCTCCGCTCGAGCGCATAAACGGCCGCTCGAGCGAACAAGCAACTTCAAATGCATTTTGCATTTTTGCTTCGGCGAGCTACCAGGCAGCTCGACCCCCGTAAGCTGTGTTCTAGGCACAATTTGAGTTGGATTCGCATCTAAAGGTTTGGAGACATTACCTATTCCAAACACACCACTATAACCCGATAACCAAAATTAAGGGGAATATAAGGGAAACTAAGATATGTAACACTGTTCGAAATCATACCAACCCGAGCTCGGAACACCACAAGAGACAAGTCAAAATTGGGATTGCTATAAATTGAAGCCCCATATGCTGGTCTGGTTGTAGTAGCTATGGACTTCAATGTTGTAATTCGTCACTCCCTTGGGGATACTTGTTTGGCAACAGCCAGTGCTAGAGCATGAGCTGTTGATCACATTGTCGATGCCATCGCATAGTGACATGCAACCCTTAGTATAGTTTTGTCCTAAGGAACCGGTGATATGTTTGTATTTTTCCATAATAATACAAGAAAAATATATAAAATAAATTAAATAGAAATGACAAAATAATTTTTTTTAAATTAAAATGATAAAATATAGAATAAACGACATAACTAAAAATGCAGAAATGAATTAGATTACATTACTAATAAAACAAATAATTAACATGGATAACTAAAGATTAGAACTCATCTTTGTAAACTAAATATTGAAAAATTTAAGAACAAATGATAAGAAAAGAAGCAAACTGAAACTTGCAATAGACAGTTTCCTTAAAACAGATTCACCACTTCCTGATGGATACTAGAGGTATGCCACAGTCTGTCTCCCAAGATACGATGGTCGAAACCAGCTAATACAGAAGCACCTTCTAAATAGTTTCAGCAAACATGACAATGGATGCACTCTCTCTAACAAAAACCAAAGAAGAGATTAGCAAAGGAAGATAGGAAAAAGTTTCTTTAGTGTAAAAAACCATATAATTTTTTATCTTAAAACACCATCTCCATTTTCCATCAAATATCTCTCCAAAATTATTCTACCAAGTTGGAGGGGAAAGGTGTTAGGTTTTTATTCTTGGCAATCCTATTTGACAAAACTCCCTTCAGTTGTACTTTTATTCGCTCTTTTTATTTCAGTGAGGCTATGAGTTTTTAGATGCGAATCCAACCCGAATTGCGCCTTGCAGAGAAATTTCAAAAGATAATTCTTTCATGTTTGCTACTTCGCTGACTATGACGGGGATCAAGCTGCCTGGTCAGCTTGCGGGGGTCTAGGCGGCAGCGCCTCTTGGCAGGTCTAGGGCAGCGCCCCCGAAGCAAAATGCAAAAATGCATTCAAAGTTGCAGGTCCGCTCGAGCAGCGGTTTGGGCGCTCGAGCGGAGAATCCTTGGTTCGAAAAGTTTGATCGCCTGCAAAAATACTAACAGTTGCATTTTTCCGCTCGAGTGGAAATTCCTGCGCTCAAGCATAGGTTCGCTCGAGCGGCCATTCCGGCGCTCGAGCGGAGATCACGGAACATATTGCTATAAATATGTGTTCCAGTCAGATTTTAGGATTACGCTTCTAGATCTTCTTCTTGGATATTAGGGTTTATATCTGGGGCAATTTTACTAGTTTTCTTTGATGTTTTGATTGAGTATTCAACTAATGGTTTAAGAGGTATACATCAAAGGATTGTTTATTTATTCAATAAAAAAAAGAGAGTTGTTCTTCGGTGGATTCTGGAGAATTCGAGCCTGAAGCTTTGGTGGATTCTGGAGTGGCTCATCATCGTGGATTCGACATCGGCGTTGTGGATTCAACGTTGGGCAAGACAATTCCGAGGTGAAAACGGGGTTGGAAGAGGCACATTGGGGTCGGTTCAATTCGAGCGTAGATTCATTAGGCTTGTGTAATTCCTTTGTATCTTCTTAGTGGATTGTTTTGTGGATTTTGCCTGTATTTTTTTTTATCACAATTGGAGGCGCTCCAATTGTGATTTTTTCACATAAAATCGTTATGTCGATTTGTCTTGATTGTTTGATTGAGATTGTTATTTACTGCTTAAAATTGATACATAATCACAAATCCATTATTTTCCATTTTAATTTCGAATTAAAATTGGGATTGTTCCCAATTTTGATTGGAATTGTTCTACTTTAATTTCGAATTAAAGTTGCCAAAAACCCATTATTTTCCAACATGATATAGTTGTAGGTGTCACAACCTACGGCTGTGAACTTGTTTCGGGTATTTGAGATGGGGAATTTGGGTAATCTGATCCAGGGTTTAAAATTGTCTTCCCCACCACCCCCTTTATTAAAGCAATCACGCCCTATCCAGGCTATACGGAATTCACCAGAAAGAAAGATCTCTGTGATCTCTATGTTACTTTGAATCGTATTTAAATACAGCTTGGGAGTGTCGTGATCAGTGTCGTTACAAGTAACTAGAAAATCATCGGCTATGTGGCATCCTTCAGATGTACCAAATGGGTAGGGATGCTAATGTTACCACTAAATTCTTGGCAACCAGGCAAGGTTTGAGCAGTTGCTGAAGCGGCAGCAAAAGCTGCTCCCAGAACAACCCATGCCAACTTAAGCTGCAAGCAAAATGAAAGCTAAATTATGGTACATGGTTAGAGCTGGGTTTTCGGGCATCAGGTAGCTTTATGGTTGTACTTCATTTTGAGCTGGAGCTTGTTATTTACATGGAAAATAAAAATAAAAACATAAGCAAATAAAGGCTCTCTAATTCTTTGACTTTTTTTGTTTTAAATTTTTTTTTTCATAAATTTAATATTCATATACAATTAATGAAATAGATGATGAAATGAAACGAGTATAATATGTATAATATGTTGTGGAAGTCCAAACACGTGAATTGCTCAAGTGCCTTGCAGTTGAGATGAGTTATTGTCACACAAATAGAAATATTGCGGAGAATCAACAATGATACATTCCCTAATTTTGGAATTTTAATTAAGTTCTAATGACATTGAAAATAAAAAATAAAAAATAAAGACTAAAACATCACATCACAGTAAAACCCACCCCCATTAGAGCTCCTACATTATGGTTTTAAAACATTTTTGTTATTACATACATTATAACTTGGCTTATTGTAATTCATTTATTTGAAAACACAAAGTCATAATTTATAAATGTGCCACTACCCCTATCTTAAAAAAATATAAATATGCCGCTACCATATTTTGTAGAAAAATATTATGTAAAAAAATTTATGGTGATTTAACATTTTAATCTTATTGGTGAAAGACTTGAATAAACAATAGTGTGTAACATTCACTATAAAAGGTGTTATTGTTTTAATTAATAGGGAAATAGGAATACGTATTTTAAGGTTGGTTTAAAATATGAATTGTTCTTTGTAGTTGTATAAATTATAGATAATATTTTTGTCAGAAATTTTCATTTAACATACTTAATAAAAAAATAAAATTTTTAAGTATCCTCATATATAACAATAAAATTACTAGAAATATTATTTAAAATATATTTTTGATATCATTAAAAACTGTTAATTGATTTAATAATTTATTAATAAAAAATGTCATTTGTTATGTGATTAAAAATTTGAACGGATGTGATGTAATTTTTAAATTTACAGAGGCAATTAGTTTTTAAAATAAATCTCAGAATTTGTAATTTATCCTAATTAATATTGATAGCTTGTTTTCCTTTCCAGAATAACAAATAAGAACCTAATCCATTGAGAGGGCGGGGTCTTTCTCGGCTTTTCCCTAAGATGACTTCGGAACATTTTATAGATAGGGAGAGGGATGTTGGAGATTGAATCTGATTCGGCTCTTATTTCCAGAAAGTTGCATATCTTCTAGCTATACTTTTGGAACAATCTTCTGTGTATAAAAAATAACTTAAAATAAAATCAAACAAAATAAATAAATTACATACCGGATTTATTTATTGAACCAAATAAAAATTACAAGACCAAGTCGAGTGTGTGACACTCTGTCCTTAAGACAGATTCGCCCCGCTACGGTGCTTACGATTGAGTGGCGTCTATCTCCCATGATACAATGATCTTCACAAATTTATAGAAGCACTTCAAATAAATTTGTTCGGCGAACCAAACCTGTGTTCTAACTTTCTGAATATTTATTCCTAAAATAATAAATGAAGAATAATGCACGAAAATTTGGACAGCAAAGACAAAATTCAGACTCAATATTTCGGACTGAATTCCTATTGATATTATTCCCTAACCCCAGACTGCTGGAATTATGGAGTTCATATAGACAAAAGTTCTTAGCCCCGAACAGGTTTCACAAAGTGAAACGGTGCTACACTATCAAAATGGATTTGACCGTTGCAAAAGTGTCAACCAATTTGAAAAAATTGCCCGTTTGGTCTAACAAAGCCACTGCTTCAAACTTTATTATTAAAAACTATTTAGAATATATATATATTAAACTATTTAAATAGTTTAATAAATAAAGAAAGAGGTACAAACTTTAGAAAACCACTTAGGAATCTAAAAATAAAATATAGAATTAAATTAAATTCCCACAATAATTTTTTATTGAAAAAAATTCAAAAGAATTTTTATCTAAAAAATTAATGTTAAACCCGAAAACGACGTCAACTTCCCATTCACTCATAAATGGTTTTGACGTTTCGTCTTCACCGTATGACTTGCCACGCGGCAAGGAACACGTCACCTCTTCGGACCCATCCCAAAAGACGTTTGGGGCCCACTCAAATTTGGGCTCAAAATTATGCCTATATTAAACCATTTTTCCAACAATCCCCCACATGAATGGAATTTGACGGAGAGAAAATGCAACAACATGATCTAATCAGAGAGTACAGAAATTGGTAATATTCTGCAAAGGATAGGTAGCTTTTGGCTTTGAACCTTCCCTTGTGAGACACTATCGGATTTACTAGCTAAACAGTGAACATGATGTCTTGAACTGTTCAGCCGTTTGTGTAAACCAAGACAATAGAACTCACACAGATTATCTCCAGACACAGTTTAGTTCTCACTATTGTGTTCATTTTGGCCCTGAACAACCTGGTCTTCATGAGTGCTTTAGAGAATTGTAGCCCTTCACAAATCTCACAGAACCGGCCCAGTTCACACTCACATAGGTAATTCTTATGAAAAGTATCCTGCCATACTCCACTAGGTTTACCTAGATATAAGAATCATTAAAAGTATTACTTAACCTAAATCGCTGCAGACATCACTTATCTCATCATAGAAATGGGTAGGAGTTGGACTCCACAGTGATTCTTCTGAGTCAATCACAACTCGGTTGTCCCTTTGAACCTAGATCTTGGGATCTCCAGTCAACTAGGTTGGGTTGCCGTTGTGGTAACTCTTATTTAATAGGCTTAAGTCCCATTCCCCTCAATGAATTCTCAACTAACTCTCTTGCTAACCCTTTGGTTAGTGGATCTGCTATGTTGTCTTTAGACTTAACATATTCTATGGAAATAATTCCATTAGAGAGTAGTTGTCTTACGGTATTATGTCGACGACGAATGTGTCGTGACTTACCGTTATACATATGACTCTGTGCTCTACCAATTGCTGATTGACTATCACAATGTATGCATATAGCAGGCACCGGTTTTGGCTAAATTGGAATATCTTCAAGGAAGTGGCGAAGCCATTCTACTTCTTCCCCTGCTTTGTCTAAGGCTATGAATTCTGATTCCATAGTAGACCTAGCAATGCAAGTCTGTTTGGAAGATTTCCAAGATACAGCCGCCCCACCAAGAGTAAAGACATACCCACTGGTGGACTTCGAGTCTCTAGTATCCGATATCCAATTTGCATCACAGTATCCTTTAAGTACTGCTGGATATCTAGTATAATGAAGCCCAATGTTACGAGTAAATCGGAGATATCTTAGAACCCTTATAATTGCTTTCCAGTGTTCTACTCCCGGATTACTCGTATATCTACTTAATTTACTTACTGCATAAGCTATATCTGGGCGAGTGCAGTTCATCAAGTACATTAAGCTTCCAATAATTTGGGCATACTCTAATTGAGAAATACTTTCCTGTACATTCTTAGCAAGATACAAATTAACATCTACAGGAGTTCTAGCAAGATGATCATCATCTTTGCTGAATTTGTCAAGTATTTTCTCAATGTAATGAGATTGTGACAAAGTATAACCTTCTGATGTTTTGGTAATTTTCATACCAAGAATTACATCAGCAATGCCCATGTCTTTCATGTCAAAATGTTTATTCAACATTTTCTTGGTAGTTTTAATTATATTATTATTACTACCTATGATGAGCATATCATCTACATATAGACATACAATGACATAACCTTTATCTGTGTTTTTAATATAAACACATTTGTCACACTCATTAATTTTAAAACCATTTGACATCATTGCCTTGTCAAATTTCTCATGCCATTGCTTTGGCGCTTGTTTTAAACCATATAATGATTTAACCAATTTACACACTTTCTTTTCTTTCCCTAGAACAGAAAACCCTTCTGGTTGTTCCATGTAAATTTCTTCATTTAACTCACCATTTAAGAAAGCGGTTTTAACATCCATTTGATGAATTTCTAAATTGTATAGAGATGAAATGGCAATTAGCATTCTAATGGATGTTATTCTAGTAACCGGTGAGTATGTGTCAAAGTAATCTAGACCTTCTTTCTGTCTAAAACCTTTGACTACAAGTCTTGCCTTGTATTTGTCGATTGATCCATCTGCTTTCAATTTTCTTTTGAAAATCCACTTGTACCCAAGAGGTTTACAACCTGGTGGCAAGTCTACTAATTCCCAAGTGTGATTTTGCAATATGGATTCAACTTCACTGTTGACAGCTTCTTTCCATAAAGGAGCTTCAGGACTGGACATAGCCTCTTTAAAGGTTAAAGGCTCATTTTCTAACAAATATGTTAGAAAATTTGGACCAAACGATTTTGAGGTTCTAGCACGTTTACTACGCCTAGGTTCATCTTCCTCATTTTGATCTAACTCTTGCTCTTGATCATGTTCTTGATCATTACTAATAATAGCATCAAAAGATCTTTTATTAGTACTAGTTTCTTGTCCAGTCTTCTTTGGAAATACATGTTCAAAGAATGATGCATTCCGAGACTCAATAATAGTATTTACATGCATTTCGGTATGCTCTGATTTATGAATCAAAAACCGATATGCACTACTATTCTTAGCATAACCAATGAAAATGCAATCAATGGTCTTAGGACCTATCTTAGTCTTTTTAGGACTAGGAATAGCCACTTTAGCCAAACACCCCCACACTTTTAAGTATTTGTAGGATGGTACTCTTCCATGCCACAATTCATAAGGTGTTTGATTTACTTTCTTTCGGGGTATTTTATTTAAAATATAATTAGCAGAAAGTATTGCTTCCCCCCACAAGTTCTGAGGTAATCCAGAACTGATTAACATGGCATTCATCATTTCTTTTAAAGTCCTATTTTTCCTTTCAGCAATTCCATTTTGCTGAGGTGAGTAAGGAGCAGTGGTTTGATGAATTATTCCATGTTCTTTACAAAATTCACCAAAAGGTGATTCATATTCACCACCTCTATCACTTCTAAGTTTCTTGATTTTCTTACCAAGTTGATTTTCAACTTCATTCTTATATTGAATGAAAGTTTCCAAAGCTTCATCCTTGGTTCGAATTAAATAAATATAACTATATCTAGTATAGTCATCTATAAAAGTGATTACATACTTTTTTCCACCTCTTGTTTGAATTGATTTAAAATCACAAATGTCACTATGAATTAATTCAAGTGGTTCCGTACTTCTTTCAATTGAATGAAAAGGAGTTTTAGATAATTTTGCCTCAACGCAAATTTCACATTTATGATTTGAATCAATGTTAAATTTAGGTAAACATTCCATATTAATTAATCTACGCAAAGATCCATAATTAACATGTCCTAGTCTACCATGCCATAAATTTGAAGACTCAAGCAAGTAAGAAGAAGATGTAGTATTATTAATAACTGAGGGTACAATGGTCATTACATTTAACTTGAAAAGACCATCAGACATGTAACCTTTTCCTACATACATCCCATTCTTAGTAAGTACAAATTTATCACTCTCAAATACTAGCCTAAACCCATTCTTACTCAACAAAGATCTAGAAACAAGATTCTTGCGAATGTCCGGTACATGCAGCACATTGTTGAGAGTGAGTTCCTTTCCAGATGTCATCTTGAGTACAATCTTTCCTTGTCCTTCAACTTTGGAAGTTGAGGAGTTGCCCATAAAGAGTTGTTCACCATTGTCCACTATAGAGTAAGATGTGAACATCTTTTTGTCGGCACAAATATGGCGAGTAGCACCAGTGTCCACCCACCATTCTTTAGGATTTCCGACAAGATTTGCCTCGGAAACAACTGCAGAAAGATTGATGTCATCTACACCATTGGAAATCTTGTCCACTTCGGTCATATGGGCTTGAGCAGGCTTCTTGCTTGTTCTTTTCTTACTTTTGCCTTTGCTACGACAATCTTTGGCCCGATGTCCCTATTTGTCACAGATGTAACATTTGCCATTAAACTTGTACTTTTTAATATTTCCCCCTTTAGAGCCTTGTGATGAACTTTCTCCAGAAGACTTTCGTTTCTTGGTTTTAGAAGCATGTTCCACCACATTTGCCTTAGACTCCATAGGAAGCTTACCAGCCCGCTTTTCAGAATTGCGGTTGTCATCTTCAATCCTTAAACGCACAATTAACTCGTCCATAGAAATTTCTTTGCGCTTGTGTTTGAGGTAGTTCTTGAATTCCTTCCAGCCTTTTGGTAATTTTTCAATTAAGGCTGCAACTTGGAAGGATTCACTGAGAGACATACTTTCTGCGTGAATGTCATGCAGAATGAGTTGGAAATCTTGAGCTTGGCTGATCACAGTTTTGGAATCAACCATTACAAAATCTAGGAATCTGCCAACCACAAATTTCTTTGAGCCGGCATCTTCCGTTTTGTACTTTTTCTCTAACGATTCCCAAAGTTCCTTTGCTGTCTTGATTGGACTGTAGACGTTGTATAATGTGTTGTCAAGTCCGTTCAAGACGTAATTCCGGCAAAGGAAATCGGCATGTTTCCAAGCATCAACCGCAGCAACCACTTGCCTGTCGGTTTCATCCTCTTTCAGGATAGGAGCATCTTCACGGAGGAAACGAGCCAGGTTCAGAGTTGTAAGATAGAACAACATTTTCTGTTGCCATCTTTTAAAGCCAGTTCCTAAGAACTTCTCTGGCTTTTCACCGTGATTTACTGGTACTGTCATCACAGGAGAGGGGGTTGGTGCAATCGCAGCCACCACAGTAGTACTTGTTTGGGCATTTGTTTCAGTAGCCATCAATTCTAATTTATAAAACAAAATTATAATTAGAATTTACACTACACAGAAAATTAAACCAAATGCACAGAATTAAATTTTGTAAAAATAAAAGAAACAAGAATGTAACTTTTATTTTCTAATTAATTTGAAAATAAAATAAAATTTTATTTAAACAAATTAATTCCATACAAAAAATAAAAGAAATAAAAACTAGAACTTTTATTTTTCCAATTAATTTGGAAATAAAATAAAATTTTATTTAACCAAAATAATTCCACACAGAAAATTAAATTCTGTAAAATAAAAGAAATAAGAATATAACTTTTATTTTTTCAATTAATTTGGAAATAAAATAAAACTTTATTTTACCAAATTAATTCCACACAAGAAATTAAATCTCTTGTTACACTCCAAAAATTAAAATACTGAAAACAGAATTTTAATTAATGAAAACTCAGAAAATAATTTCTAAAACCCAAAATTAATTTCTGAAAAAATTCCACAAAAATATATTCTGAATTGTTAATGACACCAGTATCGTACTACTAGTTGTTGTCAAAGAAAAGAGACAGTATATTACTACTATCTGTCAAATAGCATATAATCACTATTTGTTTTTCCAACCAGAATATTATTTTGTAAATTCACAGAAAATAATTTTCTTTCGAAATTATTTACGAAGAAAGGAAAAAGGAAACAAACGAAAAATTCTGTAAACAGAATAATTCGAATCTGTCTTAAGATTGTTGGAACAATCTTCTGTGTATAAAAAATAACTTGAAATAAAATCAAACAAAATAAATAAATTACATACCGGATTTATTTATTGAACCAAATAAAAATTACAAGACCAAGTCGAGTGTGTGACACTCTGTCCTTAAGACAGATTCGCCCCGCTACGGCGCTTACGGTTGAGTGGCGTCTATCTCCCAGGATACAATGATCTTCACAAATTTATAGAAGCACTTCAAATAAATTTGTTCGGCGAACCAAACCTGTGTTCTAACTCTCTGAATATTTATTCCTAAAATAATAAATGAAGAATAATGCACGAAAATTTGGACAGCAAAGACAAAATTCAGACTCAATATTTCGGACTGAATTCCTATTGATATTATTCCCTAACCCCAGACTGCTGGAATTATGGAGTTTATATAGACAAAAGTTCTTAGCCCCGAACAGGTTTCACAAAGTGAAACGGTGCTACACTATCAAAATGGATTTGACCGTTGCAAAAGTGTCAACCAATTTGAAAAAATTGCCCGTTTGGTCTAACAAAGCCACTGCTTCAAACTTTATTATTAAAAACTATTTAGAATATATATACATATTAAACTATTTGAATAGTTTAATAAATAAAGAAAGAGGTACAAACTTTAGAAAACCACTTAGGAATCTAAAAATAAAATATAGAATTAAATTAAATTCCCACAATAATTTTTTATTGAAAAAAATTCAAAAGAATTTTTATCTAAAAAATTAATGTTAAACCCGAAAACGACGTCAACTTCTCATTCACTCATAAATGGTTTTGACGTTTCGTCTTCACCGTATGACTGGCCACGCGGCAAGGAACACGTCACCTCTTCGGACCCACCCCAAAAGACGTTTGGGGCCCACTCAAATTTGGGCTCAAAATTATGCCTATATTAAACCATTTTTCCAACATATACATATTCCAATCCAACCGTGTGAGGACAAATGTGTTTGGAGTCCGATCAAGAGTGGGGGCTATACGGTTAAATCTGGGTACAAGCATGCTTTGGTTAGATATTATCCGTTAATACGTAGGCAGGGGCCGGATCATTCGGTGTGGAAGAAATTGTGGCAGCTTAAAATTCCTCCTAATTGGACGTTATTTCTGTGGAAGTGTCTTCACTGTATTTTGCCGGTTTAGTGGGAATTAAAAAAGAGGGGTATATGGTGGTAGATGTCCTTTGTGCTAGATGTCATATTAGGTAAGAAACACTGGCAGGAACATGTGTTTTTTGATTGTACATGCTTACAAAGAGTATGGAGGGGAACTTCATTGGGGCTGGATTTTAGTATTGGCTTACCGGTTTCCTTCTTTGCTTGGTTAAGGATTGGATTGAGTTAGTCAAAGATGAGGAGATCATTATTCAGTCTGTGGCTACCCTTTGGGCTATATGGTTACAACGCAACAGCTATGCTTTTAATAATAATTTTGTGACTCTGCGGCAAATGAATTGAATATTATGGCCAATCTTTGTGGGCGTTCAAGCTCTTGCTCACATCACATGCACACAATACTATGTTATTGAGGCAACACAATCACAATCTGACCTATGTATTTTGCAGCAAAATGATGGACAGAATGGAAGCACAAACAATTGGACTTTCATCGTTGATGGGTCTTGGAGGTCTTCTGTACAAGATGCAGTTATAGCATGGATTTGCTTGGATGACAACAATCTGCAGGTGGCTCAATTTGCATCACCAGCTCAGGCGGGGACGGATTTTGCTTCCCCTGTTCCGTTGTACCCAAACCCTACCCGATTATATTTATTAAATATATTTATATGTATATGATATAAATAATTTATTTATTTTTCGTTATAATAAAGTTAAAATACTAAAATATTATACGTAATATTAATTTTTATTCATTTATATAATATAATTCTCATTAATTACAAAATTATTATTCATAATCTATTAAATTATTTATAATTTTTATTAATATTTTTATTTTTCAATTTACAAAACTAACCCACCTCCCGCCCGCACCCACCCCACTTCCATCACCCCCCAATCTGTTCTGTCCCCAATATAATACAGAGTGGGGGCGAATTTCTATAAACCCATTCCAAATCCGACCCATAACCATTGGTGGCTGAAGCTAAAGCTTGTTTGGGAGCAATTCGGTGGGCAACAGACGAGGGTTTAAAGTTTGTGATCATCAAGACCGACTGTCAAGTATTGGTACGAATGCTCCAACAAAAGGGAACCATATCAGACTGGCAGGTTACACCTATTATTGACGATATCAAATATTTTAGCCAATTTTTTTTGATTGTCTTAGTATAATTAAGTTAAGAATGAATGTAATACAATCAGTTCATGAGCTAGCAACTAATATAATTTGTATAAATGGTTAATATTTTATCACTAATTAAAGGTGATTTCTGAGGTCTCGACTCTTTAGAATCTAGTCAGAGACGTCATCATATGTGGTTAGGCCTTCTTAGTTCTCAATAAATGAAAATAATAATAAAAAAAAGCTATATCAATAATTGACAAAGTTCTGAAGAAAAAACTCAGCAATAATATTTCGATGTGATTGATGGTGCAGACAGAATTTCTGATGGATCAAAAAGAAAAAGAAAAAAAATGAAGGGTAACTTATGAGTACATTCTATCAATTTTGTTTAAAATACAGATTGTCTCTTGTAATTTGAAAAATTATAAGTACCTCTTTATCAAAAAAATTTTATTTAATAAAATTAATTGAAAAAATAAAATTCTTAATTGTTCTCTTATACAATGATAAAATTACATTAATTATTAATTGAAATAAAATTTTGAGATCATTAAAAACTGTTAATTGATGTGATGACTTATTAACAAAATGGACAATTTGTTATGAAATTAAAAACTTCAGGAGACGATATGTAATTTCTAGAACCATACGAAGTAAATTGTATTTGAAGCAAATCTCAGGGAGTGTATTTGTAATTCACCCAAAAATGAAATTTGAAAAAATTGTTTGGTTGAGTTTGAAAAAATTATTCTTTTATTTTTTTTGTAAGCTAAAAACTAGTTTTATTAAAAATATATATATATGAAAAATTAAAAAAACACTCGTCATTTAAAATAATTTTTTCGTTTTGATGGTAAAAATAATTTTTGAAAATATTACATTTTTTTTTGGATGCTTGTTTTCATCAAAATATTTTTAATTTTAAAAAAAAAAAAAAAAAAACAAAATTTAAAAAGTGAACCTAACAAGGAGATTACGAAATTCCAATTACAAGAAAATCAAATTTATTCTAACCTATACATACATATGGTTAAAAAGTAGCACTAAAATGTAATATTTTAGCAACTTTTCTTCTACTTATGCAAAAACCAATAATAGGATTAAATATCTTAAATGAGTGTGCAGTTTACAAAATAGTGAAATTCAACTCATGTGAAAGAGTTGTATCCGATTCTGTTATCGATTTTTTATTTATTTATTTTTTTTGTATTTTAGACATTTCATTTTAGCAATGTTATTTTAATAATGCAAAATTTATTTATCATTATGTTACATGCAAAACAAATGACCCTGTCAAGTTTAACTATAACTAAATTTAAGTTGCATTTAACACAAGTTTTAACCATATATACTTAAATGAGTAATGTTAAATGTACAAAATTATAATATAAAATGTGTACAAAAATTGTATTATATGCAAGGACGAGGCTATAGGGGGACCATGGCCATCCCTGGTTTTCTACTATACATAGGGTCCGCATTAAGACCTAAAAAAGGCACTAAAAAAAAAAAAAAAAAAAAAAAAAAAAAAAAAAAAAAGGATAGTTCACATGAAGAGTGTTCGAGTGTTATTTTGATTGATAAATTATTCGATATGAATTTAAAAAAATAAAATTGTGTGATATTTTATTGTCATTAATTAATTAAGACTGAATAAAAGTTATTTTTTAAAGCATTAATTTTTAGGATGACTTTCAGCTTAAAGCCTACTGGTGATATTAATTCATTGGATTTTGCAAAGACTATTAAATCATTCTCTGATATCTATCTTTCACATTGGTCACTTTCATTTTACCTTTCAGCCTACAAATCGTTTTTCTATTTCTATTTTTTAATTTGAAATATAGCTTGTATTATTAGTTCTGATTTCTGCAGACCTATTTTTGGCCTCCTTAAATACGTAATCCTGACTTCGTTCCCACTGTGGAGTTGAGATATTATTTCAACTATAGTCCATATCATATTGAAGATAAATATCAATTCTACAATATATATATTGTATACTTCTGATGTTTTAATTCTATTCATTTAGAGTTGTTTTGAGGATTGATCATTTTGGTTGGCATTTTAGATTTGAAAAATGTTAGAAATCCCAAAAGATTTACCAGAATGTCTATTAAATGTCTCATATAGTTGTGAAACTCACATGAAACTTACATGATGTGAATTTTATATCTATATGAGACATTTGATAAAATTTTTGATAAATCTTTTAGAATCTCTAATATTACTCTTTAGCTTTTTACAAAAGTACTTTCAAAAAAATCAAGAGAAAAATTAATATTTTTATAGTGACTTTTTAATTGAAAAAAATATGCTGCCAAAACAACCCTTAATATTACTGTTAAACACAAGGCTGTCTTAAACTTCCACGAGGACTGAAGCAAAATTTTATTGCGAAACATTTTATATTTTAAACTTAAATATAAATAATATTTATTATTTTTAGTAAATTATATCATATTATTTAAATTCATGTCTCTTTGATTCTCCTAACTAAAATATGAGAGTTATTTAAAATATTTAGCTATAAAAAAAGAAGAAGTTAAAAGTGGCAAAAGTTATCAAATAAATAAAACTTATAAATTCAAAACGAAAACTAACAAAAATTTATAGACCCTATTTCAAATTGGTGAGGGATTCTTTTAAAGTCAGCTTTTTTAAAATTATATATTATAAGCTCTTTAAAATTTATGGAGCCTTTTCAATTTGAACTTTTATTTAATATTATAATAAAAAAAAAAAATGAGTGCATATGACAAACATATACCAAATCGGTGGAGGTTTTTACTAAAATTTTAAAACTTGTATTATACTAATGGAGTATATGTTTTTTTCTTTTTTTTTTTTTTTTGGTATTGATTTTGTGGAGGCCTAAAGCTATTACTTCAATCGCCTAATGCTTCAGCCAGCCTGGTTAAACAATAAGGTAGCTGTGATAACTGGGTGTTTAGCTTTAGGAGGGCCTTATTTCAATGGGAACGGGATGAGCTTAACACACTTAATCAATCTCTCAGAGCAAGACCTGTTTTGAATTTGAACTGCATGCTATGGACAAGGCAGTTTGGTTGGTAACCAAACCAGGGCAATCCTTTGTCTCAACCCTTTATAATCGCACTGATTTAGAGCATGGTGAATTCAAGAGCTCTAGCAGAATGGTGTGGGTTAAGTACCTCCCCCCTAAAGTCCAATTTTTTGGATGGCTTGCTTGGAAACATAAGGTAAAAACCTCTGTTTTTTTGCACAGAATTGGGGTGCTGAATGCTAGTGCTGAAACTATACGTATTTTCTGCAAAGAAGCCCAAGAAATAGTAGAGCATCTATTTATCCTTTGTCCTATGGTATGGAGAGTTTGGGCAGGTCTTCTGAAATGGTGGGGAACTCATTTGGTGACGCCTGGATCAGTTGAAGGGCTCTTGCAATGGTGGGCTGGGAATAAATTCACCAAAGCTGAAAGGAGAATTTGGAATGCAATTCCTTTGGTGGCTCTTTGGTTCATTTGGAAGCAGAGGAATGAATGCCTTTTTCAAGATATCCAACCAAACTTGGAAGAGTTACATGAAGCTATCACTGTTAGGCTGGCAATCTAGTTGAAATCTACCTCAAGGGATTTCCATTTTTCCATCACTGATTTTATGTATAATTTGGTGCAAATTAGATTATGCTTGGGAGGGAGGTTGTAATGCATTATTTGTTAAGAGCAGCAGCTACCACTGGTATATCAGCAGCTGTAATTTCTCTGGAACTCAGCTTTGTCTTGTCACATCTTGGTGGTGCCATGCAGCTTTGTCTTCGTGAAGCTCTGGTGCCTGTCTCTGTTTTGCTCATCTGGGACTGTTACTAGTGGTTGTTTTATTGCTTGCTTTGTTATTTATGTTGTTTTGGCTTTGTTTGTTGGTTTCTCACCAATTGGAGCTTGGAGCTTCATCTAGCTCCAAGCTCCTCTTTATTGATGTATTTCTCATACTTTGTATATCCTCATCAATACAGATTTCTTTGCCGTTTAAAAAAAAAAAAAAAACAATAACAAACTTTAATTTACAATAACACATATCAATAGTTGACTGGTTAATTTGATAGAAAGCAATGACGCAAACAACTATTCTAACCACTTGAGTTTAAATAAACCGAAAGTGATTGATAAATACCCATTAGATACTAATTTAATGAGCTCCACCAATACATAATAAAAATTCTCCACATCACTCATTATTAAAATGGAAATGCAGAAGGTTGGATTTAACTGTGCCTCATGTTTGGAAATTTGTATGGTGTTCTTGGAGTAAGTCCAAATAGTATCCTAGCTTGATTTTTATTGATTAAAAAAATAATGATACAACATGTTATATGATAACTTTATGACCACTAAATAATACTTCTTTGCAAGGCACCTTTGCCCTTTATGGTCGCGTTTATTCAAAGACTACTTTTACCACTATAACTCTTGTATACGAATTTTTATGATAAAAGTTATAAATTTTTGTGATATTAATTATGAATTATTGTGATATGGCTATGAAGGGTGTATTGCAAAAACTCTTGATTGCGACATTTTATAGTCATGTTATGAAGGGAGCTGTTAAGATGTGCACCTCAGTAAGATGTGCACATCATGTACACATTTATTTTAAACCATTAGATATTTATAAATTAATCTCAACCATTAAATAATTTGATTAGAAATCTTGAGTACCTCTTCAACCAGTTACGATTTTTACAAATTTCTTTATCGATTGTTCTCTTTCCACAAACCCTCTTCATTTTCCCAAAACCCTTCTGTTTTTCTATTTTTCAGACACGACTCCTATGCTCTTCTTCGCCCTCGAAGACCATCCCTCAAAGACTATCTCGTGAACATGACCTGCCCTCGACTTCACCTCAAGGTATGTCTCTCTCTCTCTCTCTCTCTCTCTCTCTCTCTCTCTCTCTCTCTCTCTCGCTGTGTCTGTGTGTGTGTGTGCAACTTTTTTCTCTCCCTTTCTCCATCTCCATTCTATGAAACCCTAGACCGAAATCCCCTTCTTTGAAACTGCCCCTTTCACCTTTGTGAACTCACTAGGTTGGTTTATAAAATTAGGAAAATATGATTTGAATAGGTTTAGGTTTTTTATGTTTGTTTGCTTTGGTAGTTGTTTTGATTCCCTTCTTTGAAATCCCCTTTTGTTAACCCCTATTTCCTTTATCAATTCTTGTTTCCCATTCTTCAAAACTGCTGCTTTCACGTTTGTGAACTCACTTGGAGTGGTTGGATTCTAAATTTAGGAAATATGATATGAATAGCTTTTGTTTTTCATGTTTGTTTGATTTGGTAGTTGTTTTGACTCCATATATATAGATATATCTTGAAATTTTGCTTAGTTTGTGAAATCTGATGTGTAGGTGATTGAATTTTGTACTTATGTAACTGATACGAGACAACAATTATTTATTTATTGAAAGTTGTTTATGTTTCTAATTCTTCGTTTCTTCTTATGTTATACTTCTGTTAATGGTGCTTTTGGATTATGGTTAAATGTAATATTCCTCTTTTGGATTAATAGCTGCATATTTTACCTCTACATTTGAGGATTTTTATTGATTGATATACAATTCTTCTCATGATTGGATGTTGTTCATGCATTATCTATGTACATGTTATTTTAATATTAATTTTATATTTGTTTAGAATTCCATCAGATTGAGTAGGTTTTTATTAACATTCAACTCAATGTAATACATAATGAATGGGGAAAGCAATGATTTTCTGTATAAGTTTAGGGGGGGGAAATCATTCTTTATTATACCAGCAGGTGCCCAGCATAACCAATGTATAATATTAAAAAATCCAATGGCTTTATGTTGTCCAAGAGGAAGAGGAAGAGTAAGAGTAAGAGAAAGGATTTACAGAACAGTGATACATGTCAAATCACATTACTGGTGAAAAGAAAATTGAATAGATAACCAAAAAAAAAAAAAAATTGAACCAATTGATGGATTTCTTTAAGTGTTCAAACTGAGAAGCTTGAGGGAAAAGAGAATTTATTGAGGGCTTGAATAGCTTGATCTCAATCAAAACTTCAAAATAATCTCTAAAATAAGAGCTTGAAGTTGTATCTTTGTGAGCCTTGATGCGTAGAGCGTACTTGATGTGAGAGAATGTGGAAGGATCAACACGTAGTTGAAATGCTTGATGATTCTTCAAGAAAGTATTGGGAGTTTTTGGAGATAATTAAATTAGCATTTAATTAATTTAAATTTCTAGAAAAAAATAATTGTGAAATTCTGGAACTACATTAATTCTAAATATTCCCCCTAGTGATATAGTTACCTGCCTATCTAGCATACACTTTATTTTGATCTACTGTTTATCTAGCATACACTTGAAGTCATGTCTAGGATGACTCTTGCCCATTCTTCATTTACAGAAGTGTTCCAATTCTTTGTATACACTACTTTTATTGAGGGCTTCCTACATTTCTACAATTATATTGTTTGCAGTAATCTTTTGATACTGGAATTTAAGGTAATGATGTTTGTATAGCATATGCTTTTTAATAACAGATGCATAAGAAGGAAATTTAAATATTTTACTTGGAAAATTAGTTTTCCTTACAAGCTGCTGGATCCTTGACTAGGATCTGTTTCAGAACCTATTTTGCAAAATATTAAAATTTAATAATTTTATTAGCTGTTATTATTGTCATCATCAATGATCTTGATAATAAAATTTTGGAATTTTATTACAGTATTATTTTTATGATGCTCAAATGAAAACATTAGATTTTCAAAAAGACTTTATCAAGATCAAAAAACCCAATAACAAGAATCAAATAGTCGACCTAGTTAAAAGCAACTCATCTTCCTCTTTGATAGAGAAAAATACTTGGAATTAAACTAAGTTATGATTTTTAAGTAAACAACAATTCTACATAATCGGGAAAAATACTCGAAAAAATGTCTACAATTTTAAATGGGTGGATCACATTGATATAGGGTGTGGTCCACATCACATGAAGTTAAATTTATATCACACATTCAAATTGTAGGCACTTTTCTACATACATTTCATTTATGTTAAGCAAGAATTATAACCAAAGCCATAGTTGCTACCATTTGTAGTTACTTACTGTATGGTGTATAACTCATGTGACTATGATATATGAACTGATGTTGGCTCAAATAATTTGGAAAATACACTCCCACAATTTTATTTTATTTCAAATTTGTTTGGAAAATAATACACTAGCACAAACTTCAAAGAAAGAAATACAAATTTTGACATGAACGACTATTAAAATACAACTTTTTCGCAAATATGCTTATACAATCTAAACTACAACTTGTACTATTAAATAAGACAAAAAAGAAAGAAAGAGAGAAAGAAAGAACGAAATGTGCTTTGCTTTTATGACACTGAAAACATCATATTTCCTTAATGTTATGTTCGGATCATGGATTTAGCTAAGGATTTGGAAAGAGAAAGGGAATAAGTGCGTGAAATGCAATCATATTTAATTCACATTCCACCTACATTTTCCCTTTTTCTTTCACATCTCTACTCAAATCCATGATCCAAACACAGCATAATGGGTCTATGAAGATAAGAAAACCCAATAACAATAATCCAAATCCAATAGTCAAATAGATGAATAGGCCAGATGCTGAGTTATCAAAAAAAATAATCCAATAGTCCATCCAATTAAAAGCTAAACTACTACGAAATTAGCCAAGTTATGATCTATCAAATAATCCAATAGTCTATCCAATCAAATATATATATATATATATATTTTCTGTAGATCTTTTATTTTTTATCTTTTAAGTGGTCAATCAGTTGGTGTTGGTACATTTGTTTAAGTGTTTATGTAATGGTTATTGATACTTTGAACAAAGATAGTATAGTGTCATCTCTGTTATTGGTTATGCAGTTTGTTAATGTGAAAAGATGTGCAAAATAATATTTTTCATACATAGATTCTTTTTTTTCACCCCATAATCATAAATCTCCTTAAGTATTGTCTTCTTTGCTAACTCTGTTTCGATGTTCTGTTGCTATTTGTAACAGGTCCTCAATTTCTACATCTTAATGTAGAAGTAAAGCTGTACCTCCCTCCTCCCTCCCTAGCAGTTGCATTGGCAGATGTGCTTTTTAATTTATTTACTTTTAATTAATAGCAGGGCATTGTTGGGTGTGCTTTTTATACATTTGTTTATTTTAATTAATAGTAGGATACTTGCGAGTGTGCTTTATTGATTTATTTTCTTTGAATTAATAGCAGGGTACTGGTGGGTGTGCTTATTCACTCATTTGATTTTAATAATTAATATTTGATAGCAGGGCACTGGCGGGTGTGCTTATATATTTGTTTGATATTAATTTACAGCAGGGCACTGGCGGGTGTGCTTTTTTGTTAATTTGTTTCATTTTAATTGATAGTAGAGTACTTGCAGGTGTGTTTTTATTTTATTTTATTTTATTTTTGTTATTTGTGTTCAATTGATAGCAAAGCATTGGTGGGTGTACTTATTTGTTCATTTTTTTTTTTTAAAGAATTGATAATTGAAAGCAGAGCACTAGTGGGTGTGCTTATTTGTTCATTTTCTTTTAACAATTGATAATTGAAAACAGAGCACTTGCGGGTGTGATTTTTTATATGTTAATTGATAGCAGGATACTTGCAAGTGTGTTTTTGAATTTATTTGCTTTGAATTGATAGCAGAGCACTAGCATGTGTACTTATTTGTTCATTTTCTTTCAATAATTGATAATTCAAAGCAGAGCACTGGCAGGTGTGCTTATTTATTTGTTTGATTTTAATTTATAGTAGGGCACTGGTGGGTGTGCTTTTTTGTTTATTTGTTTAATTTTAATTGATAGTAGAGTACTTGCAGGTGTGTTTTTTTATTATTTGCATTTAATTGACAGCAAAGCACTAGCGGGTGTGCTTATTTGTTCATTTTCTTTTAAGAATTGATAATTGATAGCAAAGCACTGGCGGGTCTGCTTTTTTATTTATTTGTTTGGTTTTAGTTGATAGAAGGGTACTTGCAGGTGTGTTTTTTAATTTATTTGCTTTGAATTGATAGCAGGGCATTGGCAGGTGTGCTTATTTATTTGTTTGATTTTAATTTATAGCAAGGCAGTGGCGAGTGTGCTTTTATGTTGATTTGTTTGATTTTAATTGATAATAGGGTATTTACAAGTGTACTTTTTTATCACATGCATTTAATTGATGCCAAATCTGTACATCTATTGTCTATGTGATTTGTTATGTAGATATGATGGATGAACCTAAAAGTAGTAGGCAGAAAGACGTCAACGGTGAAATTGACAATCAAGTTGCTACGGATGGCAAGGATGATGTTGTCGATGGGAAAGAAGAAGGGTTAGTTTCCCAAACCTACGATAGTTTACGAATGCTTACCAAGGTTGATGTTTTGCAAATGAAATTCAATTCAGAGGAGGATGCTTATTCTTTCTACAATGCATATGCTAAGGTCATCGGTTTTAGCGTACGAAGAAGTAGGAAACAAATTTGTAGAGAGTAGGAAATGGGTTTGTTCAAGGGAAGGTGTAAGAGAAAAGAAATACTTACAGCGTGTGGAACGGGTAAGAACTCCCAGGGCAGAAACTAGACTTTTTTGTAGTGCCACATTTCGTGTGCGCTATGACAAGACAATTTGAAAATATGTTGTGACCCACTTTGTAGGGGAACACAACCATCCCTTGGTAGCACCACACTATGTCCCTTTTCTTTGGCCACACTTGTTTGTAACAAGTGCAGACCAAGCTCAAGCAAAGGCCAAACCAATGTGGGTATGAAAATGAGTCAGATCATGTATTTTATGGTCCATTAATTAGGGGGTTATGAGAAGGTGGGCTTCATTCACAGAGATTTGCATAACCAATTCCAAGCTGAATGCAAAGTACAACTCGCAGAAGGGGATGCAGAGGGTTCCTTAGGATATTTATCAGCTAAACTAGATGCGGATCCATTATTTCTTTTCAAGTACAACGTCGATAAGGATACTCGATTGGACAAGATTTTCTGGGCAGATGGTAGGTCTCGGATGGACTATGCTGCATTTGCCGATGTATTGGTATTTGATACAACTTATTGTACAAATCAGTATAAGAAGCCATTTGTGATTCTAGCTAGTGTGAGTAACCATTTTATGACAATCATATTTGGATGTTCTTTGTTGCCTGATGAGACAATGGAGACATACACATGGGTTTTGGAAATGTTAATGGAGGCCATGGATGGACAAAGACCCATCTCTATTGTAACAGATGGTGAAAGGGCAATGCGTTAGGTAATCGAAAGAGTTATTCCAAATTGCAAACATCGTTTATGTTCTTGGCATCTGGAGAAAAATGCCTCAACCAATGTCCACATACTAGAACTTACTAATGATTTCACACAGCTAATGTTAAAGAAATGTAAAATTGATGAGTTTGACAATACCTGGGCTCATATGGTGAAACAATACAAGTTGGAGAACAATACTGGGTGTTGAAGATTCACCGCAAGCATGATAAGTGGGCTGAGGCGTATCTTCATGGTCACATGTTTGCTGGGATGAGGAGCACTCAACGTGTCGAGGGTATGAATGCATATTTCAATATGTTCCTAGAACAAAAGGTAAGGTTGGACAAATTTGTACCACAATATGATAGGGCTCTTGCTAGGATGCGTGTTAATGAGGCAGAAACAAAATCTAAAACAGAGAATAGTTTCCTGGTTTTGACTACGCAATTGAGAAGTTTGGAATAACATGTAGCTGAGCTCTTTACTCAGAAGATTTTTTCATTGTTTCGACGTGAAATCAGCAAAGAGGGTAAATTGTTTGTGATGGAAAGAGTTGAGTTGGAGGATCGTCGTACTTATCGTTTTGGTGAGTACAAAGCACTAACATGCACATGGACAGTTAAGTATTTTCCAGCAGATGTCACAATAAAATGTTGTTGCTTGAAGTTTGAGTCATTTGGCATCTCTTGCTGCCACATGGTTGCTATTATCAAATCTGAACAATTAATGTGTATTCCACCGAGTTGTATCTTGAAGAGATAGACAAGACGTAGTAGGTCAGGATATCAACAACCAAGTCTTACCCAAATTTGTAGCACCTTAACACAGACAGCCCGGTTTGGTATGTTGAACTCATGTTTTAGTGAAATGTCATATTATGCCTCACACGCAAACAAAGATTTTGAAGAGGCAAGGGAAATGGCTTTTCAGATGACATCGAAGATGAAAAAGCGTTGGGCAATGCGAATAGAATATAATACCGAGGTTGGGGACAAAAATATTGCACCCAAACTATGTAGCGTTGGCGATCCTAATGTAGTCAAGACCAAAGGGAACCCTAACGGGACATCTTCTATGGGTAAACCTCCAAAACCAAGGCGGTATGGGTATTGTAGGTATGATACTTTAATTGCATGCCCTTTTTCCATCCTGTTGAATGTACATGATTATTAAAATTGTTTATGCATTATTTACAATTGTAGGAGCATTAGACACATGAAGTGGAGGTGTTAAAAATTGGCTTCAAGTAGCTAGAGAGAGGGTAGCGACTCAGACATTGAAACATTCATGAACACTGAGTTGGAGCCCCACATGGAAGATATCGATGAACCGACAGATTCTCAAGTGCAGTTTAGTTTTATGATGAGCCTTATAGTGATCGATACGTTGTTTTTGCAAGGAGACATTAGTGTCTATTAGTTACATTTTGTTAATCTCTTAGGTGTTTTAATCTTTCACAATATCCATAAATTTCTTAGTTTGGAGAATCATTTAAAAAATAAAGGTGACTAAATCCCAAATCTATTTGTTTGACTGCTGTCCTTAAGTTGGATGAGCCGTCCTTACGTTGGATGACTTTACAATCACTACTAATATTGCAACCTGTCTCTCTCTCTCTCTCTCTCTCTCTCTCTCTCTCTCTTTTTCAGTCCTACTATTTATTTTTCTTTTTAATGAATAACAAAGAATGCATAAATATGGCTATGCCACCCCAAACATGCGGGGCTCCCTTTATATTTCAGTTTTGATTTTTTGAATTGTCTCGTTTTCTTATCAAAATTTACATCTGTCCACCTTGTTTTAGATGTTAACATATGTTTGAATCTTACGTAGGTAATTGAACTTGGCGCGGATAAAAAACAACAACAATATCGGGTAAAGGAAAAGCGGTAGCTCCTCCCAATGACCTCGGTATTTTTTCTAAACGGGTTATTACTATAGAGCGGCATTGAAGGAGTTAATTCATTCTGAAATTTCAGCAATTATGGGCCACCTCCATATCCAAAACCTGATTGAATGGGTAAGAAAGGCTAATGTCAACTTGGTACGAGAATTCTTTGGTAGCATACCAAATAATCCACATGTAACATAGTTTGTGGAACATATGGCAAAACAGAAGAGCAAAGTAAAAAGCATCGCGAAAGACAAGATTCAACTTTGTTGGAGCGCCTATCAACTTATTTGTATGAGGTTATTTCCATATTGATCCGGATGGACTTGTAGCACAAGAAAGACATGAGGAAGGTCAAGTTAGAACTAAAACAAATGCGGAAACTAAAATTAGACTCGTTATAATAATAGTGAAGAGGAATTTGATGGGTCCAACCATGATGAAAGCCAACAAATGGACACAACCCTGGATACATGACCAAACCTCTTGTGAACCCTGTTATTTTATTAACAGTGTTTTTTTTTTTCCTTCTTTACTTATAAAACAAATTGTAAACAATGTCAGCCTTCTTATGAAATTTTTGAGTGATTGTAATTGTAACAACTAAGAGTTCTGCTTCACAATTACATATCAAATGTAGTTTCATCACACCAATCTTTAGCAATACTAGATATTCCATAGAAATTGGTAACAAAAATCCAAAACTAATATACTTATTCAAGCATCCACGAAAAATTGCCAAACTAGGTTAGTTACATTCGTCTAGGCTTCTTCAACCATTTAAGATGCTCATAATTGTAAAAAACCTTAATGGCAAAAACAATTCCTTTTGGCCTTCTAGAGCCTAAAGTACCTATTCAAAAGGAAATTACATTGAATAAGTAATCAGCTGAGCTTATGAAGGGCATAAGTTGTTCATGGTTTGGGGATGCACCTCTCTTTGTATTCGTCGAACCGATCCACAACATCAATATACTTACTGTTCGACAAATCTTTCACTAGGCCGATTAGCAGCCTAAACCTTTCCACTTTATCAAACTAAGGAAATAGAACAGGCAATACACCATCAACAATACCATCATATGACAATATAATTGTAATACTATAATTATGTTGTTAAACATGAAATAGTCACCTTGTGTATGCCCGTCGACATGACAACACCTTGAATATACTTTATAACAAACATACCACAGTCATAACTTCGTGAAAAGATGTATGTGAAGGTCAAACTTGTGTGTAATGTTAATAGGAGAGCCAAAATTGAATAGTGAAGGAATAATTTTTATAGTATACCTATCGGTCTTATGCTGGAGACAAGGGTCTTTCAATCTCTTTAATTCAAACTCCTTGACATTTGCAACATACAGGTCTCCAAAATAGTGTTGCAATAACAAATGCACTGTTTGAACCTATGCATAAGTATAGTAAGATAGATTGTGATGATTATTTTACCCAAAAAAAAAATAAAATTAAATAGCCTACCAATTTCCTTGCCATTAATTCTCGACTTTCGTCGTTTGTGCGACTAGGACATGAGTCAAATAAATAGGCCATGCGATGTGCCATATCTATGTTGACACAAAACCAATGTTCTCCATTACCATTCATCAGAATCTATATCTAAGCGACAATAATAACAAAAATTATTGCAATGTTGCCTAACCAATTTAGAAAATAAAAATTGAATAAATAATAATAATATAAAAAACATATTAAAAAAATGAATAATAGTAGTACAATGGAGAGGATATTTAGAATAGTCATGCAAAATGTAAGAGTGCTTGACCCATTACTTCTTGACAGGCATGTAGCTTCCCAATGTATCGAGACTTCCCAAAGTATTCATCGCATAGCTTTGCATGGTCCATCCTATTTAGAATATGTTGCTACATTTAATAATGTACAAGTATGTATCACTAAGTATACATCAACACCCAAACATAAACATGACACACTAGACTACTCACCGATACATATGTGGGAAAGTACCATGTACTACGACACTTATCCGGAAAAAGTCTTCTTTGTGCATTTGTCAATTTCGCTACAACCAAATTGATAATCTACAATACATGCAAGAAATAATAATATCAGACCTATATCATTGAAAATGACATCACATAGCAATATTGACGTATGAAATGAAAGCTTACGGAACCACAAATCTAGGTTTTTGGTTGTAATGAGCACAAATCTAAGTGGGTGGCAAGTTCAATCGGTGTATAAAACAGCTCCATCACCACAATATCCTCGCTGAATCATCTAAAAATTGAAGAGTTAAACTTACTATTAATTGATAGAGGAACATACAAACTCAATAAAATTACCTATTATCCAAATTCTTATCGAAACAATATTCCTTCAGAATTTTTTCCTCAGTAGATAAAGGACATGGCCTCATGATTTGTGCAGTGGATGACTTGTGAATATAACCCCATACATAAATAACAAAATATCAAACTTTCTAAAGTGCGTTAAAATAAGGGGATTGGAGATCAAGAACAATAACAGAATAAGTAATAACCTCAACAGCATCAAAATTGGCACCAAGTAGTTTTCCAAGTAAGTTCAAACTCTAAAACAAATTACAACTAACAATAAAAATCCAAAAATCGTGAAATAGAGTATCACAAACGAATAACACTGTATAATACATATATAATCTACATGACTTACTTGATCAAACTTATCCTCCTTTATATTGAGAGACAAATTTGCTGGTCCTTTCTGAATGGCATTTCTCTTGTTACTAGCGATAGTTGTATAAGGTGACTGTACATACTGACTTTCCACCCCCTCATCTGAACGCCGAGTGCAACGACTGCCATATGGACCAGTTGATAAACTAGATTCATCAAAAAGTTAGAGTTTTGGGATTGTTTTTCTTCGCTTATTGTTCAATCCCACTTTCATTTTGTTTTGTTTATTGTTCCTCTCTTGTAGCTAATGTGTAAGGGGAGCACCATTTGTGTCAGAAGAAACATCAATGGAATCAAAAAAATTGTGAATTTGGTACTCATTTTCGAACCTAGGTGGTTTGATCATCAAGATGAGAATCCAATTTGAAGATTGATGGTGTGAGCAAAATTCTATTTTCATCCTTGTTTTTCGATGCTACCACAACATTAGGTTGTGGTAGTGGCACTGGGGTGACATGTTCAATTGTAGGTACAACTGTAGATTCTACCACAACATTAGGTTTTGGCAAGAGCACATGGGTGACATGTTCAACTATAGGTACAACCGTAAATTCTACCACAACTCTAGGTGCAACTATGTCAACTAATTTATTACATTGGTCGTGCTCCACTTCTCATTGCTTTGACATTTGTGGTGGCTTCCATTTTTCCATGACCTTGGGAATAGAAGAATTAGCTATTCCACTTTTAACAATGACAACTAGTTCTTCCAAAATACTTTTCATGTCACAAACAGTCGTCTCAATTTTTGAAATTCGACTACAATCAATATTTTTCATTCACTTGCTTTGTATTGATGGTTGCATTTGCTCTTCAACAACAAAATTAACATCAACCTATTTACAGACATGTTATAGAGAATTTAGTTTTCCATTTCAACATGAATAAGAACAAACAAAACCAAACCTAAAAGAATGGAAACAAAGGATAACCTCCTCATTCTAGTAACCTCCTAAATTTTGGAATCATTTCAATGTCTCCTTTATTTCTACATTGCCCCAATCAGCCAAGCAAGGGACCTAGCGAGCACGAGCAACATGACAACCACTCGGAGCAACACAATCAAAGTAAAACAACTGCATCACAAAAACGTATGAATTTAACAAATTCTATGTAATGAAATAGGCATTAAAATCAAGTATTTCTAACAAAAGAATTATTAATTGGTTGCAAGTATACCATTATAAGAAATAAGCATCCATTTGGTTGCGATTGACCTTTTGAATTGTACTTGTGTAAACCACGAACAAGGAATTGAAGAGTGAACTTTGCCCAATTATAATCCTTCATGCCATCCACATTCTGAACGAGGTGAATGAAGGATTGTTTAACAACATCCTTTGTGGTTGGGCATAAGAATGCACCTAATACGTATAGGGCAAATATCCTCTTAAATTCCTCTCCAACTCTCTCGGTTTTGGTTAAATACTCTCTCAAAGCATTCAATTTGATAGCACCTTGGACAACTCTAAGTACTTCAAATAGCTTAGGAAATTCTTTTGAAGATTTTTTCAATCCTACGGTTTTTCCTTTGGCAGGAATGCCCAATAACTTGTGAACGTCTAGTTTTGTAATAAGGAGTTGTTGCCCATGAACATTCAAGGAACAAGTTTTGGGACCAAATTTCTGAACCAACCATTTCCAGAGGTCATGATCAAGCTTTGTACATTTGAGATTCAAAAGGCCCCCTAACCCACTATTTGTAATTGCATCACGTTGTTCCAAGCTCAATCTTTTTATTATTTTAACAATTGATCTCAAGGAATTCGTGTTTGGAAATGCCACTGAAAAATAATATAGTGGATGTTAGAATAATTTAAGATAGACAACTTCAATAACTTAACAATAGTGTGTGAATCAATTTATGTGAGTATATTCAAATGTAAACATGTTATTCCAATGTGTGAAATAGTTCATATTAAAACAATAAATTTTTTCTCTCCCTATATTTCACTTTTCTTGGTTTTGTTGGAAGGGGACCTTTCAGCTTGGCTTGCTTATCAACACTCCACCTTCCCATCTCTTTGTAATCATTCTTCTCCTCCTTCTATTGGGTTCTCCGTTGATGTCCTATGTCCTTTGTCATCTACATTGCCTCAAAAGTGAACATAAGTGATGCTACTAGAAAGTAACAGATACAGACAACATTAAATATGATAACAGTATCTGGTAAGTAATGTGCAAACCATGTCACTGACTTTTATTTGTGTTTCCTGCTTGATTTTGTTTTCATCTTCGCTACAGGTTCAACCAAATGAATAATAAGGACTAATATTTATACCCAACATAACAAATGCAATTAAAATAAGAAATTGAATAGTGTGAAGAAATAATACTTGTAGAAGAAGAATGCCGGTGTAAATCGTTTGTGTATGCAAGGTTTGTTGCTTCCTTCGCTCATTGTGTATTGTTATATATTTTCTACACAAGCAAAGGTGAAATAATCATATGAGAGAAAATTAAATCAAGTTAGTCAGTGCGAGAAAAGTACACACACGAAAAGAAAAATAATAATAAAGACAAACTGTTCAATTACACATTGTTTATAATAAAAAAAATAAAAAAATAAAAATAAAAATTAAATGAGGCAAACAAATAAACACACAAAATCCAATGAATGCAACAAGAAAACCATAGATTTTGGGAGTCTTCATTTTTTGCAGGGATATGGAATTGGGGGGAATTTGTCGATATACTCAAGTTTTGGGTGATTTTCTGGGCTAATATGAAATTGGAAGTTAACATGCCATCAGTGTCAAAATTGTTATAATGTCAGGATCAACTCTCATTGTACCTTTGAAATCAGGATATCGTTGGGAAGTCTTTGTTGGTCTGCTTGCTAAGCTGGTGGACTTTTTCAGAGTTGAAGGTTTGTTTAAGGTCATAGTGGTGGTTGCTACTGCTGTGTAGGTTGGTACTATTTGAGACTGATGTGATGAAGCTGTCATTATTGTTGTATGTGGTGATGTTATTGGCTGTCTTCTTGTTGTTGGTTGTTAGGTTTTAGTATTTCCTCTTGTTGTTGTTGGTTGTTAGGGTTTATGATTTAGGAAAGAAAAAGTTGGGAATTTTTGTCCTTATGGTATTAGCGCCACGAGGATCAAGAAAAAAAATGTGACATTGTATCTCCTGTGAAGGCCACCTCTGGAGACAATATAGTGTTTGTGATCTACAAGAATAAATTGCAAAGTGTAGACACCTCATTTTTGACTGTCCTCAAGACTTGGATGTGCTTTCAGGTTCATCCGATTACAAGTTTGATTACTGGCTGAGCGCTTAACTTTCCTGATGAAATGCTAGGTTTGCTCTTTCTAAACCCTATTTCCATTCTGTCTCATTTTTGGACCATGCCTTGGTCCTTTCATATTGTTGTTTGTGATGGCCTGCCGGCCATGGGGAAGGGTCTGCCAACCATGGATTTGGCCCTGCCGGCTATTGATAAGTCCTGCCGGCCATCAATGAGGCACTACCGGCCACCACTAATGGCCGGCAAGACACCTTGTTTCAGCAGATATTATGTTAGATCTTTTGAGCCAGCTGTTTTCCACTGAGCCATCCTCCATACACGTGTATGGAGGGATGAAGGCCATTTCAAGCTTGTCAAGTAAGCTTTGCATTGCATTGCTCTATATAAGGGAAGGCTCCCCCCCTTTTCCAGAGGTTTAGCATTTTTAGAGACAAGATATCTCTCTCTCTCTGGAATTCTTACACTCTCTCTCTATATTGTGCTTAATAGTGTCCCAAAGTGTATTTTCTCTTCACTTTTGCACTACAACACCTAGTAAAGCACCATCACTTTGTTGCTGAGGTATTGGAGGGTCTTGTTTGGACTCAAAAGGCTAGTTTTGGATCAGAGGAAGGCCTGCTTTGCCGCTGTCCTTCAAGGGTGAGTGTATTCTCCTTTTAAGCTTATTTTTGTATGCCATCTTAGCCACCTTTGCATGCTGTTTTAGGCCTAACTTTCAACTGTAAAAAGTTCTATATTTAAGTGCTTAAAATGGTTGTTTAAGGCTTTGTTTGAGTTAGGGGTGGTTTACCCCCTTTGGTGGCTTGTTTGGCCTTGCTTTGTGCTATCTCTTATGGCCTTTGGGGTCATCTTTGTTTGGCCTTTTAGCCACTGAAATCCAGTGGATTTTCAGTGGTAGAACTGTGGTTTTGAGGTCTAAAATGAGAGGGGGTGGTCCCCTCTCCTCTTGTCTTGTTTGCTTGCCTTGTTGGCCTAATGATTGAGCATGTTTTCCTAGCATGTGTTGGCTTGTTCTCAGCTTATTTTTGGCCTTATTTTAGCATGGCATAACACTGTTTTGGCCTGGTTGGGTCACCTCATGCATGCTTTTTACACTTGTAGTGTAATCTTGCCATTTAGCCTTGTGTGATCAATGCTTTGTTCCATAATGCTAGCCTATTTTGGTTCTATCTCAGCATGTTTTTGGTGTTATTTTAGCATGCCTTAGCTCTCTTTTGGGTGGTCTTGATCATTTGGAACTTTCTTTGTATAGCCATAGTGCAATCTTGCTCATTAGTTTTGAGTTTCAAAGTGTTTAGCATGCTTTACTTGAGTTGTTTGCATGCTTTGGCCTCACTTCTAACACGATTTTAGTGTGTGTAGTGTAGTAATACTCTCATGTGTTTCACACTTTCAATGCTTTTAGAGAGTTGTGCCTTATGTCCTGATCATGGGTTAATTTGTATGCAAGCTTGCCTAAGCTTTTGGGCTACCATCTTAGTGTGTTTTTGGTTTTATTTTTCCATGATACAACTCTGTTTTTGGTTGGTTAGAGCATTCATCATGTGCTTCTTACACTTGTAGTGTAATCATGCTCATTGGCCTAGCTTACTTGGTGTTTTGGCCTTTTATTCTAGCATATGTTGGCTATGTTCAAGCATATTTTTGGCCTTGTTTTGACATGTTTTAGGATTGTTTGGAGTAATCTTGGTCCTTTGAGGCTTGTTTGATATGGCTATGGTGCAAGTGCCTTAGCTAGTCTTGAGTTTTGAGCCCTCTAGCATGCCTTATTTGAGTTATTTGGATGATTTGACATCATTTAACACTTGATTTCAGAGCATATAGCATTGCCATATTCTCATGCATATCACTCTTTGATTGTGTTTGAGGGTTGTGTTTAATGCCTTATTCATGGGCCAATGCATGAGCATGCATTTTCTTGCTTTTAATGCTAGTATTTCAGAGCATCTCAACTGCTGTTTTGGCCTGCATGGGGTCTGTTTGGTTTTGGTTTAGTCCAACGAGCATTGCTTTGCATGATTCTAGTGTTGTGTCTTTCGCTAGCTTTTAATGCATAAGTATTCTAGCATGTTGTGCACTGAGTGTTTGCATGTTGTTTGCATGTCATGTTGCTTGCTTTGCATTGTGTTTAATCAGATGTTGTGTTGAACACAAGGTGGATTAGTTCATTGCATACTTGAAGTAATGAAGTGAGCCAATCACCCTTGGTCTCCATTGCCTTTGATCTCTCATGATAAGGAGATGGCCTAAGTGTCTTGTTTGTCATGCATTTATTGAGTTTGTACAAATTGGATCTTTGGCCATCACGTATTGCGATGCTTGATTGATAGACTTGGATCCAATTATGCCTCTCCCTTGATGTTTTGAGATGATATGGAAGGGCATAATACATATATGTTCTAGGGAGACCCTCCATTTTCTCTATTTTGTGCTCTATCGCAGCTTGGTGTCACAGCACTCCAGTGGCCGGCACCCCCTCACTGATGGCCGGCACCCTTTCATCTGTGGTCGGCAATATTCATCCTTGGCCGGCAGGGGGGTCGGCAGCCACTATTCATGGTTGGCAGGCCATTGGTGCACTCCCCAGCACTGTTTTGGTAAGTTTCAGCAGCAAGAACTGGAAGACACCCTGCAAACAGAGCCTCTAAAGAGTATCTGGAGAGCTTTTCGGGGCGAGAAGCCCAGTGCATGCATGTTCATTTTCCAAACAGAGCTGTGGTAGCATTTTTTTTTTAAGGCTCTATTTGTTAAGTATAATTAGCTTTGTAACTTAATTGATTTGTTTAATTAATTAAAGTTTTGCAATAATTAATTAGCTTAGCATAGTTAATTAGTTGATTTGTAATAATTAGTTTAATAAGCGTAGCTAGTTAACTAATTCATTCGAACCCTCTGTCGCGAGGGCATATATTGTAATAAGTGTGCGTGTGTCTGTGCATGTCTTCTAACTCCCATTTCTTTCTTCCTTTTACTTATCAGCTTTTAATGGTTAGTTTAGGGCATTTTTCAATTAGCATACCTTATGCTTTGCATGCGTGCATCATTCATTTGTCTTGCATGCACCGGGCTCGGCGCATCATTCAAACTGCATTGTATTTCAATACCTATTTGAATACATGTATGAATTGTTGCATTCATATGCCATCTTAGATAGCCGAGCCTACTTAGTTGCATTTTTGCATGCGTTGCATTAGGCATCTTGACATAGCTAGGATCATGCATTGATTACTAACTAGCTTCTGTTTTGGCTCGGAGTACACTGTGAGTGTTTATGCCTTAGCAGCCTTGCATATGTGTAAGTGACTGCCATGATAGCATGCTTGCCATGAGGCTATTTGCTTAAGTGTTTAACTTCATGAATGCCTATGGATGAAGGTTTGATTGCCTGAATTGGAACAACTCTATGATTGTGAGTTTTAAGCCCACTTGAAGTGGCAAAATCATGTTTTTCTAAGCCCACTTGAGGGTGGCAAATCCGCGCTTCAGCCTACTTGTGAGTAGCACTTTCAAACCACTTTCAAAAACAAACATGAGTTGTTTTGTTCCAATCCGCGTGATTGAGTCTATACTTGTATGCTGTGCGCATCACCTAGTAAGGTTAGCTAATAAAGCGGAATAAGAACACATGTGTTTTCAAAAACAATATATCATGTTTAGTAGAGGCCAATCCTTCGATCGGGAGAGCTGGGGGTGCTCATTTCATGACCTTCCCCCTTCGTACCCAAGTTCCCGAGCCGAGACAACTTTGGTGATGACGGACACGTGGCCTTAGGCATGAGTCAGCGTTTCCTAAATTTCCCAAAGCAAAATAATTAGGTGGCGACTCTGAAATCTGGCAAAGCAGTCCATGTTTGGCACTTCTTGATTAAAATCGATTTTCCAAAATGATTTGCCAGATTTGGACTCTTTGGTGATTTATCAGTCTTACATTGCACTTTGTGAGATTAGATTCAAAACCATGACAGGAGTCTGAGTTGTAGTAGCTAGAACACAATTCGCACCCTCTCCGAAAGGAGGGCTCGCGGAGTGAGTTCGGGCGGTCTACAGTTTCTGGTGACTCTGCTGGGGATTTAGAGAACTTGACTTGAACTCATGATATGTTGTTTTGTTTATACTTATGTGTTTCTTTGCATTGCATTTGCGTTGGTGCGCCTAGGACACCGTGTTTTCCATCTGCTATTCCTGAGCGATTTTCTGGAGGCTTTCTTGAAAAAGCGTGCCATAAGGCAGATCGGTTACGGGCTCTACTACGATGGAAACACAAACCTCGGTTTTTATGGAGGCACCCTTCTTAACCATTCGACCTAGTTGCATATCGGAAGCCTTAGAGACCATTCCAAACTAGGACAGGTCGCTTACCCGAATGTAGGTTGTTTGAAACCGCATGCGTACGTAGTGAAACCCAAGTTCCTGATGAAACTAGGACAGGGAAACCCTACCCCACCATAGGGGTGTTTTAGCTCTCACTTGCTTGCAATGTGCTGTTAGGGATGTGTCTCTATAGGATGCATGTATCAGTTTGCAAGTCTGAGTATTAGCTAGAGGGTATCAGTTTGCAGGCAGAATTTTGGGCAGAATTCTATAGGGGGCACAGTCATTCAGCTTTGCTCATATTGGTTCTGGTGAAATCAGGCTGAGGTGCTGTCTATTTTCTCTTTTGCTAGGTAGTCTTGGAACCATAGCTTCAGAAGGCTTCGGTATCCCCCAAGTTCATTGGACTTGTGTTGATAGACTTTGTCAGGTCAGAGATTCAGTTCAAGGGCAATCAGTGCTCCTTCGCCAGAGGCAGGGCAAAAAGGCCAGTTAGGCACAGATCACCAGTTCAACAGTCTCCAGATCAGCGGTCATTATCCACCTCACCTGTGTGCAGTTGGGCTGAGATATCTGCTTCCACCTCAGAGAGGGAATACACACCTGTTCAGTCAGATCCGCAGTTTTCAGTTAATATGGAGGACATGATGCGTCAGCTCCAAGAAACCATGCAGGCCATGCAGCGGGATGCTGCCCGCCAGACAAAGGTTACTGCACGTCAGGCAGAAGTGGTTGCTCAACAGGTAGAGTTGATTGCCAGGCTTTAGCAGCAGCATCCACCACAACAAGCTGGAGCATCTGCTTCACATCCGCCCCTACCCCCACCTAGGGTTTTGACACTCGAGGAGACTGCAAACGTCCAGGAAAATACGAACGTCTTAACGGGGCCAGTTCCACCCCCAATCCTACCCCAGCTGTCCAAAGCACCAGCTAATCCAGTGGACACATCGTTTGAGTTTGAGGTGGAACCAACAACGCTAAAAGTGAGCAAGATAGAAAAGCTGTTCAGAAGAGCTCAAGGCGTTAATTCCATTCCGGACATAGATGATGGATACACCGACTCAGCGGCAACGTTGTCGGACCGGGATGCTGCATATAGACCATTTTGACGGTTCTGGAGATCCTATGGTATATTTGCAGTTGTTCTCGGATGTCCTATGGCCAATGGGCCTCTCCAGACTGCAAAAACTTTCCCTCTTTGGTCGAACCCTGTCGGGTATCGCGGCCATCTGGTACACCAAACTGGAGGACTCAATGAAAAGAAGTTAGGAGGAGATGGTTGAGGCTTTCGTTGCCTGGTATTCATACAACACGCAAATCGAGGTCACAACTCGTGATCTCAAGACAACCAAGCAAGAGCCGAAGGAGGGCTTCTCTGACTTCGTAACCCGTTGGAGAGCCAAGGTTTCTACGATGACCACCAGGCCAGCCGAGAAAGACTAGATAATGATGGTCGTGCGGAATCTGCAACCGAAGTTGATGCAAAAGATGATTGTCTTACCCCTTCCCCCCTTTGCTGACCTCCATGAGATTGGGGTACAGATAGAGGATGCCATGAAACTAGGTTTGATTGACCACGAAAGGGAGTCACCCAAGAAGGGTTATACACGCAGTTCGAATGAGACCACCAATGGTGATGCAGCTGCAAGATCTTCTAGAAGTTGGAATGGTCACCACCACCACACCAAAAACAGCCACCCCATTCACCGGTGCGTTCGGAACCAGCTCACAAACAGCCAAATATCCACCCCGAGGCAAGAGGGTTTTTACCCCACTTTATATGCCTTTGTCAAAAGCTCTAGGGGTCCTACTCAGGAAAGGACATCTGAAACCGTTGGAACAACGGGCTCTACCCGATCCTTTCCCTCCAAAGCATGACTCGGCTAAGTACTGTGCCTTCCATCAACAAACCGGTCATGACACTGACAGTTGCTTTCGTCTTCGCCATGATATACAAGATCTGATTGACAACAAGGTCATTGCTGTCCCAGTCTTGCAAAGTCTATCGGCACTGGATCAGTGAACTTGGGGATAATGTGACCATGTGATCGGGGGATGAACCACCTGCGGATAACACTCAGTTTACTCCAGATATGGTGGATGGCATGCACTGTTTTGAGCATTTGCGAATGCTGGTTATTTTACTATTTGACTTTGGTATTGGGTCAGTCTTGTTGTGTTGTATTGAGTCGGTCTTTTTGTACTGAGTCAGTCGAGTCTGTCTTGTTGTATCGAGTTAGTCCTGTTGTGTTGGAGTCGGATGATTTCGGGTGTGTTACCTCAGACATCACCATCTTGTTTTGTGTTTGTCTTTTACACTCTTTCTTTTGAGTCTGTTTCTGCCTTGGAGCCAGTTGTGCCAGAAGATCTGAATGAAATGACAGTGCTTTTCACTTACTTTTCTGTGCCTTTACATCATTGCATTGACCTAAGTTTTTTAAAAACTTTTTGAACACTGTGATGAAAACAAAGAGGAAGGAATTCTTCAAGATTTGCAAAAATTTAATCAACTGAGAGAAAGAGAAGCATGCTAAGCCCTTAATGAATGAGATCATGTTTGTTAATGTGAGTACTTAGAAGGATCCTGGCTTGATCTAGATTAGTTCTACATTGTCTTCAGCGCGAGCAACTAGTCACTTTCTTAAAAGATTTCAAAAAATGTTTTGCGCGATCCTGTGAAGACCTGTATGGAATCGCTCTTGAGATTGTGTAGCATAGGATCACTCTTAGCCTCAAGACTCGACCCCTTTTGCTTTCAAACCTTGAACTTGGATTCAGAATGTTCAATGGTCAACCACAAAGGAGGCCCGCCAAGCCAGATTTGAAGCATCCCACGAACTAGGGGCAATAAGGTCGTGTGACATCAAAGGAGGCCCATTAGGCCAGATTCGAAGTAGCCCTCGAAGTAGGGGCAAGAAAGTCAGATCAAGAAGGTCAGACATCGTCAAAGGAAGCTTGCAAAGCTCGATCAGAAGTAGCCCTTGAACTAGCGGCAAAAATGTCAAATGTGCTCAAAGATTCAAAAGATGGGTCATTCTGCAAACCAATGAAGACTGGCAAGAAAGCCAAAATCCCAAAAGGGAGGAAAGAAGAAAGTTTTTGCTGAAGGACAACCGAGTTCCTATCCACAACACTAGGGGCAAATTCAGCCCCCATTGGATGGACTTCTACATCATCAGCGAACAGCAGCCATTCTCCTGGATTCAGATGGCTTCGAGATCTCAAACCAATCAACATGGACAAAGTTACACTTTTCTACCCTTGAGAGGCTCGCTGGGCCGAAAACCAGGAAGGGCGGCCCAGGCAAAAGTTAGAGCAAATGAAAAAGAAGAGAAAAGAAAAGAAAAAGAACAAAAATAGAAATGAAAAGAAAAGAAAAAAAAAGAAAAAAAAAAAAAAGAGAAAAGAAGAAAAGATGAAAAGAAGAAGAAAAGAAATGAAAAGAAAAGAAAAACATAGCTCGCAAGGTTGAAAACCCGGAAGGGCAACCTTAGCAAAAGTTAGAGCGCAAAAGGAGAGGTTAATACCCGAGTGTACCTTAACCCCGAACTACGTAAGGCTTGATTCCCATCTTTGGGATACGTAGGCAACTTCATTCTGAAGTCCAGCCATAAACACTTCCAAATCGACTGTGTCCATGTAATGGTTCTGATCACTTTTGTCTTCTCTGTATCCAAGAGTTCGGTCGTGATCGTCACTTTGAGGACTGATTACAGTGCGTTGTGATGCCATTCAGACAAGGGGCAACTTTCCGTCGCTGTGCAGTGCCCTTTAAACAAGGGGCAATTTTCCATTATTTTCGATCTGAGGTTGTGCATCTCAAGAGTGAATTCTATGTTGGTCGAGCAGTAGCCATTTGCAAAAATAGTTTTTGAGAATTTTTAATGAAGTTGACTAATTCTCTAAAAAATTATTCCATTTTTCCAAAACTGGACCATTTCTTGGACCAAAAAAAAAAGGAAAATTTTCAGTGCTCACAACCTGACTTGCATGATTTCAAATCAGAAAATTGAACAAGCATGTTAATCTAACTTTCATGTTGGTCAAAATTGTTTTAGCAGAAGCCAAAAACAAAACAAAAAAAATGGTCAAAATGATGAACTAGGGGCACAGTCGAGTCAGGTTTTCTGTCTTTTCCCCGTTGTCAACATACTTGCCAGAATGGGCACCATACTTGCCGGAAAGGGCACCATATTCGCCAAAAAAGGCACAACTGAAGCTAACAACAGAGGGCTGAAAGCTCTCTCATCCTCTAAGCATTGAGGTATTTAGCCCAGTGTGAAGCACGAATTGGAATGGATCAGGATATTCCACTCCCTCATTTGGACATGTCTGATCACATCCGAACAAGCCAAGACATCATCAATCGATGTCAACTGCAGATCTGCTGCACATCCGGTCGCGTCACAACCCCTCTGTGGGAAAGCTCACTGTTGTGAGCAGAAGAAAGAGCATCTAGTTGAATACTAGGGCAAGAGCCCACAACTTCCTATTTATCCATCAACCACCCAGGGGAGGGATAAAAAAGAAGAGAGATTAAAGAATAGAGAGATGTACGCTGAGAGAAAAAGTGAGGAAATGGCTTTTTCAGAAAACTAGAGATTGAGTGCCAGAGTGATGTGAGAATCACAAATGAGAAAGGGCGGGAAACACTACCCAAAGAAACTGGCTCCTCGTGAACTAAGAGGTCTCTTGCCATTGGAATGCATCTGAGTGTCGTGTCTTTTGTTTTGTTTGTCTCAATTCTTGTTTTGAGTCGTTTCGAGTGTCAATAGATGTGTTTAGGTTGTTTTACCTTGTCTTTCCTTTTGTTGAGTTGTTTTGGCTATGGTCAGTTGTAGGCTCAATACCGGTCGAGAACTCATTTCTTAATTTCAATTTCAAAAATAAAATCATTTTGTACTCAGAGTGCTGTGCCATTCTTCACATATGTGCAAAACAGGATTTATTCTTTCATAAAATTGCAGGGTTCAGCCCAGGTCATGTGAGAACAGTAGAATAAGGACCTATCTGAAGCTACATAGGTTCCGGACTGCAAAGCAAAAGAAAAGGAGGAAAATCGAAGTATCTGAGTGTGTTTTAACTTCAGAAAATTCCGAGATTATATTCTGAATGTACCTTTTCAGGTCTTGTCAATGCTCCAAAGTATGAGTGTGCCTCTACCTCAAGCTCAAGGTTAAGCCTGCTTCAAGCCAGAATGGCGATCAAAAATGCTCTTCCTGAGTACCATTTCCTACCAAAGGCATCTTAGCTGTGTTTGCAATGAGTTCTTAGGAGATCAACTGCGATGGTGGAAACTAGAGTTCGAATGGCTGATGCCTAGAACGTAAAGGTTCTAGATTTCTGAGACTCAAGTCTGGTTTAAATACCCAGAGGCGTGTCCTCAGCTTGAAATCTGTATGGAAGCCCCAAAGGTTGAGATAGCGTGTATGCAACTCAATTCTGGATACTGAACCAACCTAGTCTGTCACCCCGTTGGAGAATATGGAAAGTTGTGAATATGGTCAGGAAGAAAAGTGGCATCCAAAGTGTTCTACATGAAGAATCCTTGCCGGCATTTCAGAACCTTTATACTGTGAGTTGAAGGAAAGAGTTCGAAGAATGCAAGGTAAGAGTTCGAAGAACACAAGGGGAGATCCCCGTCAGAGTAGAGCGGTTCGTCGCCACTCACCCCATAAGGTGCTTTCTAAAGCGCTGCTATGTTTGTTTATTGCATCATGCATTGTATTGCATGGTACCTATCAAGTTTCTTTCTCATTCATGCACGATATTGTATGTACGGTTCATTTGAAGCTGGCACAACCAGACGATATGGTGTGTGCGGTTCATTCGGTGGAACTCCAGGTAAGATCATTCCTACCTCTGTGAACTCTCTCTTTGGCAAGAAACACTGGGACGAGTGCCCCGATGCTCATACCACCCTCCGGTGTTTGCACCGCAACCTTTCTCCTCTCGCGTTTGACATGCGTTTGGACGTACCTTTCTCCTCTCGCGTTTGACATGCATTAGGACGCATCTTTCTCCTCTCGCATTTGACATGCGTTTGGACGTACCCTTCTCCTCTCCCGTTTGACATGCGTTTGGACGTACCCTTCTCCTCTCGCGTTTGACATGCGTTTGGACGCACCCTTCTCCTCTCGCTTTTGACATGCATTTGGACGTACCTTTCTCCTCTCGTGTTTGACATGCATTTGGACGTACCTTTCTCCTCTCGCGTTTGGCATGCATTTGGATGTACCCTTCTCCTCTCGCGTTTGACATGCGTTTGGACGTACCTTTCTCCTCTCGCGTTTGACATGTGTTTGGACGTACCCTTCTCCTCTCACGTTTGACATGCATTTGGATGTAACTTTCTCCTCTCGCGTTTGACATGCGTTTGGACGTACCTTTCTCCTCTCGCGTTTGACATGCGTTTGGACGTACCCTTCTCTTCTCGCGTTTGACATGTGTTTGGACGCACCTTTCTCCTCTCGCGTTTGACATGCGTTTGGACGTACCCTTCTCCTCTCGCGTTTGACATGTATTTGGACGTACCTTTCTCCTCTGGCATTTGACATGCGTTTGGACGTACCCTTCTCCTCTCGCGTTTGACATGCGTTTGGATGCAACTTTCTCCTCTCGCATTTGACATGCGTTTGGACATACCGTTCTCCTCTCGCGTTTGACATACGTTTGGACGCACCTTTCTCCTCTCGCGTTTGACATGCGTTTGGACGTACCCTTCTCGTCTCGCGTTTAACATGCGTTTGGACGTACCCTTCTCGTCTCGCGTTTAACATGCGTTTGGACGGACCCTTCTCTTCTTGCATTTGACATGCATTTGGACGTACCTTTCTCCTCTCGTGTTTGACATGCGTTTGGACGTACCTTTCTCCTCTCACGTTTGACATGCATTTGGACGCACCTTTCTCCTCTCGCGTTTGACATGCGTTTGGACGTACCCTTCTCCTCTCGCATTTGACATGCGTTTGGACGTACCCTTCTCCTCTCGCATTTGACATGCGTTTGGATGTACCCTTCTCCTCTCGCGTTTGACATGCGTTTGGACGTACTTTTCTTCTCTCGCGTTTGACATGCGTTTGGACATACCTTTCTCCTCTTGTGTTTGACACGCGTTTGGATGCCTTTCTCCTTTCACGTTTAATACGTTAGGAGGTGTTTCGCTTGAGACATTGGGTCCCGATAGTCACTTTTAGTCTATGCTGCACGAGACGCAGTGACGATTGCATATTTTTTTTACATCCTTTCTGTTGAAATGTGTGAGGCCTCTGCAACTTGTTGGTTTGCTTAAAATTATTGTATTTATTTGCATAAATGCTTCATTACAGCTTTCTTTGCATAATCATAAGTTATGGTCTGCATTGTGCATGTCATTTGCATTTTACCCCAGCCTGCGGGCGCATCTCTCTATGATTATATTGAATGTTTGTCTGAGTCTTCGGCCTTGTCAAAAATGGGTCGTCTCCAGGCTTTGACATTCACTCCCGTCATTTCATGACTTCCGAGTTCTGTCAAAAAGGGGCAACTGTAGACATCCCATTTTGGACCATCCTCAAGACTTGGATGTGCTTGTAAGTACATCTGATTACAAGTTTGATTGCTCGCTGAGCGCTCAACTTTCCCGACGGAATGCCAGGTTTGCTCTTTCCTAACCCTATTTCCATTCTGTTTCATTTTTGGACGATGCCTTGGTCCTTTCATATTGTTGTTTGTGATGGCCTGCCGGCCATGGGGAAGGGTCTACCAACCATGGATTTGGCCTTGCCGGCCATTGATAAGTCCTGCCGACCATCAATGAGGCACCACTGATGGTCGGCAGGACACCTTGTTTCAGCAGATATTGGCCCTGTTTGGTACAGCTTAATTTTAGCTTATTTCAGCTTTCAGCTTAATTTAAGCTATTTTGATGTGTTTGGTTTAGCTTAACAATACAGCTTATAGCTTTTTATAAGTCAGAAATTAACTTATTCTATGAGTGGGGCAGGAGAAGCTTAATTTATAAGTCAGAAATCAGCTTATGTTCATAGCTATAAGTTATAAGCTGTTAAGGTATAAGCTATAAGCATTTTCCCACAGCTCTACCAAACGAGGCCATTATGTTAGATCTTTTGAGCCAGCTGTTTTCCACTAAGTCATCCTCCAGTGTATGGAGGGATGGAGGCCATTTCAAGCTTGTCAAGCAAGCTTTGCATTGCATTGCTGTATATAAGGGGAGACTCCTCCCCCTTTCCAGAGGTTCAACTTTTTTAGAGACAAGATATATCTCTCTCTCTGTGGAATTCTCACATACTCTCTCTCTATATTGTGCTTAATAGTGTCCCAAAGTGTATTTTCTCTTCACTTTTGCACTACAACACCTAGTAAAGCACCATCACTTTGTTGCTGAGGTATTGGAGGGTCTTGTTTGGATTCAAAAGGCTGGTTTTGGCTCAGAGGAAGGCCTGCTTTGCTGCTATCCTTCAAGGGTGAGTGTATTCTCCTTTTAAGATTATTTTTGTATGCCATCTTAGCCACCTTTGCATGCTGTTTTAGGCCTAACTTTCAACTGCAAAAAGTTCTATATTTAAGTGCTTAAAATGTTTGTTTAAGGCTTTGTTTGAGTTAGGGGTGGTTTACCCCATTTGGTGGCTTGTTTGGCCTTGTTTGTGCTATCTCTTATGGCCTTTGGGGTCATCTTTGTTTGGCCTTTTAGCCACTGAAATCCAGTGGATTTTCAGTGGTAGAAATGTGGCTTTGAGGTCTAAAATGAGAGGGGGTGGTCCCCTCTCCTCTTGTCTTGTTTGCTTGCCTTGTTGGCCTAATGATTGAGCATGTTTTCCTAGCATGTGTTGGCTTGTTCTCAGCTTATTTTTGGCCTTATTTTAGCATGGCATAACACTGTTTTGGCCTGGTTGGGTCACCTCATGCATGCTTTTTACACTTGTAGTGTAATCTTGCCATTTAGCCTTGTGTGCTCAATGCTTTGATCCATAATGCTAGCCTATTTTGGTTCTATCTCAGCATGTTTTTGGTGTTATTTTAGCATGTCTTAGCTCTCTTTTGGGTGGTCTTGATCATTTGGAACATTCTTTGTATAGCCATAGTGCAATCTTGCTCACTAGTTGTGAGTTTCAAAGTGTCTAGCATGCTTTACTTGAGTTGTTTGCATGCTTTGGCCTCACTTCTAACATGATTTCAGTGTGTGTAGTGTAGTAATACTCTCATGTGTTTCACACTTTCAATGCTTTTAGAGAGTTGTGCCTTATGTCCTGATTATAGGTTAATTTGTATGCAAGCTTGCCTAAGCTTTTGGGCTACCATCTCAGTGTGTTTTTGGTTTTATTTGCCATGATACAACTCTGTTTTTGGTTGGTTAGAGCATCCCTCATGTGCTTCTTATACTTGTAGTGTAATCATGCTCATTGGCCTAGCTTACTTGGTGTTTTGGCCTTTTATTCTAGCATATGTTGGCTATGTTCAAGCATGTTTTTGGCCTTGTTTTGACATGTTTTAGAACTGTTTTGAGTAATCTTGGTCCTTTGAGGCTTGTTTGATATGGTTATGGTGTAAGTGCCTTAGCTAGTCTTGAGTTTTGAGCCCTCTAGCATGCCTTATTTGAGTTATTTGGATGATTTGGCATCATTTAACACTTGATTTCAGAGCATATAGCATTGCCATATTCTCATGTATATCACTCTTTGATTGTGTTTGAGGGTTGTGTTTAATGCCTTATTTATGGGCCAATGCATGAGCATGCATTTTCTTGCTTTTAATGCTAGCATTTCAGAGCATCTCAGCCGTTGGTTTGGCATGCATGGGGTCTGTTTGGTGTTGGTTTAGTCCATCGAGCATTGCTTTGCATGATTCTAGTGTTGTGTCTTTCGATAGCTTTTAATGCTTAAGTATTCTAGCATGTTGTGCATTGAGTGTTTGCATGTTGTTTGCATGTCATGTTGCTTGCTTTGCATTGTGTTCAATCAGATGTTGTGTTGAACACAAGGTGGATTAGTTCATTTCATACTTGAAGTGATGAAGTGAGCCAATCACCTTTGGTCTCCATTGCCTTTGATCTCTCATGATAAGGAGATGGTCTAAGTGTCTTGTTTGTCATGAATTTACTGAGTTTGTACAAATTGGATCTTTGGCTATCACGCATTGCGATGCTTGATTGATGGTCTTGGATCCAATTATGCCTCTCCCTTGATGTTTTGAGATGACATGGAAGGGCATAATACATACATGTTCTAGGGAGACCCTCCATTTTCTCTATTTTGTGCTCTATTGCAGCTTGGTGTCACAACACACCAGTGGCCGGCACCCTCTCACTGATGGCCGGTACCCTCTCACTGATGGCTGGCACCCTTTCATCTGTGGCCGGTTGTATTCATTCTTGGCTGGTAGGGGGGTCGGCAGCCACCATTCATGGCTGATAGGCCATTGGTGCACTCCCCAGCACTGTTTTGGTAAGTTTCAGCAACAAGAACTGGAAGACACCGTGCAAACAGAGCCTCTAAAGAGTATCCGGAGAGCTTTTCGGGGCGAGAAGCCCAGTGTATGCATGTTCATTTTCCAAACAGAGCTGTGGTAGCATTTTTTTTTTTAGGCTCTATTTGTTAAGTTTAATTGGCTTTGTAACTTAATTGATTTGTTTAATTAATTAAAGTTTTGTAATAATTAATTAGCTTAGCATAGTTAATTAGTTGATTTGTAATAATTAGTTTAATAAGCATAGCTAGTTAACTAATTCATTCGGACCCCCTGTCGCGAGGGCATATGTTGTAATAAGTGTGCGTGCGTGTGTGTGTGCATGTTTTCCAACCCCATTTCTTTCTCCCTTTTACTTATTAGCTTTTGTTGGTTAGTTTAAGGCATTTTTCAATTAGCATACCTTATGCTTTGCATACGTGCATCATTCATTTGTCTTGCATGCACCGGGCTCGACGTATCATTCAAACTGCATTGTATTTCAATACCTAGTTGAATACATGTATCAATTGTTGCATTCATATGCCATCTTAGATAGCCGAGCCTACTTAGTTGTATTTTTGCATGCGTTGCATTAGGCATCTTGACATAGCTAGGATCATGCATTGATTACTAACTAGCTTCTGTTTTGGCTCGGAGTACACTGTGAGTGTTTATGCCTTAGCATCCTTGCATGTGCGTAAGTGACTGCCATGATAGCATGCTTGCCATGAGGCTATTTGCTTAAGTGTTTAACTGCATGAATGCCTGTGGATGAAGGTTTGATTGCCTGAATTGGAACAACTCGATGATTGTGAGTTTTAAGCCCACTTGAAGTGGCAAAATCATGTTTTTCGAAGCCCACTTCGGGGTGGCAAATCCGCGCTTTAGCCTACTTGCAAGTAGCACTTTCAAACCATTTTCAAAAACAAACATGAGTTGTTTTGTTCCAATCCGCGTGATTGAGTCTATATTTGTATGCTGTGCGCATCAAATAGTAAGGTTAGCTAATAAACCGGAATAAGAACACGTGTTTTCAAAAACAACATATCATGTTTAGTAGAGGCCGATCCTTCGATCGGGCGAGCGGGGGGTGCTCATTTCATGACCTTCCCCCTTCGAACCCAAGTTCCTGCGCCGAGGCAACTTTGGTGATGACGGACACGTGGCCTTAGGCACGAGTCAGGGTTTCCTAAATTTCCCAAAACAAAATATTTAGGTGGCGACTCTGAAATCTACCAAAGCAGTCCATGTTTGGCACTTCTTGATTAAAATCGATTTTCCCAAACGATTTGCTGGATTTGGACTCTTTGGTGATTTATCAGTCTTACATTGCACTTTGTGAGATTAGATTCAGAACCGTGACAGGAGTCTGAGCTATAGTAGCTAGAACACAATTCGCGCCCTCTCCGAAAGGGGGGCGCGCGGAGCAAGTTTGGGCGGTCTACACAAAGTCACACTAATATTCAATGAAAAAGAAATTAACCAAAAACTAGTTTTTTAATAGGAATCTTAACACCAGTTTTCTTTAGCTTCTCAATTTGTTTTCAATTCAAATGCATGTACTACTTCCTCTTTGTTTTTTTCTAACCGAGTAAATTATGTAACCCTGAACAGATAATGCACATAACTTGACTTGTGAGCAATATCAGGATAAACGTATTTGACTGGGTATAACATGGTGAGTTTTAAATGGTCTTACAACAAGGTGATTTCGCACAGCTTCTTTTTTTGGTTTTCCTCTTGTTGCAGTTGGCCTCTTGGCAACCGTTGTTTTGGTTTTATTGATCAACTTCCGCAACCAATTCAGTAATAGTTTTTTATTAAAAACATTAACAGTGTTATCAATTGGACTAAACTAATACAAAATCTACAATTAAGGGTCAAAATTGAGTCAGTTAAAAGTGTTTGGACCAAAAGTACACAAGGGGCAAAACATAGCAACTACAAATACAATTTGCCATTTATTTTACTAAAAATATTATATAAAAAAATCAGTGCGTGATTTATCTTTGATAGTAAAAATAAAAAATAAAAAATAGTTTTCAGATACATATGTGGTAATTGAAGGAAACTAAATAAAAAATTTGAAGAAATTACATCACATCATTGAGAGAGAAATTAAAAACTCATCCAAATAGTGCTTCCCTTCACTTCTCAATGAGGGAGAAATTTAAAACTATAACCTACCAATTATTGAGAAGAGCAATAAAGGGATAGTAGAAGATTTTCAAGTTCAAAATTTTCTTATTCGAATGGGTATTGTATATAAAAAATGAACAAAAACATGAGTATTTCATCATATATAACTCATCAAAAGCAACTAAGTACATCATATTAGGTTTTAAACACATGAACAACACATATATACATATTAGGATATGTGCACAATAGAAAAACTGAATGAACACATAAAAATCCAAACACGCCAAAACAACTTAAAAGCAGGTGTAAACACCCCATTTTTGACCGCCCTTAAGACTTGGGCACCTCATGTTGAATGCTCGATGATGAAATATTACGTTGTATAGATCGTTCGATTTCTTCAACAAAAGGCTTTGGTCTTCAAGCTTCAGAACCTAAACCTTGCAACCCCTTTGAACCAAAGCCTAAATTTTTCTAGCCTAACCACTAAAAGACCTACTAGCCAACAAGTGGCCGGCAGGCCATTTTTGGTTGGCCGGCCATCCCCCTTCATGGCCGGCCATCCATGTTTAGCGATAAATAGATATTTTTCTACTGTTAGCTATCCTTATGTGCATGTCTTGCAGCAGCTAGCTCAATACAAATATTTCTGACGTGAGAAGGCCTTTTATATATATATATAAATACAAGCCCCTTCGTGGTTTGGGGTTATAAAATTTTGCCAAGAGCCAAAGACCTGCCAAACACTCTTCCTCTCTCTCTTGCAATATACATACACTATCTATACACTTCCTAAGCCTAAACTTGAGGCCTTTTGCTGAGATTCTTGACCATACATTTCAGCTCTTTAGAGTGTTCAACTTGTGGTTTGTGAACTAAAGAGCATCCTCTCTTTGAAAGAGGTATACTTCGAGCTTTTATACCATATTTTCTATCTCTTTTCTTTACTTTTTTCACACTATTTTTCAAAGTGTTTTAAGCTTAAAAATGTGATTTTAAGTAACAAAAAGAGGAGGGGCTAGCCACCTTTCTTTGGCTTGCTTACGAGGCTTCTTTCCTTCCATTTTTGTGCAAAGTTTTTCTACCTTTGCAAACTAATTTTTAGCATTGTTTTGTGCTATTCAGGGACTGCTTATTCTGTTTATTTAGTTTATGCTTTGAATACTATGATTGTATTGTTGTAAGTCCTCACAGATTTGGTTTTTTTGGCGATAAACACCAATCTATTTGAGTTGATAGCTTTCTTTACATAGTTTTCTTATAAATATTCACACTTGTCATAATCACCTTTGCAACCTCCCTCCTTTCTTTGCTTTCTTTGATTAAGAGTTGTATCCAACACTAGATTGTTGCTCAAGGCATAAGAAAGAGAATTTCCATGCTTAATGGTTTAAAGAGGTTCATTACCAAGGCATTACATCTCTCTCATGCTAAGCACAATCTCTTGTTTGACACTTCTCTTTATCGCTTTTTGGGACTTAGTGGACGTAATTATCACTTTTGGACAAAAATGAAGAAAAGATAAGAAATGAAAAGGTAATGTAAAAGAGGCTAATAAAATTGGAGTAAAAGATGTAAAAAAAAAGGTAATAAAATTGAGTTGGGTTCAATCGGACGTTATATTGAACCCATTGTGTTTTGAATGATTACATTCTTTTTAGTGATATTTTTTTTTTTTTGGGTAAATAAGTCATAAATTAAAGACAAAAGAATACAAATACAAGGGGCATGCCCCAGGCCCTACCAAACGCTATACAACAAAGAAATAGAAAACAAAAGGCAAATGGGCAGCACCATGGCACACCAAACCCAAAAAAACAAAAGGAAAGGGACCCACCTGATAAACATAGCAAAACAAATAGGACAAAATAAGGCATCCGAAAGATATGTTAAAGGGCCCCATGGAGAACATGAGGACCATGAACATACATATAAGCAGATAGTAGCCTAAAGAAAAGGAAACAAATAACCCTATACAACCCGCTAAGAAGTCCCCAAAAGCTTGAGAAGTAACTCAAGATCAAAACAAGAAACATACATGTCAAGAGAATAAATAGATTACCCTTGCACAGCCTGCAAGGGAAGGCAAAACCAGCAAAAATAAATACAAGCATTTTCCACAAATGAGACCAAAAAAACCAAATTGCATGCTACTAGCATCCAGAAAACCCGTAGATCTGCTAGCATCCACAGCAGCTGCAACACTCATCCACAAACTCGGATGATTAGTAAAACCTGTCCAAGTGTGAAGATAAAATGAGAATAGGCAAATAGAGAACTGCATATGCTCAGGATACAATAGTATGATATATATAATATGGGAACTACCATCACTCAACCCACAATATATAACCTCACACCACTCGGCAATAGATAGATAGCACACAATATGTAACCTTACAACACTCAACCCACATATATGGACTCCACCATGCACTGAGAAACTGATTAGACACCTGCAAAAACAATAAGAAAATATATGCAGATATATGTAAACATTAGACGATTCTTTCACTTTTGGATAGAATGAGGGATGGTATTTGTTCCTCACAAACTCAACCCACAGTGGTATATAGCAAACCTCACACCAATTACGAAGAGACTGCAACAATAACAAACAATTAGATACACACAATATATACTCACTTCCACTCAACCCACAATTTCTGAACTCACAACACTCAAGCACCAGCTACATCCACCAATAAGCTATCCTTGACCTGATTTTAGGATAGAGTTTGGGAGGGACCACTTCACCATAAACCAAGCATTTGTCACCTCCTCTTTGAAGCTTGAGATGGACAAGATCCTGTTTCTCATAAGGCTTCTAATTCTAGCTTGCACAGCCACCTCAGTGGATTTTGAGCCTTTGAAAATCCTGCAATTTCTCTCAGTCCAAATACAGTAAACAGAAACAATAAACACAAGTTTAGAAATAGTGGCAGCCAAAGATTTGCCCTTGATATTCCCGCTTAACCAATCTACCAAATCTATCTAGTCAAGATAAGGAACAGTCAAATTGCACATACCCTGCATAACATTCCAAACTCTGTAAGAGAACGGGCATTTAAAAAACAAGTGATTATGGTCCTCAAGCCCAACCCCACAGAGACAACAAATAGAAGAGTTGCTAGTACCAAAGACAACAAGCCTATCAAGAGTGTTCAGTCTATTATGTATAGCAACCCAAACCACAGTACTAATTATAGGAATATGAAACTTGAACCACATGATCTTAGCCCAAACAACTCTAGAACCATGGGTCCTCCACTCGTCCCAAGCAGACTTAATGGAGAATTGCCCATCAGAAGATGGCAACCACACCACCTTATCATTCACTAACGAAGGCTTCATATCCATCGGGACATCAGCCTTAATCTCATTCAATTCCCAAGTACGACAGATAGGCCATTTCCACCTAGAGCCATAGATAATAGCCTCCACTTTAGCAAACTTCTGAATACTAGAGTCAGAAATAACTCTGTCTCCAAATCTATTAAAAAGAGGCCCAAGAGGGAGCCAGTTGTCAAACCACAAAAAGGTAGCCTTCCTATTACCAACATTATATTTAATCAGGGGAGCAATGATACTTCTCAAATCCAGAAGCTTTCTCCAGACCTAGGAAGGGTCACTAGGAACTTTGAGGCACCAAAAACTTCTACCCTTTAACAAGTAAGACTTAACCCATTGACACCACATGGATTGCTTACCCCCCGACAACAAAAACCAAACATCCTTGGCAATAGCAGCTTTATTCCACACCTCAATAGATTTAAACCCTAGACCACCCTCATTCCGAGGAACACAAAGGTGCACCCAAGCAACTTTTGCGCCAGACTTTTTCAAGTCAGGACCATTCCAAAAGAAAGCCCTCAGACAAGATTCAATCTCCCTTACCACTTTCTTAGGGAGAATGAATAACGAAGCCCAATTGTCACGACCCAAACCCGGCCCTATGGGTTTAGCACCGTAACTGGCCAGTAATCCGAGATTAGCGAAGGCTTGCTGAACAGTAATACAGTTAAACAGAGTACAGGGCCTGGCGGAAGCCAATACAGTAAGTAACTAGTGTCCATTGAGCTGTGAAAATCTGTATGCCAAAAACATTTTTCATGCATTCATACAGTTCAGAACAGTACGGTCTATATACAGTCTATACAATCATATACAAACATTCGGTACGAGGACCCAATCCGTCGATAACAGTACAGTAAAACAGTAGACAGTCTATACAGTAGTACAAAACAGTAAGGAGACAGGTGGGGAAACAAAAACACCCCAAGCCATGGCATGGCGTCTCGGAACCTCGCAGTGAGGCACATAGGCTGGCTTGACAAAACTGGGGACTAACCCACGCTCCTAGCTCCGGTCTGGCTGCTGAGAACCTACATATATATATAAACAGTGAGCTAAAGCCCAGTGAATAACATAAAGCGTAAAGAGGTTGTGAATGAATGTCCTTACAGTAATGAAAACAGTTCATTAAACAGTATTTCAGTCTTTCAGTATTCCAGTCAATCAGTCATATGTGGTACACCCATTAGCCTATAAACAGTAGGTCCAAAAGGACCGGGTCTTAACAGAACCAACAGTAATGATGGCCATCAATCAGTAAACAGTATGGTTCCACAAGGGAACCGACAGAGCTCTGTAACAGTAACAGTAAACAGTAAGTGCTAAGGATGCCACAGTACAGTTCAGAATACAGGACATACATTCATTCAGTAAACAATATCAGTTCAGTATTCAAAAGATAATCATTTTGAACATATCTTTACACAATTGTTACTCACAGAGATTGGGCTAATAGCAGCTAGAGACCGTCCCCGAGAGCCAACCCTAAACAGTTAACAAATAGAACACACACTAAGTTTCACAGTCGGGAAGGATGATAATTAAATCCCTAAATTTCCTCGGTGTGGTTCTACGTCTAATCCTCATTAAGATGCCTTAAACCAGGCCTAAGAATGCCTAGGATGAGATGAGGATGCAAAAATACAGTTGGAAGGCATTTTTCAAAAGTTTCTGAAAACAGGGGTCTCGCTCGAGCGAGCCTTCCTTCGCTCGAGCGAGGTTGCAAAATCAAAGGCTTTGCTCGAGCGAGGAATCCTTCGCTCGAGCGGTCTGATGAAACAGTAAAAGTACTGGTTGTTGGATTTTTACGCGCGATACCACGCTCGATGCTCGCTCGAGCGGAGCCCTGAATAAAGGGGCTCGCTCGAGCGAGGAATCCTTCGCTCGAGCGAAGAAGCCAAATCTGGAATTTCCAGATTTGCCTCCCAAGCTCAAACCAAGCATTCTCAGCTCAATTCTCGACCTCTTGGGCCCAAATTCTGGAAAATACATCCCAAAACAATGAATAACAAGTTTCAAAAGCCAATTTGTGAATTCAAGCCCCAAAGGTGAGTCAATTAAATCTAACATTCAAACCCATTTTCAAGAACCATTTAAAACATGCAATGCATGAGCTTTAAACCAAAATTCAAGGTTCAAATTTTGCTCTAATGAGCTCAATAGTTGGAAAACAAAATGAAAGCATGGACTTTGATAGAAACATGAGCATGCATGTACAATCCATCATGAATTCAACTTCAAAATGCACCAATTCAAGCATGCATGCAACAATGGAGTTCCAATTCAACATATGTGAGCAAATTCATGACTTAACTTCTCTATAACCATGATACATGCAAGATGGAACTCAAAGACAACAAGAAGAAGATGGATTTTCTTACCTAGGTCTGAATTACTAGGTTTGGAAGCACAATTTAACAATCAACCTTCAAGTCTTCAAACCATTCCACAACAATGGCAAGATGAGCTCAAGTCTCTCTAAACTCTCTCTCACTCTATAATTCGGTGGCCTCAAGAAGCAAGGTTGAAGAAGTGGTGTCTCTAAGTGTAAGATGGGATTAGAGTGTTGGCATAGTGGGCCACTAAGTGTGGTAATTTAGTAATTAAGGCAACTCTTGTATTTGGCTCATTTAATCTAATTTAATCATTCCTAATCAATTTTCAGATAAATATACCATAAAATCACAAATATTCTACTGATCCCAAAACTCTAAACGGTTCCTAACTCGGCCGCCGATAAGGCCTTCAATTAGCAGTTTAAACATATGAATTCAAACAGATAATCAATCAATCAAACAGATGCAATATGCAATTCAATAGATAAACTTATTCAATTTCAGTTTCGATTTCAATCAGTCCATTCAGTACTTCAGTTAATTCAATTATCAGTCATTATCAGTTCAGTTTAGCAGTAACTAGTAGTTAATTCAGTAGTTTATCGGTAATCAGTACGAGGGTTGTTACAGTCTCCCCTCCTTAAAAAGAGTTTAGTCCTCTAAACTCGAGTTACCTTCAGTTTGGAAGAAAACAGGATTCAGTAGAAACAGTTCTGGGTATCTTTTAGCCATGTCATCTTCCCTTTCCCAAGTGGCATACACACCATCATGGTTCTGCCAATCAACTTTCACTAGCGGGATCTCTTTGTTTCTCAGTTTCTTGATCCGTCGGTTTACAATCTGTATAGGCCGTTCCTCGTAAGTGTAGTCATCACTCAACACTACTCGAGTAGGCTCAATCACATGGAAAGGATCCCGGAGATAATCTCTCAACATAGATATGTGGAAGACGTTATGCATATGCTCCATTTTAGGAGGAAGTGCAACTTGATACGCCACCGGATTGATTTTCTCAATAATCTGATACGGTCCGACATACCGCGGTGCTAACTTGCCTTTGACTCCAAAACGAGTCTGGCCTTTCATTGGTGTCACTTTCACAAAAACGTGATCACCCACTTCATATTTTCGGTCTCGTCTTCTAACATCCGCATAACTTTTCTGTCTGCTCTGTGCAGTTTTCAGTCTCTGTTGTATCAGTTTTATCTTTTCAGTCGTTTCATAAACAATTTCGGGCCCAAGAAACGGCCCATCTCCAACTTCTGCCCAGCAAATTGGAGATCTACACTTTCTGCCATACAATGCCTTGAAAGGCGCCATACCAATACTCGAATGGTAGCTGTTGTTGTAGGCGAATTCAGCCAATGGCAAATGACTTTCCCAGTTTCCTTGGAAATCAAGGACACACATTCTCAGTAAATCCTCCAGAGTCTGGATGGTCCTCTCTGATTGGCCATCTGTCTGAGGATGATAGGCACTACTGAGTCTCAGTTCAGTCCCCAATGCAGTCTGTAGGCTTTGCCAAAACCTCGATGTAAACTTTGAATCCCTGTCAGAAACAATAGATACAGGCACTCCATGCAGTTTCACAATTTCATCAATATAGATAACAGCCAATTTGTCCGCATTATAGATTGTCTTGACAGGTAAGAAGTGAGCAGATTTGGTCAGTCTATCAACAATAACCCAAATTGAATCCATACATTTCCTGGAGCGAGGTAACCCAACGATAAAATCCATCGTGATATGCTCCCATTTCCACTCTGGTATGGGTAAGGGTTGCAATAATCCAGCAGGTCGTTGATGTTTAGCTTTGACTTGTTGGCAATGAAGACATTTGGACACAAAGTCGGCAATTTCTTTCTTCATTCCCGGCCACCAAAAATTCAATTTCAAATCTTGATACATTTTCGTATTCCCTGGGTGGATAGAAAATTTTGAATTGTGGCCCTTTTGCAGAACTCTTCTCTTCTGTTCAGTGTCATTCGGTACACACAGTCTTTCCTGAAATTTCAGTACATTGTTTTCAAATTTGAATTCCGGTTTCGGTTTAGATTCTCTTTCTTCGATGATCTTCTTCAAGTAATCATCCAGTTACTGTTTCTCCTTAATTTCTTTAATCAATGCTGGTTGAGCAGAAATAACAGCTAAGGTTCCACCTTGTTCCTTCAAAACAATTTCAATCTCAGACTTTTCAAGGTCACAAAGCAACTCCTTCTGTCCAGTCAGCAAACAGGCTAAGTTCCCAATCAATTTTCGGCTCAAAGCATCGGCAACGGTGTTGGCTTTTCCCGGATGGTACAAAATCTGTAGGTCATAATCTTTTGTCAGTTCAAGCCATCTCCACTGTCTCATATTCAGTTCTTTCTGTGTAAAGAAATATTTCAGGCTCTTGTGGTCAGTATACACTTCACATGTTGCCCCATACAGATAGTGACGCCAGATTTTCAGTGCAAAAACTACTGCAGCAAGTTCTAGATCATGGGTTGGGTAGTTCTTTTCATGAGGTCTCAATTGTCGGGAAGCATAGGCAATTACTCTCCCATTCTGCATTAAAACACATCCCAAACCCTTATGAGAAGCATCACTAAATACAGTATAGCCATCCGTACCTGAAGGTAGAGTAAGGACCGGTGCAGTCACAAGTCGGGTTTTCAACTCTTGAAATGCTGATTCCCTTTGGTCTGTCCAGTCAAATGATATCCCTTTCTGTGTCAGTTGAGTCAATGGTAAGGCAATCTTGGAGAAATCTTTGACAAATCTTCTGTAATATCCAGCCAATCCCAAAAAGCTTCGGACTTCTGTCACATTTGTCGGTCTAGGCCAGTTTACTACAGCTTCAATTTTCTGCGGATCAACAGAAATTCCTTCTTGGCTAACAACATGCCCCAAAAACATAACATGATCAAGCCAGAATTCACATTTAGACAGTTTACCATACAGTTTCTGTTCTCTTAGGGTTTGCAGGGCAAGTCTTAGATGGTGTTCATGTTCTTGTCTAGTCTTAGAATAAATCAGGATGTCATCAATGAATACTACAATGAAATCATCAAGGTACGGTTTAAAAATTCTGTTCATAAGGTCCATAAATGCAGCAGGGGCATTCGTAACTCCGAACGGCATAACTAAAAATTCATAATGGCCATACCTCGTTCTAAAAGCAGTTTTATCAATGTCTTCCGGTTTGACTTTCAGTTGATGATACCCCGACCTGAGATCAATCTTGGAAAACACTTGTGCACCCTGTAACTGATCAAATAAATCATCAATACGCGGTAATGGATATTTATTCTTTACAGTTACCTTGTTCAGTTCGCGGTAATCAATACACAGTCTCAGTGAGCCATCTTTCTTCTTTACAAACAAAACAGGTGCACCCCACGGTGAGGTACTAGGTCTGATGAACTTTTTGTCTAACAGTTCTTGCAGTTGCACTTTCAGTTCCTTCAGTTCAGTTGGGGCCATTCGGTAAGGAGCTTTAGATACCGGTTGTGTTCCCGGGATTAAATCAACGGTGAATTCAATCTCCCTGTCAATCAAATCCCCTGGCAGGTCATCTGGAAAAACATCTGGGAATTCTCTGACTATAGGAATACAGTTCACATTAGTTTTAACATTATCATCAGTAGGTATAGTCAGTACAGAGCACAGATATCCTTTACACCCCTTTCTAATTAACTTAACAGCTTTCATTGAAGAAATCAAATACGGAGGAGGTACTACTCCACTCCCATTAAACACAAATTCAGGCAAACTAGGCGGACGGAAAACTACTTGTTTCGTTACACAGTCAATGGTGGCATGATATTTTTGTAGCCAATCCATCCCCAATATTACATCAAAGTGATCAATGTTCAATGGCAGTAAATCAATAAACAGATGCATATCCCCAACATTAATCTCACAAGTAGGATACATATATGCACATGTCATGGATCCCCCAACAGGTGATGATACAGCTAGCAGATAATTCATGGGTTCTAAGGGTCTATTTAATTTTCCTGAGAAAGCATGCGACACATAAGAATGTGTAGACCCCGAATCAATCAATACATATGCATTCTGAGTACAAATAGGGAGGATACCTGACACAACGGTCTCAGTATTCTGCACGTCTCCCGGTACTAGGGCAAATACTCGGCCCTGCCCCATAGGCTCTTTCCCGGTAGCTTTGGGGTTAGGCTTTGGTGCTACATTTGATGCTGCTGCGCTCGGTGTAGCTTTACTACTAGCCGGTGGAGCAGAAGGGCAGTCTTTAATTCTGTGGCCCACCTTGCCACATCTGAAACAGGCTCCCGTTATGTTGTGACAAACTCCTTTGTGCTTGTTGCCACATGTAGAGCAGGGTGGAATGAATCCACTCCCTTGACTGGGGCTAGTTGTTGACCCCGTATTCTGTTTCTTGTTGGATGGGTTGTGCTTGCCTTTCTTGAATTTGAAACCCTGTCTTTTACTACGCCATTCAGTTGTTGGTGGTTCAGTTTGTTTCAGTGCTTCAATATTTGATTCGGCCATTAAGGCCCGGTCAAGAACATTCACATAAGTTGGCAATTTCAACATGTTGACTCTGTCAAGGATAGCAACATTCAGGCCGCCTTCAAACTTCCTGGCCTTTTTGTAGTCGGTGTCCACCATATGCGGTGCATACCTAGCAAGCTCGGTGAACTTCGTCTCATATTCGGCAACAGACATTGTGCCCTGTCTCAGTTGTTCAAATTCAGTTACCTTTCTGTCCCTGACACATTGAGGAAAATACTTCTCAAAGAAGGACTCCTTGAACTGAGCCCAAGTCATAACAGTATTTGTGTCACGGATCAACATCCACCACCTTCTAGCTTCTTCTTGCAAGGTGAAGGTAGCTAACAGTACTTTATTTGCTTCCGAGCATGGAAACACTTCAAATAACTTTTCTGTTTCAAGGACCCATGCTTCAGCCTTTAGCGGTTCTAAGCCTCCCTGAAAGGACGGCGGTTTCATCTTGCTGAATTTATGAGTCAGTGCAATAATGTCCACCTCATTAGCATTCACATTCTGTTCCGGTTGCACCGGAGGAGGAGGAGGTGGGGGCTGTTGGTTCGGTTGTTGATCTAGTCTTTTAATTATCAGTCCCATCATTTGTTCAAGTCTGGCCATTCTGGCCTCAGAGGATGATGATTCAGTTTCATTTGCAGTGCTTGCATTATCCATTATTCTATAAACAGTTATAACAGTTATCATTATAAGCGGTTGTATAATTAAACAGTTTAACATTTTAACATATAATCAGTCAGTCATAAGCACACACTTTTCAAGTTCATGAAATGCCCTAATCACTTTTCTAGGACACCCTATAGCTCATTTGGACACGTGTGTGCGGTATAACTCGTGGTTAAGTATCGCTCTGATACCACTCTGTCACGACCCAAACCCGGCCCTATGGGTTTAGCACCGTAACTGGCCAGTAATCCGAGATTACCGAAGGCCTGCTGAACAGTAATACAGTTAAACAGAGTACAGGGCCTGGCGGAAGCCAATACAGTAAGTAATTAGTGTCCATTGAGCTGTGAAAATCTGTATGCCAAAAACATTTTTCATGCATTCATACAGTTCAGAACAGTACGGTCTATATACAGTCTATACAATCATATACAAACATTCGATACGGGGACCCAATCCGTCGATAACAGTATAGTAAAACAGTAGACAGTCTATACAGTAGTACAAAACAGTAAGGAGACAGGTGGGGGAAACAAAAACACCCCAAGCCATGGCATGGCGTCTCGGAACCTCGCAGTGAGGCACATAGGCTGGCTTAACAAAACTGGGGACTAACCCACGCTCCTAGCTCCGGTCTGGCTGCTGAGAACCTACATATATATATAAATAGTGAGCTAAAGCCCAGTGAATAACATAAAGCGTAAAGAGGTTGTGAATGAATGTCCTTACAGTAATGAAAACAGTTCATTAAACAGTATTTCAGTCTTTCAGTATTCCAGTCAATCAGTCATATGTGGTACACCCATTAGCCTATAAACAGTAGGTCCAAAAGGACCGGGTCTTAACAGACCCAACAGTAATGATGGCCATCAATCAGTAAACAGTATGGTTCCACAAAGGAACCGACAGAGCTCTGTAACAGTAACAGTAAACAGTAAGTGCTAAGGATGCCACAGTACAGTTCAGAATACAGGACATACATTCATTCAGTAAACAATATCAGTTCAATAAACAGTTCAGTTCAGTATTCAAAAGATAATCATTTTGAACATATCTTTACACAATTGTTACTCACAGAGATTGGGCTAATAGCAGCTAGAGCGCGTCCCCGAGAGCCAACCCTAAACAGTTAACAAATAGAACACACACTAAGTTTCACAGTCGGGAAGGATGATAATTAAATCCCTAAATTTCCTCGGTGTGGTTCTACGTCTAATCCTCATTAAGATGCCTTAAACCAGGCCTAAGAATGCCTAGGATGAGATGAGGATGCAAAAATACAGTTGGAAGGCATTTTTCAAAAGTTGCTGAAAACAGGGGTCTCGCTCGAGCGAGCCTTCCTTCGCTCAAGCGAGGTTGCAAAATCAAAGGCTTCGCTCGAGCGAGGAATCCTTCGCTCGAGCGGTCTGATGAAACAGTAAAAGTACTGGTTGTTGGATTTTTACGCGCGATACCACGCTCGATGCTCGCTCGAGCGGAGCCCTGAATAAAGGGGCTCGCTCGAGCGAGGAATCCTTCGCTCGAGCGAAGAAGCAAAATCTGGAATTTCCAGATTTGCCTCCCAAGCTCAAACCAAGCATTCTCAACTCAATTCTCGACCTCTTAGGCCCAAATTCTGGAAAATACATCCCAAAACAATGAATAAGAAGTTTCAAAAGCCAATTTGTGAATTCAAGCCCCAAAGGTGAGTCAATTAAATCTAACATTCAAACCCATTTTCAAGAACCATTTAAAACATGCAATGCATGAGCTTTAAACCAAAATTCAAGGTTCAAATTTTGCTCTAATGAGCTCAATAGTTGGAAAACAAAATGAAAGCATGGACTTTGATAGAAACATGAGCATGCATGTACAATCCATCATGAATTCAACTTCAAAATGCACCAATTCAAGCATGCATGCAACAATGGAGTTCCAATTCAACATATGTGAGCAAATTCATGACTTAACTTCTCTATAACCATGATACATGCAAGATGGAACTCAAAGACAACAAGAAGAAGATGGATTTTCTTACCTAGGTCTGAATTACTAGGTTTGGAAGCACAATTTAACAATCAACCTTCAAGTCTTCAAACCATTCCACAACAATGGCAAGATGAGCTCAAGTCTCTCTAAACTCTCTCTCACTCTATAATTCGGTGGCCTCAAGAAGCAAGGTTGAAGAAGTGGTGTCTCTAAGTGTAAGATGGGATTAGAGTGTTGGCATAGTGGGCCACCAAGTGTGGTAATTTAGTAATTAAGGCAACTCTTGCATTTGGCTCATTTAATCTAATTTAATCATTCCTAATCAATTTTCAGATAAATATACCATAAAATCACAAATATTCTACTGATCCCAAAACTCTAAACGGTTCCTAACTCGGCCGCCGATAAGCCTTCAATTAGCAGTTTAAACATATGAATTCAAACAGATAATCAATCAATCAAACAGATGCAATATGCAATTCAATAGATAAACTTATTCAATTTCAGTTTCGATTTCAATCAGTCTATTCAGTACTTCAGTTAATTCAATTATCAGTCATTATCAGTTCAGTTTAGCAGTAACTAGTAGCTAATTCAGTAGTTTATCGGTAATCAGTACGAGGGTTGTTACACCAATAAATCTGCATAGAGAACAAGATAGATTTAATCAATTGGGCTCTCCCTGCATAAGACAACACTTTATTGGTCCACAATTGAATCCTCTTGGTAATCCTAACCACCAATTGATCACAATGTATTTTACGCAGTTTAGTTGAGATAAGAGGAACCCCCAAATACCTCACAGGGAGATTCCCCTCTTTAAAATCCATAATGGAAAGTTACTCACCCCCCTAGTGACAATCCATACCTGCACTTTTTAGTGATGTTTAGTGATTCAAAAAGCAATGTCTATACCTTTCCTTGAGGTAACTCCATGATAGGAAGGGGGTGTTTTCGGTGTTTCATTTTATTTTATTGAGCTTTTGTCCTATCGGTTCATAGATCATCACGCAACAAATTTGCGACAATTGATGAGTTGTGAATCGAATCTACTCCTACCTTGATCATCTTCATGATAGGGAAGGGCAGAGAGCATAAACATCTACTGGAAACACTTTATTTTTGCTCTATTTTGACTCTGTGGCAGCAGGCTATTTCCCAAAAGCAATGGCCGGCCGACCACCATTCTGTCCATCCGATCACTTTCCAAGGTTGGCCGGCCACCATTTTGTATAAGCAGTGGCATTTTTTTTGCAAAACAAAGCAAAACCTGAGGCCAAAACAGAAAAAATTTCTCACTGCAAACAGAACAAATTTTGGCAGCAAACAGAGAGGTTTCCGGGAGGATGTTCTCAGTTGTGTGCATGCGGCTCCTTGCCTCCTGTTCTCGTCCTTTAAATTAATGCTTTAATATTAGTATGTGTGTACTTAACTAGTTGGCTTCATCTAAATTTGTAATAACTAGTTAATTTAGTTAATTTATTCGGTGTTGTAATAATTAGTTTAACTAGGACATTCATTCGAACCCTTTTGTGCGAGGGGAAATTTGTAACACTTGTAATATTTGTATGTCTTCCAAACTCCACTTCTTTCTCCATTTTATTTACATGCTTATCGTGGTAGCATCGTATTTTTGGTTTCATATCATTACAATGACTTGTATCCATTTTTGCATGCATTGGGTTCGGTTTATCATTCTAACATTGTTGTCATTTCTTACTACCTTGAATACATGCGTTGCGCATACTTTGAGTGAATCCACATGAAATGTTAGAAATTCGAACCTCATAGTTGCATTTCGTATGTATTCCATTAGTCATTTGTATATTAGAGCATACATTTTTCTAACTATTTTCTTCTAGTTTGGCTTGCCTTGGTTGAGTACTAGGTGAACATTTTTGCTTTAGCATATTGCACGTGTGTTTGTGTTACCACATCAAGCATATTACCATGAGGCTAAGTGATTATTTGATATACCTCTCGAATGCTTATGGATGAAGGTCATTTCACTTAAGTTGGGATGATTTTGATTAATCTATATATGAGCTTGCTTCTTCAAGTAGCACATATTCAAAACTCTTTTCAAATAAACATAAAATCAAAGCATTCCAAAGTAGGTAACTTAGTCTATACTTGTGTGCCTCACATAGTAAGTTAGCATTAATAATCGGAACAAGAGCATATAATGTACATAAAAATCATATCATGATTAGTAGAGACTGATCTTTGATCGGGTGAGTGGGATGCTCAATTCATGACCTTCCCCTCTCATACTTAAGTTCCTGAGTCGAGACACTTTGGTGATGATGGACAAGTGGCCTTTGGCACGAGTCATGGGTTTCCTAAATTTTCTAAAAATATTTAGGTGGTGACTCTGAAATCTTGCAATGCAATCCATTTTTGACATTTCTGATTGTAAATAGATTTTCCAAAGATTTGCCGGATTTGGACTCTTATTTGTATTTTTTGGTTTTACATTGCACTTGTGAAACTAGATTCAGAACCACGAGAGTCCGAACTGTAGGGCTATCGTATCTAAGGAGGCTAAACCCCTCCGAGGAGCATGAAAAGCTAGCTACAGGAGGGCACTAAAATAAACTTACATAATTTCAACAATCAAAGAAAACATACCATACGTCTTTACAATATGAAGGTGTTGGCTAGTAATGGTGGTGACAGCAGCAACTATGTGGTTTCCAGCAAAAAGATTGGCCATCTGTAAGAGAATAGGAGGCTGAGAAAGAGAGAATGAGAGACAACAAGCATGAGGGACAAGGCTGTTATTCCAAAACTCCAAAGGTTCCATTTGGGTGGGAGTTTTTGGGTTCCCAAATAAGCATTGGTTGAGTTTTTAGGAAGTTTTAAATTATTTTGTTGGAAACAAAATATATGATTATTGTAGTGGAGGTGGATTGCCTCCAGTCCACAATCTGGATCGGACCGTGCTGTTTGGTTTTTGGGGGTCATCATGGATCCCATTTCAATACAAAACCCTTTATTTTGTCACGCGCTTTGTGTATTTTACTCACAAAAAAAAAAAAAAAAAAATAGATCGATCCAATAATGAATCCAAAATTAATCCAAAATCAAATAATTTAAGTGTACAAATTAATAGTACTAAAATAACATAGGTTAAATTAATTTTTGAGTGATAGTTTGATAGGGAAAATGGTATTTCCTCTTTTACCTGTAATAAAATAATTAAATCTTCATATTAAATTATGTTAGCCTATTTTCAAATAATAATTATAATTTATTATGATATTACTTACATAAATATTTTCTTCATAGATTAGGGCATGATTTGTATTTTTTTTAAATGCTTAATTACACATTCACACTTTCTCGCTTTGTTCTCGATACTTTTAGATTCTTTTCACTTTGGTCCAAATTGTAACAAATGTTAATTCTGTGACGGAAAATGCCCCATGGGTCAAGTTCGCCTAAATTTGTGCGAAATCCTCCGTTATAGACCACCTCAACATGCAACCCTCCATTATAAAACACTTCCATTTACAGCCTACCATGACCCATCTATTTTGAAGTGGGAAAACAAAGGTCTCCAAGTGATCAAGGTAGGAAAGTTAATTTTAAAAAGAGAAAATATCATTTTGCCCGCCAAACTATCACGTGTTTTTCAATTTGACCCCCATACTTCGATTTGTTTCAATTTAGTACCTGAACTTTCAGAAAATTGATCAATTTAATCCCTGCTGTCACATTTTGTCTACAATTGGACGGAATGTGTTGGCGTGGCACCAAAGTTCATTTGGAATTTCATTTTACCCCCCAAACTATACCTTAAAAATCAATTTGCCCCTCAAATATTAAAAAAAAAAAAAATTTAAATATTTAATAAATAATTTTTATCTCAATAATGAAAAAATTAAATTTTAAATAATATATACTTTGCAAAAAAATAAAAAATAAAAAATATAAAAATTCTCATTTTGAATTATTTTGAGACTATGAAGCATATGGATAACTTAAGAAGCATGTCGTACTCGTATCGGGTACTTACCGACATATGATATTTCTGCATACGTACTGGGCACACAAAATATGTGCTCAAAATTTTCTTTCTTAATTTTTTGCCTACCCAGACATATCTAATATATATTTAAGCCGTGTCATATCTCAGTCGAAAATAATATTTTTCTTCTACTACAAAGATAAAATTCTTTTTACTAAACTTCTTTTTCATTTTTCGTTTTGTGCTTGGCATAGTTTTAAAATTAAGTTATGGTTTATAAATTATTTAATATAATAATATTGAATTTTATCTTATACCTATGCTTTTGGCATTAAATGTCAACTATTAAATCATTTAATCAATTTTTGTATTATTTCAAATTAAAAATAAATATTTTTTTTATAAACTTATTAAACCATACTCGTACTCGTACCTGTACCCTATTTTTTTAAGATTTTACCATGTCGATGTACTCATATCGTACCAATACCAGTACTCATACCCATACTTGTGCTTCATAGGTCTCAAATTATCTCAAGTTGATCCTAGAAAAACTTATTGAGCTGAAAATTTCTTGACTACTCTATGTGTGTGTGCGCGCATAATTGTAACTAGTTTATTACCCAAATTAATTTCAATAGAATTGATTGACTACTAGTAATTTCAAAATTGAGTGGGAAACAATTTTCAACATTCAATAAGTAACCGGTACAGGTACGACATGTTTGTTGAAGTATCCATGCTTTATAATCTCAAGATAATTCTAAATGAGGACTTTTCTATTTTTTATTATTTTTTTTTGCAAAGTATATATTATTTAAAATTTAATTTTTTCATTATTGAGATAAAAAAATATTTATGAAATATTTAAATTTAATTTTTTTATATTTGGGAGGCAACTTGATTTTTAAGGTATAGTTTGGGGGGTAAAATGACTCTAAATGAACTTTGGTGCCACGTCAGCACATTTTGTCCAATTGTAGACGGAATGTGACGACAAGGGTTAAATTGATCAATTTGTTGAAAGTTCAGGTACTAAATTGAAATAAATCGAAGTATGGGGTCAAGTTGAAAAATGCGTGATAGTTTGGGGGCAAAATGATATTTCCTCTTTTAAAAATTCGAAAGTTTCCCTCAGAAGTTAGCAATGGGACCAAAGTAAGAAAAGACAAATAATGTAGTGATTAGGATAGGTACAGTGAGAAACAATATATATCTACTAATGAAAATATAATTTATTGTTTTTAAAAGGGAGTGACAGTAAAAAGGTAGTGACCATCTACGAGATAATAGGCAAGGGCTAATAGTGGTACGTGCTAGAGTCATAAATGTGTCAAAGTGATTCATAGATGACATCATCATTTGGACATGAAGATAACATGACATTAGTAGTGGTAACAATGCTAAGTCGATGATGACGGTTGTGTTTTAGTGGACCAAAGGACGTGATTAATCAAAGCTTTTATGATTTTTGGGTGGAAAGTCTAAATTCTCAACAATTTGGCTCGATGTTATGCCAATTGCTGAGATCAACCCAAATCTTCATAATTTTTTTTGTGACAAATACAGAAATAGTACCTGGAAATGACAGGAGATGCCTCTTTTAGTTGGATATTTGGATTGGAAATCAAAGGCTTACAGATGTATTCCCTAGATTGTTCTTGTTGTCTTATGATAAAATGGAGTCTCTTACAATGATTATGGACATAAGGGGTGATTAAAGTGGTTGGGGTCTAGAATTCAGGAGAAGTTTACTAGCTTGAACCCAAAAGAATAGGAATTAACAAGGCTTATTACTATTTTGAATGATGCAACACATCTTAGAGAAGGTGTTGAGGACAAATTAAGATGGTGAGTAGAACCCTCAGGGGAATTTAGTGTTGACTCAATTTGTAAATGGTGTGAATATTCTCAACGCCTAATCATGTTACCTCCTAAGCTACTTTGGAACAACATTAGTCATCCAAAAGTTCAATTTCTAAGCTGGTTTGCTTGGAAAGGGAGAGTAAAAACTAAGGTATTTCTTCAAAAAATTGGGGTTCTAAATATTAATGCTAATACTACTTGTGTCTAATGTAGTTCTTAGGCTGAAGATGTGAATCACTTATTCTTGAGTTGTAAACTTGTATGATGTTTATGGTCTGCAATGTTAAAGTGGTGGGGAGTTCAATGGGCAATGGCAAACTTAGTAGAGGGAGTTCTACAATGGTTGGCAAGGTATAGATGGAAGAAATTTGATAAGAAAATTTAGAGAGCCATTCTACTCATAGTACTTTGGTCCATATGGAAGCAAAGGAATGACTGTATGTTTAATGGATCTCATTTGGATATGGAGGAGTTATGTCAACTTGTCAAAACAGGGGTTGCTTTTCGATTAAAAAGTAACTCACAAGAGATGTACTATTCCATAATTGACTTCATTTCAAATTTAAACCAGGTAAGATTGTGTTTAGGTGGAAGGGGTGTTGTCTAATTTTCTGAAGACACCTTCACTATTTCTATTTGGAATCTGGATGTGCTTATGGGATCAGCACTCATGGCCAGGTTGCTTCAAACGAATTGTGCGTACGATTGCTTGAGGTTTTTTTTTTATGCTTCTCTTCTATTGCTCTGCTTGATGCTACTGCTGTTCAAGCTTTTATGTGAGATCATTTTGGATACAATGATCTCATTTGCAAATGGTGTGTAGATTTAGTTGTTTGATGTCAATCCATTGTATTCAATGTTGTTATGTTTTTTAGGTTTGTTGGTGTGTATATTTAGTTGCTTGATATGAGGTTTGTTGGTCGTCTGTGTTTGTTGGTTACTCACCTTGTGGTGTGCTAGCAAATGATTTGGCTCATTTTTTGGTGTCAACCTAGACCACACCAATTGAGAATGGCCAACCACACCAGCAACGATTGATGGCAATGCAACAAAATGTGGGAATCCGTCTCAACCTTACATCCGCCAAAAAAGAAAAACAACACAAATCAGCCCCCATTGGAAGGATCCTCCTTTGAGCTAATAGATATCTTGACACAATTCTCTCTTTTAGTGCCACCCAACAAAAACACTTCACTTTTGGAGGAGCAACATTTCTCCAAAGTTTAGAGCAATTATGGTTTATCATTAATGAAATGGTGGTGGAGGTTTGGGGTGGAAGACAGAACACTGTGGAAACAGATTATTAGATGCAAATATGTTACTGAGGGAGGTGGATGACTACCATCATTGGTGGCTTCAGGAAACATGTCACTTGTTTGGGGAGATGTTTTGTCTTTGCTAAACTCTAATTCTGCACTGGTTGATTTATTTGTATCCAATATAAGAATTCAAAATGGGGATGGTTGCAGGGTTCAATTCTGGCTGGACAGATGGTTTAGATCATTTAGTTTGGACTCATACAGAGCCAGATCTTGAGTAAGCTTTGAATTCACCTCAACCAGCTGTACCCTTTTTTTTTTCAAATTGGCCTGACATGTTTTACAGCTTTTCAATGATGCCTTCCAGACCTTTCAATTTAAAGAGGGTCTGTTCGAGCTCAACTTTTTGATTTTTTGTGACACCAATTGTTTCATAAGCTTGTTCCTCATACATTTTTATCTATCCTTGAAGTTCATTTAGCTTTGCAGTTAAGACCTTAGCTTCTAGATCTCTCTGACTAAATTTCTGAATGCTTTCAAGTAACTTTCTTTCATTCTTTGAAAGTCGTGCTTCAGCTTCTAAATTAAGTTCAGATGCTTTCGAGTGCTGATCAGTTAATTTGGTAATAGTATTCGGGTCATACATCAGTTGCACAAAAGTGGCTTCTTTTTTTGTATGAGCTAAGTTCGGTGATTGTTGAAGTTCATTAACCTTGTTTTCAAGCTGTGTATTTTCTCTCAAGCAACAGTTCATTCTTTGAGAAAAAACTATGTAGCTTTCTCTTCTGCCTCCGAAATCTTTCTTTTGAGTGGATGAATTTCCTAGACTTTTTAGGTTGTGTATAGATAAGGGGATCATTGAGGATGTTTGTACAAAATAGGGGCACTTCTGGGGACTAGAACTTCAATTCCAGAAGACAACTTCTTGCTTGAGAGCAGGAAGAGGTTTCTAGGTTGCAGATTATGCTCATCACTCCTCCAAACCTGACACATAATTGCCATGAATCACTCAGGTAGGGGCCAACTTCATTAGGTCATTACACTGTGGCAGCATCTAGGAAATGTGGTGAAGCATAACAAGGGCCTAGGCTGCCTATTTCTAAGCTATTATGGGGTAATGTGGCTCCATAAGGCTCATTTTTTTGGCTGGTGGGATGTCCAATGGGCTGCACCTGCAAAATTACAATAAATATGCAATATTATTGAAAAACCTAAGTGATTAGTGATTAGATCAAGATTTAATTGTACCAATTCCTAAATGATTAAAACTAATAATCTAAATCATCTAACACGTACAAAAGTGATTTAGATTGTCACTTCAAAAAATAATAAATCGACACAAACGATTTTTACGTGGAAAACCACAATTGGAGCCCCTTCAATTGTGATTAAAAAACTATGGGCAAAACGCCACAAATCATTCCACTATGAAAGGAAGACAAAGTACAAATATACCAATCAAATTACCCAAACGCTGTCAATTTGTCTTCAACAATCTGTATCTCTTTCACTGCAACCTTCGTCTCAGAATTGATCAAAATGATGTTGAATCCACAACATCCATTGTCAAATCAACGACTATGCACAACATCAAACTCCTTCAAATACTCCACGCTTGAATCTCTGGATTCCACTGAAGAAGAACACTCTTGAAGTCGAATAATGCAACAACTCTTTGATGTATACTCGTCAAACCATGAGTATAATACTCAATCAAACATCAAAGAAAACTAGCAAAATAGCCCTAGAAGAAAACCCTAAAACCCTCAAACAAAGATCTAGAAGCCATACCCTAAAAACAGACTGAAACACATATTTATAGAAAACAGGGCCGCGAAGGTCACTCAAGCGAAGGATCTCTCACTCGAGCAATGAACTAACTACGCATGTATTGCTTAAGTGTCTTCGCTCGAGCCAAGCTTCCTTCGCTCGAGCGCACAAACTTTCTTCCCAGTATTTTTTTAGACACAGAAAACTTATGGGAGCACAACATCTTCGCTCGAGCCTGTACTCCTTTGCTCGAGCGAGCAAGGCAAAACAACAAGGAAACTTACAACTCGATAAACAATGTTTGTTTGTGGGATTGACAAAACTAAGGGACCTAACAATCTCCCCCTTTGTCAATTCCCGGACAAAACATTCTAACACAGTTTCCTAGCAAACACACACACTAAACTAAACGAATTGAATCCAACCAATCTAAAACAACAGCCTTGACGAAATACCCTGCAAAAAATAAAAAATAAAAAATAAAAAACCAAACCACTGGGAAAAGAGAGAGTAATTATTCTCAAAACAAATAATAGATATCAAGACTTAATCAGGAGAAACAGATGAAAGTTAGTCTACTATCAAAAATAGATCCCAATATATATGCAAATCCCAATATACATGCAAAAACCAACATCCCAATTGCTACATCTGTTAACCCAAAACTGTGAAGCCAATACATATACAAAAACCAACATCCTAATATCTACACCTGTTAACCCAAAGCTGTGAAACTCTACTCCCCTATTTTGACTGGGGAGAGACAAAGGAAAGAGGAAACAAAAATAGTAGCAACAGAAAAGACACTAGCAACAAAAACAGTCCAAAAAGAAGAGAAAGCATCACTGCGAGGATGGCGAAGGTTGTTGCTGCATCTGGAACAGAGAAAGGATCTGGACAAGCATCGCGGTTTACTGATCGAGACGGCCATCAAAGCATCTAAGCGAGCATCCAGCTGATCAAGTCAATGGGTGACAAACTGCTCGAACTGCTGCAGCTATCCACGAAACGAACGAGGATGTATCTCGGGTGCACCAGCAGTGGCTGCATCAAACTCGGCCACTTTGGCAAGTGGATCATCACTTGCAACAGAAACCCCTACTCCTGACGAACCCCCATTAACATGGGCTTGACTCTATGAGAGGGTCAGTTTGGTGACAGGTTTAATAGGAGAGGCAAACTCGTTATCATCAAAGGTGGGGACACCAAGAGATGTAAGAAACTAATTTAGTAAACACCCATAAGGGAGACCTAAAGACTTGTGACCCTCAAACACACCAATCATTTTGGACACGATCATTACAGACAGGTCAATGGGGAGACGATGGTCAATATAATACAACACATAACCCTAATCTTGGATAATGTGAGAGGAATGCGAGGTAACATGGATGTTGGCACAAACGATGAGATTTAGGAGGTGGAACCGGGGAAGAAGCTCATTTTGCTTAATGATTGCCCCAACAATCCAAGTCCGAGGAGGGCCACATAATTCAGTGGCGACCTAGTCAAAATCCGCAATGTTGCGGGTAGCAAGAAATGGGTAGTGACAATTCCAGACTTCCGGAAGATTAAGAAACCTACTAATGACCTCGGCATCAATGACTAGGGTTTTATTGCGAACCTGAGTGTGAAAAGACGGGGCTATCTCCTTGCAAATGGAGTGCATATTGCAGTAGAACTCCCAGACCCAACTGAGGTTTTTTGGACCGGAGAAAAAGAGAACCTGGTCACCCCCTAAAGCATCAAACAAAGACCGGATAGGGATAGACTCGAAAGCATTGAGATGGACAGGTCGTTCTTAGTGAGCTATCTGAGAAACATAGAAATCTTAATAAAGGTTGGATTTTTCCCGGGATTGGAATTTGTCTTTATTGAAGTTTGGACAAGACACAGTGGTTTTACGGCGTTTTGAGGACTCAACCATGACTGACAGACACAAAGGAGAGACCACCACAAAACAAACGCCAAACCACCAAGACAAGAGCACACCCCCCTATAACCCCAAAACCAACCCAACAAGACAAAACCAAGGAACACCCAGTGCCAAATAACAACCCCCAAAAGCAAATATAAGAGCAAAGCACAAACCATTAGTGCAACAGGGTTAGAGAATGGGTATAAAACAAATCCAGAAACTATCGGCAGTATTGTGAGAAATCAAAGCCAACAAAACTAGAATGCACTCATAGTAGTAAACCAATAAATGCAACGACCACCCCACTGTATAAGCAAACATGAAGAACAATGTCTAGCTTGAGAATTCCCAAATAAAAATAGCATGGATACAGAAATGAAATGGAACTAACACCAATCAAAACCCATACAGAACCAGCATGAAGGCAGTAGAAAAAATGAAACAAAAACAAATTAAAAACCTAACATAAATACACGGAAAGACGCATGAACCCTAGAACTGAGGCACAAATTGCACAAAAAAATTAAAAGTTAGACAAAAAGCAACGATGAAATATAATTAAATAAGAGACAAGAAGGTAAAAACCTAAAGGTCATAAACAGACCCAAGCAAGCACACATGAAAAAAAATGTAAATCACTAGACAGATCATTACACAAGGAAAAAAAAAAAACAGACAAGGTTAAATAGATGCAAAATAAAAGGAAAAAAAAAAAAAAAAAAACTCAAGTGTGGATTGAAGAACCCAAAAAAAAACATACGAGGAAGAGAGAGAGAACCAAAAAAAAAAAAAAAATAGAAGAATAATCTTACCATAGAAACGGAGAAGGAGAACCTGATTGAAAAGATAAAACACCCTGCCTAGCGAAATCCAAGCAATGAACAGCAAAGGAGACGAAATCGCCCTAGGAGAGAGAGCAATCAAGGAAAAATGGGGAAAAGTGGACTGAAGGGATGGAGTGGCAGAATTTAAACCAGGACAGATCGGTCGAGTGAGAAGTTTGTCACTCGAGCTAAGACACTTATGTGTAAGAGGTCGCTCGAGCCAAAACATTGTCCCTCAAGCCAAAAAAACACACGCTCTTAGAATCTTAAACGACTTGCAAAAATACTAGATTGAGGAAAAGTTCGCTCGAGCGCAAACTCTCTCGCTCAAGCGAAGTAGAAGAACCAAAACACCCTTAAACTACCCACTGTCAAGAGAGACTTGAAACAAGAGGGGATTAGTACAATAACCAGAATGTGACACTAAGATGAGATAATTCACAACCCATGAAGCCAGTAAACTCGCAATTTTGACAATATAAAGCACATTATCATGAGCAAATCAGATAAAGATTGATTAATGAGCATAAGCTACATGGGAATACACAACTCAAAGACAAAATGAGAGCTCACATAATGAATGTGTGTGTGTGCAATCCTTTAGAGGCCACAAAGCTAGAGTTAATCCTCGTAGTGATCGGATGGTTGGACCTTTGACAAGAGAAACTAAACATCACTGAAAAAAGTCAAACCATTAGAAATCAAGGGATATTTGTTGAGTAAAAGCAGAAGCTCCCCCTCAATCAATGAGTCCTTTTTTTTTATTAAATTTTTTATTTTTCTTGCTTGTGGGCACTCACAGGTGGCATGCACACTCAAGAGTATGGAGACCAAACCAGAGAAGCATGAAAACAATAAGGATGGCCTGGTTGGTGCCTCTAAGGTAGCCTTTTCCTAATGCCCGGACTTTAATGACCTGAGGGAGGAATCGTGAAAGTGAAAAATGATGGTAGATGGTTAAGAGACTTAACATCACCCATGATCTGCCAGTATAGGTCAATTCCTCTGTAAATGTATACGAGACACTGTTAGAGGTCCATAAAGAACTTTGATCGCTTGTGCAGAAACCCCTGCAACAGTTTATCTCAAGGATGTGTATAGAATGAGATCATGAAGTCAATAAGGATGAGCATTCAAAATGAGCTATGAACAAAGAAACATGAAATCTTGCAAGTAGCATGAGAGGTGTTCATATGAGTCTAAATGCAGAGATGACAAGAATAAATGACAATGAGATTATAGCATCGAAGTACACATAAAGCCAATCACTCTCACCCACTCAAGTAACAGGTCACACCTTAGTGACTGAGCACTACACCCAAGGTCTTTCTAAGGAACTCAGACCTAAGAAGATCAAGGGGTTTCGTAAAAATATCAGCTTTTTGATGCTTAGTGGGTACATGTTCAAGAACAACAAGGTCCTCTTCTACTAACTCTCGAATGAAATGATGACGAATGTCAATATGTTGGGTGCGAGAGTGTTGGACAGGATTTTTAGAAATGTTAATGGTACTTGTGTTATCACAGAAAAGGGTGAGAGTGTTTTGGTCTATACCATTATCATGAAGTATTTGCTTCATCCACAACATTTGTGCATAAAAACTCCCTGATGCAATGTACTCAACCTCAACAATCAAAAGAGATATGGCATTTTCTTTTTGCTATGCCAGGCAACCAAATTATTCCCAAGGTAAAAACACCCTCCAGATGTGCTCTTACAATCATCAACACACCCTGCCCAGTCGACATCAGAAAAACCAGTGATTTCAGCGGTAGTGTCAGTCATGAACCAAATCCCATACTCCAATGTCCCATTTACATACTTAATGATGCGTTTAATTGCAAGCAGATAAGACTCTTTAGGATAGGCTTGGTAACAGGCACAAACACCCACACTAAATGCAATGTCAGGACAACCAGCTGTGAGGTACAAGAGACTCCCTATCATACTCCTATAAAGGGTAGGATCAACATCAGTACTAGAGGAATCTTTGGAAAGGTGAAGGCTAGTGCTCATGGGAGTGCGAGTATGTTTGGCTGACTCTAGACCGAACTTAGACACAAGGTTTTTGGTATACTTGGTCTGAAAAACAGACATACCAAAGGAGACTATTTAATTTTGAGACCCAAGAAGTAAGACAACTCCTCCATCATGCTCATTTCAAGCTCATGTGTCATGCGATCCGAGAAATATTTCACAAGAAAATCAACAGTGGATCCAAACACAATATCATCAACATAAATCTGAGTAACAAGTATATGAGACTTAGGCCTTGTTTGAGAACATGCTAATTTAATAACTTTTTGGCTATTTGGCTAAAATATGAGCTAAAAAAAAACTAGTATGTTTGGGATGACTTTTTGGCTTTTTACGAAAAGATATGCAAAAAGTAGAGAGAAAAGAGAATCTTTAAATTTTTGGTATGGGTTGTTGGCTTTTTGGCCTTTTTAGTAACTTTTTGGCCTTTTGGCTAAACGGGTTGGTTCCCAAACGAGGCCTTAGTATGTTTCACAAATAAGGTCTTGTCCACACTACCCCTTTGAAAATCATTATCAAGCAGAAAGGTAGTAAGTCTATCATACCAAGCTTGAGGGGCTTGTTTCAACCCATATAACGCCTTGTCTAACTTGTAGACATTTTGGGTCGTTAAACCCTTTTGGTTGGTCAACATAAGGCTCTTCTTTCAAGTACCCATTCAGAAAGGCACTTTTCACATCCATTTGAAACAGTTTGAACCCAAGAAAGTATGCAACACCAAGTAAAATACGAATAGATTCGAGATGTGCAACAGGGGCAAACGTCTCATCATAGTCAACACTCTCTACTTGTGTATAGCCTTGAGCAACCAACCTAGCTTTATTTCTAACCACAGTACCATTCTTATCAGATTTATTTTCAAGGATCCAATTAGTACCTATCACAATCATGTCTCTAGGTCTGGGAACAAGAGTCCAAACTTTGTTACGTTCAAATTGACCTAATTCATCATGCATTGCATTAACCCAACTATCACCTAGTATGACCTCTTTTACATTCTTAGGTTCAATTAACGAAACATAGCATATGTGAGTTACCTCTTCCCGAACTTGTTTTCAGGTTTTCATTCGGTCCGAAACACTACCAATTACCTGTTGAGTCGGATGGTTCAGTTTTACCCTTGCTGATGGTTTTAACTCTGGACTGGTAGTGACGGAAGCATTAGAGGTGATGTCTCTTTGTGCACTCTTTGGACTTGGACTTACCATTGAAGTTGGTGCTGGCTCACCTTCTTGAGCTTGACCTGTTGCTACTCCTTGACTTTGTGGTTCAGTATCCAAGATTAGAGACTCACCATTTTCTTTCTCATGTATCGCTGGAGTAGGAGAACCTGTGTCATCTATAACCACATTGATTAATTCTATTAGAGATAAAGTACGTAAGTTATAGACACGAAAAGCTCTACTAGTGGTTGAATACCCTAGAAAAATACCTTCATCACTTCGGGAGTCAAATTTGTCCAAGGGCTCTCTATTTTTGAAAATGTGACATTTACTCCCAAAATTTTTGAAGTATTTTACATTAGGTTTCAAACCTTTCCACAATTCATATGGAGTTTGTAAAGTGTCGGGCCTTAAATACACCTGATTCACCACATAAACAGTGGTATTTAAGGCTTTAGCCCAAAACTTTGGAGGAACTTTCTTGCTAAGGAGCATGACCCTAGCCATCTCTTGAATAACCCTGCTTTTCCTCTCAACAACTCCATTTTGCTGTGGAGTAATAGGTGTAGAAACCTCATGATTAATACCATGCATATCACAAAAATTCAAAAATGAACTATTTTCAAGCTCATGACCATGATCAGTTCGGATTCTTATGATATACCCAATAGAGACACCCTGTTCATTTTGGATTTTAAGAACTAAGGCTTGGAAAGTATCAAACGTATCAGATTTTTCACTTAAAAAATTAACCCATGAAAAACGAGTGTAATCATCCACAGTTTAAAAAATGTATCTTTTACCTTCAATGCTTTCAGTGCGATTGGGTCCCATAAGATCCATATGAACCAGTTCAAGTGGACGTTTCGTTGTGAAGCTGTTCACCTTTTTGTGAGGGGCACGAGTTTATTTCCCAAGTTGACATGGTCCACACACATGGTTCACATTCTTACCCATTTTGGGTACTCCTCTCACAAGCTCTTTGTTGACTATCTTGGTTAGGTCCTTGAAATTCATGTGACCTAATCTTTGATGCCACAAGTCAAGATTACTTATGACGACTGAGTGACAAGTAAGATCGTTAGTGGTAACAATCCCATAGCAATTATCAGATGTGCGAACCCTATGCATGACAATATTTCCCTTCTTATCTAAAATTTCACATTTATTTTTTGAAAACAATACTTCATAATAGGAATCACACATTTGACTTTTGCTCAAAAGATTTGCTTTAAGGCCATCAACAAGAAGGGCATTTTCGAGCTTAGGAAGACCAGCCATGTCACGACCCCAACCCGCCCCTAGTAGGATGGTGCCGTGATGGCCAGTAATCCGTAATTACCGAAGGCCAACTTACTAAGATCAAAGACAATCAGAGTATAATGCAAGGGGCATGCAAATGCGGAAGCAATAAACCAAATACAAAAGGGTCCATAAGAGCTTGTGCGTAGATCAAATGAGATACATATACCACATGGTTTACATTCAGTCCAAAAATAACGAAATACAAATTTTCAACTTGATCAAAAGGCTTCTCAGCCGACAAGAATAAAATACAACAATTACAAGCGAAGAAGCATGATTTTCAAGTTCTGCCGACGTAAGTACAAAATGCCGACATAATTACAAATAGCCGATGTGAGCACAAAACTGCCGACGTAAAACAGTTTAAGCCGACATATCGAGAGTCCAAAACAAGCTTTGCAAAATAGACTAGGCGTCGCCGCCGTCCTGCTCATCACCTACATATATATAGAGAGGGTGAGTTTGACAACTCAGTGAATGGTACGAATAATAAAGGTTTTTTTGCATGAATAGCCGAGGTCCTTCAAAGCAAAATAAAACTTTCTAAATCATACGAATATTAACCGAAGTCCTTCTGAAGCAGAATTCATCAAACTTTACCAAATCAAGGGATGAACCATGTTCATCTATCAAGTCTTACCATATATCAAGGGATGCTTACCAACATCGGCGTAACACAATCAAAACTGTCAAATCCAGTGATGAACCGTATTCATCTAGCAAATCTTACCATATTCCAAGGGATGCTTACCAACATCGGCATAACACAGATCGAAGCTATCAAATCAAGTGATGAACCGTATTCATCTAACAAATCTTACCATATTTCGAGGGATGCTTACCAACATCGGCATAACACAGATCAAAGCTATCAAATCAAGTGATGAACCGTATTCATCTAACAAATCTTCCATATTTCGAGGGATGCTTACCAACATCGGCATAACACAGATCAAAGCTATCAAATCAAGTGATGAACCGTATTCATCTAACAAATCTTACAAAACTTGCAAACTTGTGTGACTTAGGCCCGTAGCCCTTTTTCACCTTATTGTGTAACTTAGGCCCGTAGCCCCTTTTTCACCTTATTGTGTGACTTAGGCCCGTAGCCCCTTTTCACCTTATTGTGTGACTTAGGCCCGTAGCCCCTTTTCACCTTATTGTGTGACTTAGGCCCGTAGCCCCTTTTCACCTTATTGTGTGACTTAGGCCCGTAGCCCCTTTTTCACCTTATTGTGTGACTTAGGCCCGTAGCCCTTTTTCAACACGTTGGCTTTTCCAAGAAAGGACCGTATCCTCTTTAACACAAGAACTAATGTCACTTAGGCCCGTAGCCCTTTTTGACAAGGTGGTGCTGCAAAAGTTTATAGTCCTCCAGCCAAGGGACTTTCACCAGTAATGCTGCGAAAGTTTATAGTCCTCCAGCTAAGGGACTTTCACCAGTAATGCTGCGAAAGTTTATAGTCCTCCAGCTAAGGGACTTTCACCAGTAATATCAAAACCAGGCTCATACTTATTACAAAGATATCATCGAAACAAAGCTCATACTTAACCTTTTATACTTAGTGCTGCAAAAGTTTAGAGTCCTCCAGCACGAGGGACTTTCAAGAACATCATCAAACAAGGCTTATACTCTTCACATCAAAATAGGCTAATCATTCATGCTTATCAAAATGCTTTCATCAAGACGAAGTAAAACAAAGTTTATCAAAACCGTATAACATAGCTTTATTAAAAGCACCACTCACCTCGGTCTTCTTGGGTGAAGGCTCAAAGCAAAGATCAAAGTCCTGACAATCACAAGGCAAATCACATTCTCAAAACAAGCTTCATATGCACATAATGATCTCGGCACTCTCACCGAATCCAAGTCAAAAGCAAAGCAAAGCATGTCAAGAGTCAAAAACCCTGTTTCCCATCTCATGGAAACACACTGGGTACTACTCAGGTCTAGCCGAGGTCCCACACCTTCTTGCCGAGGTGTGAACCTGATGGCCACACGCAACACGAAATCGGGAAAAACCTGGGTTTCCCTTTGAAGAATGCAAAGGACATAACAATCAAGAACATCAAGAACATGCATGCTGGAGTTCATAACTAGTACATTCAAAATCTGAGGTCCCATGCAAAGAGCTCAAAACATGGACCTGGGTATTCGTACAAGGGAAACATGCAAGAACAAACACAAAAACATGGTTCTTGTTCCAAACTTTCGGATCAAAACGAGACTTTACTCAAGAACACATGAACATCAACTTTCTCTTTCAAAACCGACTTCAAATCGTTGCATGGCGTGCAAAACAAACACAATCATGCAATGCAGCTTGATAACCAATAAAAGCAATCAAAGTAGAGCAAGAATCTAACCTCAAAACTCGGATCCAACGGTTGGATCGCCAAAGATCAAGACCGAAATCAACTTCTCACTCTAAAACTCTTTCTCTCCTCTTTGAGAGCTTCTCTCTCTAGAAACCAAGATTTGAGACCAAATGATTTGTCTCCAGGTCTGCCGGCTGTCTATACATACAGCTCGAACACGTGGCTCAACCGGGTTGGCTCAGCTCAAAAGGTGACTGACTGATAAGACAAGTCACTGACAAAGCGTACTCAACAAGCTTGACAGCAAACACATCGGCGAGTAACGACGTCGGCCAAAGTCGAACTTCGGCAACGAGACAACAAGAACGTCGGCTAGGGAGGACGACACTTACTAAGTCGTGCCACACCTGCCCTGGAACAACACACCAAGTGCAAAGGCACCTCGGCCTGGAAGGTACACTTCTCGGCCTTGGTTTCTGAACATCTCGGCAATCATGCCGGAGTGAAGATGGAGGTCAATAGATGGCTCCAGAATAGTTCTAAGTGCAGAGATTCAAAAGTGGACTATACTGAGCTGACCTCGGCCACACACATACCAAGCAAGGAACAAGACCAAGCAAGCACACATAACAAAGCAAGCCGAAACAAGATTAATAAGATTGTAGCACATCAAGACGAGGTCTTACATGAATATATGCAAGTATAGCTAAGTCAAGAATGAGGGTTGTTACATCCTACCCCCCTTAAAGAAGTTTGGTCCCCAAACTTAAGTTACCTTGTTCCAAGAATAGTTCTGGGTGTCGAATTCTCATTTCCTCTTCCATTTCCCCAGGTGGCATCCTTGCCGTAATGCTCCTTCCATTCAATCTTTACCATGGGTATCGACTTGTTTCTCAACTGTCGAACTTGTCTGTCGATGATACACATCGGCCTCTCTTTATAGCCCAAATTCTCATTAACTTCAATCCCAGAATAATCAATCACATGCAGTGGGTCTCGAATATACTTCCTCAACATTGAAACATGAAACACATTATGGACTTGGCTTAACTCTGGTGGTAAAGCAAGCCTGTATGCAACGGTGTTAACCTTGTCAAGAATTTCAAATGGCCCAATATAACGAGGCGCTAATTTACCCTTCTTCCCAAATCTGGAAACTCCTTTCATCGGCGAAACTTTCAGGAATACATGATCCCCAATTTCGAATTCTAATTCTTTCCTTCTCTGGTCGGCGTAGCTCTTTTGCCGGCTTTGGGCAGTTTTAATCCTCTGCTGGATAAGTTTAATCTTCTCTGTTGTTACTTGAATCAATTCGGGACCAAGCAGAGCTTTGTCTCCCACTTCTGTCCAACATATCGGCGATCTGCACTTTCTTCCATACAAAGCCTCATATGGCGCCATGCCAATGCTAGCTTGATAACTGTTGTTGTACGCGAATTCAACTAAGGGTAAATGCATTCCCCAACTTCCCTGAAAGTCCAATACACAAAGTCGAAGCATGTCTTCAAGTGTCTGAATTGTTCTCTCTGTTTGCCCATCCGTTTGGGGATGAAAAGCTGTACTAAATCTTAACTCGGCTCCGAAAGCTCCTTGTAGACTCTGCCAAAATCTTGAAACGAACTTCGGATCTCTGTCTGATACAATTGACATCGGCACTCCATGAAGTCTAACAATCTCGTTCACATATTACAAGGCAAGCTGGTCGGCACTGAAGGTAGTCTTGACTGGCAAGAAGTGTGCTGACTTAGTTAACCTATCGACAACAACCCAAATCGAATCCATACCTCTCTGTGTCTTCGGCAAACCAACCACAAAATCCATGGAGATGTGTTCCCATTTCCACTCAGGTATCGGCAAAGGTCGTAGAAGTCCCGCTGGTTTTTGGTGTTCTGCTTTCACTTGCTGGCAATGCAAACATTGGGACACGAATTCGGCGATCTCTCTCTTCATGTTCGGCCACCAATAGGTATTTTTCATATCTTGGTACATCTTGGTGTTCCCTGGATGAACAGCAAACTTGGAATTATGAGCTTCCAACAAAATTTTCCTTTTTAGCTCTGGAACATCGGCCACACACAATCTTCCTTCAAACTTGAGCACTTGGTTCTCAAAAGTGTACCCTGATCTCGGCTTTGCGACAATCTCCTCGGCTATCTTCCTGAAGAATTCATCCTCCATTTGTCTTGTCTTTACTTCATCCACAATAGTCGGCTCCACTGCTATCACAGTCAAACATGCTAAACTTCCAACTGACTTCCTACTCAGAGCGTCGGCTACGCTATTAGCCTTCCCTGGGGTGGTATTGAATCTGCATATCATAGTCCTTCAGTAACTCAAGCCATCTTCTTTGCCTCAAATTTAATTCCTTCTGAGTGAATAGGTACTTCAAGCTCTTGTGATCTGTAAAAACTTGACAAGAAGCTCCATACAAGTAATGACGCCAAATTTTCAAAGCAAAAACAACAGCTGCTAACTCCAAATCGTGGGTAGGATAGTTCTTTTCATGTGGCTTCAACTGACGAGATGCATATGCTATAACTTTACCCTTTTGCATTAACACGCAACCCAAGCCCTTATGAGATGCATCACTGTAGATATGAAACTCTTCATTACCTGATGGAAGTACAAGCACTGGTGCTGTAACTAACCTTGTCTTCAGTTCTTGGAAAGCTGACTCCCGATCTTCGGTCCATTCATACGGCGCTCCCTTCTTAGTCAATTGCGTCAATGGAACTGCGATCCTTGAAAAATCCTTCACAAATTTCCTGTAGTAACCTGCCAAACCCAGAAAACTACGAACCTCGGACACATTAGTCGGCCCTCGGCCAATTCACTACGGCTTCCACTTTGCTAGGATCAACCGAGATACCCTCTTCATTTATCACATGGCCCAGAAATGAGATGGTAGAAAGCCAAAACTCACACTTGTTAAATTTAGCATACAGCTTCCGGTCTCTCAAGGTCTGCAAAGCAAGTCTTAGATGATTCTCATGTTCAGCTTTACTCTTGGAATAGATTAATATATCATCAATGAAAACGACTACAAACTCATCTAAGTATGGCTTGAAAACTCTGTTCATTAAGTCCATAAATGCAGCAGGGGCATTGGTCACTCCAAAAGGCATCACTAAAAACTCATAGTGGCCATATCTTGTCCGAAAAGCAGTCTTCTCAACATCCTCGGCTTTAACCTTAAGCTGATGGTAGCCCGACCTCAGATCAATCTTAGAAAAGACTCTCGCTCCTTGCAACTGGTCAAGCAAATCATCAATCCTAGGTAATGGGCACTTGTTCTTAATGGTGACCTTATTGAGTTCTCTGTAGTCAACACAAAGACGGAGGGTGCCATCCTTCTTCTTAACAAATAAAACGGGTGCTCCCCATGGTGAAGTGCTCGGCCTAATAAATCCCTTATCCAACAAGTCCTGTAATTGCAGTTTCAACTCCCTAAGTTCAGCTGGGGCCATTCTATACGGTGTTTTGGAGATCGGCTGTGTTCCCGAGATGACATCGACAGTAAACTCTATTCCTCTATCAATTAGGTGGCCAGGCAGCTCGTTTGGAAAAACATCGGGAAATTCACTAACGACTGGGATGTCGGCTAAATTAACATCTCCCTCCTGATTGCTCAGTATACTACACAGATAACCCTTACACCCTTTGTGGATCAACTTATAGGCTTTCATGGATGAGATCAAGTAAGGTGGCGGCACTACCCCTTTACCCTGAAAAGTAACCTCGGCTAGGTTTGGGGGTTTCAGTGTGACATTCTTCAAAACACAATCTATGGATGCGCGATTCGCTACCAACCAATCCATTCCCAGTATAACATCAAAATAAGCTATGTCCAATGGCATTAAGTCAACTACCAGTTCAACATTCTCAATCACAATAGTACATGCTTTATAGATGGATGCAACAATCATAGATTTCTCAGACGGAGTAGACACAGATAATGTATAACCAAGAGGTTCTAGTTTCCTATTAATCTTCTCGGCAAAAATAACAGATATAAACGAATGCGTAGAACCCGAATCAATCAACACATAAGCATCTTGAGAGCAAATAGGGAGTATACCTGACACCACCGCCTCAGCATTCTGAGTGTCTCCTGGTACCAGTGCAAAAACTCTGCCTTGCCTCATCTGAGCTTTCCCAGTATTACCCTTCTGAACGGTACCCGAGGTGCTTTCACCCTTCTTACTGTTATCAGTCTTTGCCTTAGGGCAATCTTTCGCATAATGACCCATCTCTCCACACTCATAGCAGGCTCCAGACGTCCGACGACAGACCCCGAAATGTTGCTTCCCACAATCAGAACACGTCGGCCTAGTATTGCCTTCCTGCTTCGGATAACTAGTACTGCCCTTGTTCGTCTTCTTCCTAGCGTCCAACGGTGCTCGGCGACTGTCATAGTTCTGCCTCTTTCGCTGATTCTCTCCCGTGCTCTGGTACCTGTTCAAGTTAGCTTCGGCCAGAATGGCTTTGTCCAATACTTGGGCGTAGGTCGGCAGATCGTGTAAGTTAACTCGGTCTTGAATGGGTCCGCGAAGCCCGCTCTCGAATTTTCTAGCCTTCATGTATTCATCATTGGTCATGTGAGGTACAAATCTTACCAATTCAGTAAAAGTGCGGTCATATTCTGCCACTGTCCGGTTACCCTGCGTCAAGGTCTGGAATTCGGTAGCCTTGCGGTTTCGAACACTAAGGGGAAAGTGTTTGTTGTAAAACAACTCCAAAAATCTGGTCCAGGTTAAGTCTGGATGGTTTCCTCGGATCACCATCCACCATCTGCGAGCATCATCATCTAATGTGAACGTTGCCAATGTTACCTTCTGAGTGTCAGTACTAGGGAAGATCTCAAACAACTTCTCCATTTCCAAAACCCATGCCTCGGCCTTCATCGGTTCTATACCTCCAGAGAATCTCGGCAGTTTCATTTTCTTGAATTCCCTGATCAAAGCAATGGTGCCATCCCCATACAGAGCTGGTTGTGGAGGAGCTTGTGGCACTGGAGGAGGTGGAGGCGGTACTACATTTCGGCCGTTTGTCTGCTCGGCCTGGGTCGAAGTGGCACTAGCAAACTGCTGTCTTGTTTGCCTCAATTCGCGGGCCAAACCTTCAACTAATCTTTCCAATCTGTCCATTCGGTCTTCGGACTGATCTCGGCCCAGTGGAGGTCTACCTCTCCTCATGATTCTATGAGGATGCAAAGTGTGACTTTTAAGCAAACAATTAAATAACCACACAGACAAGTAGCAAGTAGACATATCAACAATGCACACCTCGTTCAAATAGCAAGCATAATGATGCAATCCTAGCATCTCTCTAAAAGGAACCCTATGCTCTTTAGGACTCAAAGTGTGTGAATAACGTATACTAAGGAACTTGTGCTCTGATACCACTCTGTCACGACCCCAACCCGCCCCTAGTAGGATGGTGCCGTGATGGCCAGTAATCCGTAATTACCGAAGGCCAACTTACTAAGATCAAAGACAATCAGAGTATAATGCAAGGGGCATGCAAATGCGGAAGCAATAAACCAAATACAAAAGGGTCCATAAGAGCTTGTGCGTAGATCAAATGAGATACATATACCACATGGTTTACATTCAGTCCAAAAATAACGAAATACAAATTTTCAACTTGATCAAAAGGCTTCTCAGCCGACAAGAATAAAATACAACAATTACAAGCGAAGAAGCATGATTTTCAAGTTCTGCCGACGTAAGTACAAAATGCCGACATAATTACAAATAGCCGATGTGAGCACAAAACTGCCGACGTAAAACAGTTTAAGCCGACATATCGAGAGTCCAAAACAAGCTTTGCAAAATAGACTAGGCGTCGCCGCCGTCCTGCTCATCACCTACATATATATAGAGAGGGTGAGTTTGACAACTCAGTGAATGGTACGAATAATAAAGGTTTTTTTGCATGAATAGCCAAGGTCCTTCAAAGCAAAATAAAACTTTCTAAATCATACGAATATTAACCGAAGTCCTTCTGAAGCAGAATTCATCAAACTTTACCAAATCAAGGGATGAACCATGTTCATCTATCAAGTCTTACCATATATCAAGGGATGCTTACCAACATCGGCGTAACACAATCAAAACTGTCAAATCCAGTGATGAACCGTATTCATCTAGCAAATCTTACCATATTCCAAGGGATGCTTACCAACATCGGCATAACACAGATCGAAGCTATCAAATCAAGTGATGAACCGTATTCATCTAACAAATCTTACCATATTTCGAGGGATGCTTACCAACATCGGCATAACACAGATCAAAGCTATCAAATCAAGTGATGAACCGTATTCATCTAACAAATCTTCCATATTTCGAGGGATGCTTACCAACATCGGCATAACACAGATCAAAGCTATCAAATCAAGTGATGAACCGTATTCATCTAACAAATCTTACAAAACTTGCAAACTTGTGTGACTTAGGCCCGTAGCCCTTTTTCACCTTATTGTGTAACTTAGGCCCGTAGCCCCTTTTTCACCTTATTGTGTGACTTAGGCCCGTAGCCCCTTTTCACCTTATTGTGTGACTTAGGCCCGTAGCCCCTTTTCACCTTATTGTGTGACTTAGGCCCGTAGCCCCTTTTCACCTTATTGTGTGACTTAGGCCCGTAGCCCCTTTTCACCTTATTGTGTGACTTAGGCCCGTAGCCCCTTTTTCACCTTATTGTGTGACTTAGGCCCGTAGCCCTTTTTCAACACGTTGGCTTTTCCAAGAAAGGACCGTATCCTCTTTAACACAAGAACTAATGTCACTTAGGCCCGTAGCCCTTTTTGACAAGGTGGTGCTGCAAAAGTTTATAGTCCTCCAGCCAAGGGACTTTCACCAGTAATGCTGCGAAAGTTTATAGTCCTCCAGCTAAGGGACTTTCACCAGTAATGCTGCGAAAGTTTATAGTCCTCCAGCTAAGGGACTTTCACCAGTAATATCAAAACCAGGCTCATACTTATTACAAAGATATCATCGAAACAAAGCTCATACTTAACCTTTTATACTTAGTGCTGCAAAAGTTTAGAGTCCTCCAGCACGAGGGACTTTCAAGAACATCATCAAACAAGGCTTATACTCTTCACATCAAAATAGGCTAATCATTCATGCTTATCAAAATGCTTTCATCAAGACGAAGTAAAACAAAGTTTATCAAAACCGTATAACATAGCTTTATTAAAAGCACCACTCACCTCGGTCTTCTTGGTTGAAGGCTCAAAGCAAAGATCAAAGTCCTGACAATCACAAGGCAAATCACATTCTCAAAACAAGCTTCATATGCACATAATGATCTCGGCACTCTCACCGAATCCAAGTCAAAAGCAAAGCAAAGCATGTCAAGAGTCAAAAACCCTGTTTCCCATCTCATGGAAACACACTGGGTACTACTCAGGTCTAGCCGAGGTCCCACACCTTCTTGCCGAGGTGTGAACCTGATGGCCACACGCAACACGAAATCGGGAAAAACCTGGGTTTCCCTTTGAAGAATGCAAAGGACATAACAATCAAGAACATCAAGAACATGCATGCTGGAGTTCATAACTAGTACATTCAAAATCTGAGGTCCCATGCAAAGAGCTCAAAACATGGACCTGGGTATTCGTACAAGGGAAACATGCAAGAACAAACACAAAAACATGGTTCTTGTTCCAAACTTTCGGATCAAAACGAGACTTTACTCAAGAACACATGAACATCAACTTTCTCTTTCAAAACCGACTTCAAATCGTTGCATGGCGTGCAAAACAAACACAATCATGCAATGCAGCTTGATAACCAATAAAAGCAATCAAAGTAGAGCAAGAATCTAACCTCAAAACTCGGATCCAACGGTTGGATCGCCAAAGATCAAGACCGAAATCAACTTCTCACTCTAAAACTCTTTCTCTCCTCTTTGAGAGCTTCTCTCTCTAGAAACCAAGATTTGAGACCAAATGATTTGTCTCCAGGTCTGCCGGCTGTCTATACATACAGCTCGGACACGTGGCTCAACCGGGTTGGCTCAGCTCAAAAGGTGACTGACTGATAAGACAAGTCACTGACAAAGCGTACTCAACAAGCTTGACAGCAAACACATCGGCGAGTAACGACGTCGGCCAAAGTCGAACTTCGGCAACGAGACAACAAGAACGTCGGCTAGGGAGGACGACACTTACTAAGTCGTGCCACACCTGCCCTGGAACAACACACCAAGTGCAAAGGCACCTCGGCCTGGAAGGTACACTTCTCGGCCTTGGTTCTGAACATCTCGGCAATCATGCCGGAGTGAAGATGGAGGTCAATAGATGGCTCCAGAATAGTTCTAAGTGCAGAGATTCAAAAGTGGACTATACTGAGCTGACCTCGGCCACACACATACCAAGCAAGGAACAAGACCAAGCAAGCACACATAACAAAGCAAGCCGAAACAAGATTAATAAGATTGTAGCACATCAAGACGAGGTCTTACATGAATATATGCAAGTATAGCTAAGTCAAGAATGAGGGTTGTTACATCCTACCCCCCTTAAAGAAGTTTGGTCCCCAAACTTAAGTTACCTTGTTCCAAGAATAGTTCTGGGTGTCGAATTCTCATTTCCTCTTCCATTTCCCAGGTGGCATCCTTGCCGTAATGCTCCTTCCATTCAATCTTTACCATGGGTATCGACTTGTTTCTCAACTGTCGAACTTGTCTGTCGATGATACACATCGGCCTCTCTTTATAGCCCAAATTCTCATTAACTTCAATCCCAGAATAATCAATCACATGCAGTGGGTCTCGAATATACTTCCTCAACATTGAAACATGAAACACATTATGGACTTGGCTTAACTCTGGTGGTAAAGCAAGCCTGTATGCAACGGTGTTAACCTTGTCAAGAATTTCAAATGGCCCAATATAACGAGGCGCTAATTTACCCTTCTTCCCAAATCTGGAAACTCCTTTCATCGGCGAAACTTTCAGGAATACATGATCCCCAATTTCGAATTCTAATTCTTTCCTTCTCTGGTCGGCGTAGCTCTTTTGCCGGCTTTGGGCAGTTTTAATCCTCTGCTGGATAAGTTTAATCTTCTCTGTTGTTACTTGAATCAATTCGGGACCAAGCAGAGCTTTGTCTCCCACTTCTGTCCAACATATCGGCGATCTGCACTTTCTTCCATACAAAGCCTCATATGGCGCCATGCCAATGCTAGCTTGATAACTGTTGTTGTACGCGAATTCAACTAAGGGTAAATGCATTCCCCAACTTCCCTGAAAGTCCAATACACAAAGTCGAAGCATGTCTTCAAGTGTCTGAATTGTTCTCTCTGTTTGCCCATCCGTTTGGGGATGAAAAGCTGTACTAAATCTTAACTCGGCTCCGAAAGCTCCTTGTAGACTCTGCCAAAATCTTGAAACGAACTTCGGATCTCTGTCTGATACAATTGACATCGGCACTCCATGAAGTCTAACAATCTCGTTCACATATAACAAGGCAAGCTGGTCGGCACTGAAGGTAGTCTTGACTGGCAAGAAGTGTGCTGACTTAGTTAACCTATCGACAACAACCCAAATCGAATCCATACCTCTCTGTGTCTTCGGCAAACCAACCACAAAATCCATGGAGATGTGTTCCCATTTCCACTCAGGTATCGGCAAAGGTCGTAGAAGTCCCGCTGGTTTTTGGTGTTCTGCTTTCACTTGCTGGCAATGCAAACATTGGGACACGAATTCGGCGATCTCTCTCTTCATGTTCGGCCACCAATAGGTATTTTTCATATCTTGGTACATCTTGGTGTTCCCTGGATGAACAGCAAACTTGGAATTATGAGCTTCCAACAAAATTTTCCTTTTTAGCTCTGGAACATCGGCCACACACAATCTTCCTTCAAACTTGAGCACTTGGTTCTCAAAAGTGTACCCTGATCTCGGCTTTGCGACAATCTCCTCGGCTATCTTCCTGAAGAATTCATCCTCCATTTGTCTTGTCTTTACTTCATCCACAATAGTCGGCTCCACTGCTATCACAGTCAAACATGCTAAACTTCCAACTGACTTCCTACTCAGAGCGTCGGCTACGCTATTAGCCTTCCCTGGGTGGTATTGAATCTGCATATCATAGTCCTTCAGTAACTCAAGCCATCTTCTTTGCCTCAAATTTAATTCCTTCTGAGTGAATAGGTACTTCAAGCTCTTGTGATCTGTAAAAACTTGACAAGAAGCTCCATACAAGTAATGACGCCAAATTTTCAAAGCAAAAACAACAGCTGCTAACTCCAAATCGTGGGTAGGATAGTTCTTTTCATGTGGCTTCAACTGACGAGATGCATATGCTATAACTTTACCCTTTTGCATTAACACGCAACCCAAGCCCTTATGAGATGCATCACTGTAGATATGAAACTCTTCATTACCTGATGGAAGTACAAGCACTGGTGCTGTAACTAACCTTGTCTTCAGTTCTTGGAAAGCTGACTCCCGATCTTCGGTCCATTCATACGGCGCTCCCTTCTTAGTCAATTGCGTCAATGGAACTGCGATCCTTGAAAAATCCTTCACAAATTTCCTGTAGTAACCTGCCAAACCCAGAAAACTACGAACCTCGGACAGATTAGTCGGCCTCGGCCAATTCACTACGGCTTCCACTTTGCTAGGATCAACCGAGATACCCTCTTCATTTATCACATGGCCCAGAAATGAGATGGTAGAAAGCCAAAACTCACACTTGTTAAATTTAGCATACAGCTTCCGGTCTCTCAAGGTCTGCAAAGCAAGTCTTAGATGATTCTCATGTTCAGCTTTACTCTTGGAATAGATTAATATATCATCAATGAAAACGACTACAAACTCATCTAAGTATGGCTTGAAAACTCTGTTCATTAAGTCCATAAATGCAGCAGGGGCATTGGTCACTCCAAAAGGCATCACTAAAAACTCATAGTGGCCATATCTTGTCCGAAAAGCAGTCTTCTCAACATCCTCGGCTTTAACCTTAAGCTGATGGTAGCCCGACCTCAGATCAATCTTAGAAAAGACTCTCGCTCCTTGCAACTGGTCAAGCAAATCATCAATCCTAGGTAATGGGCACTTGTTCTTAATGGTGACCTTATTGAGTTCTCTGTAGTCAACACAAAGACGGAGGGTGCCATCCTTCTTCTTAACAAATAAAACGGGTGCTCCCCATGGTGAAGTGCTCGGCCTAATAAATCCCTTATCCAACAAGTCCTGTAATTGCAGTTTCAACTCCCTAAGTTCAGCTGGGGCCATTCTATACGGTGTTTTGGAGATCGGCTGTGTTCCCGAGATGACATCGACAGTAAACTCTATTCCTCTATCAATTAGGTGGCCAGGCAGCTCGTTTGGAAAAACATCGGGAAATTCACTAACGACTGGGATGTCGGCTAAATTAACATCTCCCTCCTGATTGCTCAGTATACTACACAGATAACCCTTACACCCTTTGTGGATCAACTTATAGGCTTTCATGGATGAGATCAAGTAAGGTGGCGGCACTACCCCTTTACCCTGAAAAGTAACCTCGGCTAGGTTTGGGGGTTTCAGTGTGACATTCTTCAAAACACAATCTATGGATGCGCGATTCGCTACCAACCAATCCATTCCCAGTATAACATCAAAATAAGCTATGTCCAATGGCATTAAGTCAACTACCAGTTCAACATTCTCAATCACAATAGTACATGCTTTATAGATGGATGCAACAATCATAGATTTCTCAGACGGAGTAGACACAGATAATGTATAACCAAGAGGTTCTAGTTTCCTATTAATCTTCTCGGCAAAAATAACAGATATAAACGAATGCGTAGAACCCGAATCAATCAACACATAAGCATCTTGAGAGCAAATAGGGAGTATACCTGACACCACCGCCTCAGCATTCTGAGTGTCTCCTGGTACCAGTGCAAAAACTCTGCCTTGCCTCATCTGAGCTTTCCCAGTATTACCCTTCTGAACGGTACCCGAGGTGCTTTCACCCTTCTTACTGTTATCAGTCTTTGCCTTAGGGCAATCTTTCGCATAATGACCCATCTCTCCACACTCATAGCAGGCTCCAGACGTCCGACGACAGACCCCGAAATGTTGCTTCCCACAATCAGAACACGTCGGCCTAGTATTGCCTTCCTGCTTCGGATAACTAGTACTGCCCTTGTTCGTCTTCTTCCTAGCGTCCAACGGTGCTCGGCGACTGTCATAGTTCTGCCTCTTTCGCTGATTCTCTCCCGTGCTCTGGTACCTGTTCAAGTTAGCTTCGGCCAGAATGGCTTTGTCCAATACTTGGGCGTAGGTCGGCAGATCGTGTAAGTTAACTCGGTCTTGAATGGGTCCGCGAAGCCCGCTCTCGAATTTTCTAGCCTTCATGTATTCATCATTGGTCATGTGAGGTACAAATCTTACCAATTCAGTAAAAGTGCGGTCATATTCTGCCACTGTCCGGTTACCCTGCGTCAAGGTCTGGAATTCGGTAGCCTTGCGGTTTCGAACACTAAGGGGAAAGTGTTTGTTGTAAAACAACTCCAAAAATCTGGTCCAGGTTAAGTCTGGATGGTTTCCTCGGATCACCATCCACCATCTGCGAGCATCATCATCTAATGTGAACGTTGCCAATGTTACCTTCTGAGTGTCAGTACTAGGGAAGATCTCAAACAACTTCTCCATTTCCAAAACCCATGCCTCGGCCTTCATCGGTTCTATACCTCCAGAGAATCTCGGCAGTTTCATTTTCTTGAATTCCCTGATCAAAGCAATGGTGCCATCCCCATACAGAGCTGGTTGTGGAGGAGCTTGTGGCACTGGAGGAGGTGGAGGCGGTACTACATTTCGGCCGTTTGTCTGCTCGGCCTGGGTCGAAGTGGCACTAGCAAACTGCTGTCTTGTTTGCCTCAATTCGCGGGCCAAACCTTCAACTAATCTTTCCAATCTGTCCATTCGGTCTTCGGACTGATCTCGGCCCAGTGGAGGTCTACCTCTCCTCATGATTCTATGAGGATGCAAAGTGTGACTTTTAAGCAAACAATTAAATAACCACACAGACAAGTAGCAAGTAGACATATCAACAATGCACACCTCGTTCAAATAGCAAGCATAATGATGCAATCCTAGCATCTCTCTAAAAGGAACCCTATGCTCTTTAGGACTCAAAGTGTGTGAATAACGTATACTAAGGAACTTGTGCTCTGATACCACTCTGTCACGACCCCAACCCGCCCCTAGTAGGATGGTGCCGTGATGGCCAGTAATCCGTAATTACCGAAGGCCAACTTACTAAGATCAAAGACAATCAGAGTATAATGCAAGGGGCATGCAAATGCGGAAGCAATAAACCAAATACAAAAGGGTCCATAAGAGCTTGTGCGTAGATCAAATGAGATACATATACCACATGGTTTACATTCAGTCCAAAAATAACGAAATACAAATTTTCAACTTGATCAAAAGGCTTCTCAGCCGACAAGAATAAAATACAACAATTACAAGCGAAGAAGCATGATTTTCAAGTTCTGCCGACGTAAGTACAAAATGCCGACATAATTACAAATAGCCGATGTGAGCACAAAACTGCCGACGTAAAACAGTTTAAGCCGACATATCGAGAGTCCAAAACAAGCTTTGCAAAATAGACTAGGCGTCGCCGCCGTCCTGCTCATCACCTACATATATATAGAGAGGGTGAGTTTGACAACTCAGTGAATGGTACGAATAATAAAGGTTTTTTTGCATGAATAGCCGAGGTCCTTCAAAGCAAAATAAAACTTTCTAAATCATACGAATATTAACCGAAGTCCTTCTGAAGCAGAATTCATCAAACTTTACCAAATCAAGGGATGAACCATGCTCATCTATCAAGTCTTACCATATATCAAGGGATGCTTACCAACATCGGCGTAACACAATCAAAACTGTCAAATCCAGTGATGAACCGTATTCATCTAGCAAATCTTACCATATTCCAAGGGATGCTTACCAACATCGGCATAACACAGATCGAAGCTATCAAATCAAGTGATGAACCGTATTCATCTAACAAATCTTACCATATTTCGAGGGATGCTTACCAACATCGGCATAACACGGATCAAAGCTATCAAATCAAGTGATGAACCGTATTCATCTAACAAATCTTCCATATTTCGAGGGATGCTTACCAACATCGGCATAACACAGATCAAAGCTATCAAATCAAGTGATGAACCGTATTCATCTAACAAATCTTACAAAACTTGCAAACTTGTGTGACTTAGGCCCGTAGCCCTTTTTCACCTTATTGTGTAACTTAGGCCCGTAGCCCCTTTTTCACCTTATTGTGTGACTTAGGCCCGTAGCCCCTTTTCACCTTATTGTGTGACTTAGGCCCGTAGCCCCTTTTCACCTTATTGTGTGACTTAGGCCCGTAGCCCCTTTTCACCTTATTGTGTGACTTAGGCCCGTAGCCCCTTTTCACCTTATTGTGTGACTTAGGCCCGTAGCCCCTTTTTCACCTTATTGTGTGACTTAGGCCCGTAGCCCTTTTTCAACACGTTGGCTTTTCCAAGAAAGGACCGTATCCTCTTTAACACAAGAACTAATGTCACTTAGGCCCGTAGCCCTTTTTGACAAGGTGGTGCTGCAAAAGTTTATAGTCCTCCAGCCAAGGGACTTTCACCAGTAATGCTGCGAAAGTTTATAGTCCTCCAGCTAAGGGACTTTCACCAGTAATGCTGCGAAAGTTTATAGTCCTCCAGCTAAGGGACTTTCACCAGTAATATCAAAACCAGGCTCATACTTATTACAAAGATATCATCGAAACAAAGCTCATACTTAACCTTTTATACTTAGTGCTGCAAAAGTTTAGAGTCCTCCAGCACGAGGGACTTTCAAGAACATCATCAAACAAGGCTTATACTCTTCACATCAAAATAGGCTAATCATTCATGCTTATCAAAATGCTTTCATCAAGACGAAGTAAAACAAAGTTTATCAAAACCGTATAACATAGCTTTATTAAAAGCACCACTCACCTCGGTCTTCTTGGGTGAAGGCTCAAAGCAAAGATCAAAGTCCTGACAATCACAAGGCAAATCACATTCTCAAAACAAGCTTCATATGCACATAATGATCTCGGCACTCTCACCGAATCCAAGTCAAAAGCAAAGCAAAGCATGTCAAGAGTCAAAAACCCTGTTTCCCATCTCATGGAAACACACTGGGTACTACTCAGGTCTAGCCGAGGTCCCACACCTTCTTGCCGAGGTGTGAACCTGATGGCCACACGCAACACGAAATCGGGAAAAACCTGGGTTTCCCTTTGAAGAATGCAAAGGACATAACAATCAAGAACATCAAGAACATGCATGCTGGAGTTCATAACTAGTACATTCAAAATCTGAGGTCCCATGCAAAGAGCTCAAAACATGGACCTGGGTATTCGTACAAGGGAAACATGCAAGAACAAACACAAAAACATGGTTCTTGTTCCAAACTTTCGGATCAAAACGAGACTTTACTCAAGAACACATGAACATCAACTTTCTCTTTCAAAACCGACTTCAAATCGTTGCATGGCGTGCAAAACAAACACAATCATGCAATGCAGCTTGATAACTAATAAAAGCAATCAAAGTAGAGCAAGAATCTAACCTCAAAACTCGGATCCAACGGTTGGATCGCCAAAGATCAAGACCGAAATCAACTTCTCACTCTAAAACTCTTTCTCTCCTCTTTGAGAGCTTCTCTCTCTAGAAACCAAGATTTGAGACCAAATGATTTGTCTCCAGGTCTGCCGGCTGTCTATACATACAGCTCGGACACGTGGCTCAACCGGGTTGGCTCAGCTCAAAAGGTGACTGACTGATAAGACAAGTCACTGACAAAGCGTACTCAACAAGCTTGACAGCAAACACATCGGCGAGTAACGACGTCGGCCAAAGTCGAACTTCGGCAACGAGACAACAAGAACGTCGGCTAGGGAGGACGACACTTACTAAGTCGTGCCACACCTGCCCTGGAACAACACACCAAGTGCAAAGGCACCTCGGCCTGGAAGGTACACTTCTCGGCCTTGGTTCTGAACATCTCGGCAATCATGCCGGAGTGAAGATGGAGGTCAATAGATGGCTCCAGAATAGTTCTAAGTGCAGAGATTCAAAAGTGGACTATACTGAGCTGACCTCGGCCACACACATACCAAGCAAGGAACAAGACCAAGCAAGCACACATAACAAAGCAAGCCGAAACAAGATTAATAAGATTGTAGCACATCAAGACGAGGTCTTACATGAATATATGCAAGTATAGCTAAGTCAAGAATGAGGGTTGTTACAAGCCACACTTATAGAGCTCTTACCAATGACTCTAGAAGTGCCACCATCTCCAAAGGTAACAATTCCTCCTTCATATTTTTCAAGAGATGTGAAGTAGGATTTGTCACCATACATGTGCCGAGAGCACCCACTATCAAGATACCACATGTGTGAGTCGCGTGCTTTTAGTGCAATGTGAACAACAAAACAAGTTAAGTCACTCATTCTCACCCATATCTTTTTGGTCTTAGCAGAAATAGGACTGGCAGTCTTGGTAAAAGTCTTAGCGTTGTGAACACCCTCAATCTTGGTGCTCCGCCTAGACATGTAAGGTTATCTCCTAACCCAAAAAGTATTAGAATTTCTACCCTTTTGAGACACCTTACCAAACAACTCAAAACAATACAGACGAATGTGGCCATACCAACCATAATGATGACAAACAAAAATAGGTTTTACCTCCCTTTTGTTGATCTTACCCCCGTTAGGTTGATGAAGAGAAGGATCACCTTGTTAAACCTTCAGCTTTCCCTTTGTTTGAGTCTTGATGTTATGTGATGTGGAGGCCTGTCCCTTTTGATCTGATGTATTACCATAGCCTAGCCCACTTTTGTCACAACTCATCTGTTGAGGCCCGAGGATGTTCTAGTGTCTTTGACCCTTTGTTCCACATATCAATCACAGCTCTAGCATCTTGGAGTTCTTCCTCTTTCTAACCGACCATCTCTTCCAATGCAACTTGTGACATCTCAAGAATTTCAATTTTCTCTTCATATGTGGTATATATTTTCAGAAGTTCATTCCTTTCGGTCTCACAAGATAAAAGTTTTCCATATAGGTCTTGCCTATCATTGGAGATGTTAATGACATCATGCTTTGTTGTTGCAATCTCTCCCTTTGGCTTGATATTCTCGCTTTCACATGCTTTGAGCTTGAAAGTCAGTTTGCCATTGATCTTGGACAAGTTCAGAGATTCATTGTAAAGCTTTTCATAAGCTTGTTGTAGATCATCACCATCGATCTCATCATTGTTTTTCGAGGTTTCATCATCTTTATCTTCTTTTTGCTCCTCTTTCTCCTTGACCTCATCCAGTCGAGCAACCAAGGCATGAAAGTTGGTGGATGGTGGTGACGATGACTCTTCTCTTTTATGGAATTGACTCAGAATATCCCATGCATCTTTGACCTTTGTGCAGTGAGCAATCTGTTGGTGTTCTTCTTCAGAAATTTTTTCACGGATGGCAATCAGAACTCTTTGATTGATTGGATTGTCAGCACTTTCAACGTCCTCTTCAATGGCTTACCAACCTTCAAGGTCATGAGCTCTAAAAAACATCCTCATTTGGATCTTCCAAAATAAGTAGTTACTCCTATCAAAGTTAGGAGCACGGTGCAGATTCTGACCACGAGCAAACTCAACTAGCTTTGGAGGAGGTTGAGTGACGGTAGACCATAATGCCTTGTAGATACTATCTCTGTCTTCACTGGATTCGGTTTCTTCAGGTTCTTGATCTAACCCGCTTTCATCATCCCAAGTCACTGTATAGACTTCCTTCTGGTTCTTTTTCGATGGACATTCAAGAGTAATATGACCAAACCCTTGACATTCGTAACACTTGGCACCTTGCCCCTTCACAATCTTTTTTTTAGTTTTTGGAGCAACTTTTGGTGGAAAAGTTTTGGGTTTTTCATTACCCTTATCTTTTGAACTAGGGTCCTTGAAATTAGGCTTCTTTTTCTTTAAATTTTTTTCTTAACTGCTTGGTAAACATAGCCATCATTTCACACTTATCAAACTCCATCTCAGGGGTCTTAACAGTCTCACGAGCACTAGTAAAAGCCACACTATCTTTTTGTTTTTTCTTAAAAATCTGGTGGGCTTCATAAGTCTTCAAGTTGCCAACCAACTGATCAAGTTTGAGGGTATCAACATCCTGAGCCTCTTCAATAGCTATAACTTTTGATTGGAACCTCTCGAGTAAAGACCTCAAAATTTTTCCAATAACCTTAGCTTCAGGGATTTTTTCAACGAGTGTGAAACAAGAATTCACGATGTCACTAAGTTTAGTATAAAAATCATCAAACGTCTCATCATCACGCATAAAAAAAGTTTCAAAAGAGAAGGTGAGACATTGACGTTTTGACCTTTTAACAAAAGTAGTACCCTCGTGAATAGTTTCAAGAATGTCCCAAGCCTCTTTTGCTACCTCACACGTGCAAATACGACGAAACTCTTCAGGTGTGACGGAGCAAAAGAGGGAATTGAGAACCTTACTATTCCAACTTGAGTTTTGATAGTCGAATGCGTCCCATTTATCAAGAGGTTTGGGGATATCAACACCATCAGTGGTGAAAATAGGTTCACTCCACCCATAGATCACACAGTGCCAAACTTTCTCATCGATAGATTTTAAAAACGCTCTCATGCGAGCTTTCTAATAAGAATAGTTTGTACCATCAAGTAACTGAGGTCTATGGGTCGAGTTACCTTCGCGAATTGAATACATATCACCAATCACACAAAATCACTCCTATAGTTTTAATAAAAACAAAGAGTAACCCGCTCTGATACCAATTGAAAAACCTAAGTGATCCGTGATTAGGTCAAGATTTAAGTATACCAATTCCCAAATGATTAAAACTAACAATCTAAATCATTTAGCACATACGAAAGTGATTTAGATTGTCGCTTCAAAAAATAATAAATTGACATAAACGGTTTTTACGTGAAAAAACCACAATTGGAGTACCTCCAATTGTGATTAAAAAAACTATGGGCAAAACGTCACAAATCAATCCACTATGAAAGGAAGACAAAGTACAAATATACCAAACAAATCACCCAAATGCTGTCAATTTGCCTTCAACAATCTGTATCTCTTTCACCACAACCTTCATCTCAGAATTGATCAGAATGATGTTGAATCCACAACATCCATTGTCGAATCAACGGCATCAAACTCCTTCAAATACTCCATGCTTGAATCTCTAGATTCCACCGAAGAAGAACACTCTTGAAGTCGAATAATCAAACAACTCTTTGATGTATACTCGTCAAACCATGAGTATAATACTCAATCAAACATCAAAGAAAACTAGCAAAATAGCCCCAGAAGAAAATCCTAAAACTCTCAAAGAAGATCTGGAGGATGTACCCTAAAAACAGACTGAAACACAATTATAGAAAATAGGGCCACGAAGGTCGCTCGAGCGAAGGATCTCTCGCTCGAGTGATGAAACAACTACGTATGTATTGCTTAAGTGTCTTCGCTCGAGCCAAGCTTCCTTCGCTCAAGCGCACAAACTTTCTTCCCAGTATTTTTTCAAACAGAGAAAACTTATGGGAGCACAACATCTTCGCTCGAGCCTATACTCCTTCTCTCGAGCGAGCAAGGCAAAACAACAAGGAAACTTACAACTCGATAAACAATGTTTGTTCGTGGGATTGACAAAACTAAGGAACCTAACAATTATGATTCACTAGTAAAAGTTATGGCATTTTGTTAATTTTAGTATGATTATGGGGAAAAAAAATTGTGGTTATGAATCATTAGTAAAAGTTATGATTTGTACTACCAAAAGTTATGATTTGTCATGGTGAATCATAATTAAAAATTTTACAATTCAAATGTTATGATAATTAGTTAGAAATAACTATATTTGTTATGAGTTGTTGTCATATTGTTATGATTTATAGTGTCTTTGTTATGACACATTGGTGAATATTATGACATTGTTATGATTCATTGTAGTATTGTTATGATATTTGAAAAAAGTTATGATTCTTTCATGTAACCTGCTAAATGACCGGTTTAGCATGTCACTTTTTATGATGTAGCATGATATGTACCACACAATAAGGCCAAGTTTGACATACACAAAATAATCCATCTTTTTATCTTTTTTCCATCACATCATCTCTCTACTTTTCTGCATATCTTTTCGTAAAAAGACAAAAAGTGCACTTAGTTTGGTCATCCCAAACAAGACCTAAGTGCATATCATATGCCTTTTAGAAAGTGCACATTGTAGGCTTTCCCATTTTAAGTTATAATTAAAATATTTTTTTTAAAAAAAAGTCATAACTAAATAACACATGAGATTTAATTAAAAATTTTGAGTCATAATTAAAATAAAGTCATAACTAAATAAAAAAATTAATCACAACTAAAAAAGAAAATAACATAAATTAGAGGTGCATACGATAGGGGTGTGTATTATAGAATTTCCCCTTTAAATTATTATTATTTGAAAAAAAAAAAGTTATTCAGTGTGTTTGGTTTGAGTTTTCTGAATTAAGTTTTTTGAAAATTGAGTTTTTTATTTTTCGTATTTTTTTGTTTTTAGTAAATATTTTTAAAATTTTAAGCATTTTTTTTAGTTTTTTAGATGCATCTTACTTAGATGTGTCTAAAAAGTAAAATATTTGTGAAAAAATATTTTAAAAAATTAATAAATACAAAAAAATATGAAAAATGTACTGAATTTTCTTCTTTTTTTTTTTTTTGTATTTTTGGTATTTTGTGAATTTTTTAAAGATTTTTTTTCACAAAAATTATATTTTTTAAGTGTATTTATGTTAGGTATATCTAAAAATTTTAAAAATTACTTAAAATATTAAAAAAAATCAGTAAAAAAAAAATTCAAGAAACAATAAAGTAGAATTTTAATTATGCCCTTGACTTCTTCCCCATTTGCTTTATATATATATCAGCGCCGCTTCTGACCCCCAGTGACGTGGCGCGCTACCATTCGTTGAAAAAAAAAAAAAAAAACAGTTTTTTTTGGGCCAATCATGGGTCTACACGCACGACCCCCAGTGACTCCCACTGAGAGGTCTTAGGCATTTTTCTATATATATATATATTATAGTTATGCCCTTCACCAGATAGTCAGTTTTCTTTGAGTGCGATGTATTTCCTACTCATCTACTAGACACTTACCTAGAAGATCCTTTCGGTTTTTTTTTTTATTTTATTATTATTATTTAAGATAAATTACACAATTGTTCCTATAGTTTTATATAGATTTCACTTTAGTTTTGGTAGTTATAATTTTATCAATTTTTCCATATACTTTCACTTTGATTCCGATGTACTCTATTTATCATTATCCGTTGCTGATCCCAAAAAAACGAAAAAAGAAATGACATTTGCGAAATTAGAAGGACAAAATAAAATTCTTTTAAGATTTATTAATTTTTATTTATGAGATAGAATTGCTAACATGCACATGTCAATTGAAAATGTTAGTTTTCTATGCAAAACAACAATGACAAATGACAGTAGAATCATATTAAAATGGAAATGAAAATATGATATTTAAATTGTTGAAATTAAAATTATAAAAATTAAAGTGAAATTTTATTCAAACTATAGAGATCAATTATGTAATTTACCATTCTCTCTAGTCCTCTGTTCAGTTTAGGCCGTAGGTCAACCATAGACCCTCACTTGAATGATATATATTACTATAATTATGTAATCAATTTAATTTTTTGTGGATGGTCCACGAGGTATAAAAAATCAACAGATCAAATCACCAAAATCAAACTCAGACCAAACTAGCCCAATCCACGTAGTGTACAAGAGACAAACCCAACCACTAAATCAACTCTTAGTTGCACTCCATCAATTTATAATTACTGTCATCACTTGTCATTTATTTATGTAATTATTCCTATATATCCTGATGTATTTGAATAATAGATTGCAATAATGAAAAATTACATATGAAAATGTAAATTAAACCAATCTAATGTACACATAATTTTACAAAACACAAAAGACAGTAATAACAAACCATCACCCAATTTGTTATCATTGTGGACTCAACAGTACAAAAAAATCACCTCCCACCATCCATTGGCAACATCATATGTTCCCTCACACTATTGTACCCAATTGTTGTTGTGTTACTACTACTAGTAGTACAATCTAACTCAAACCCACTTAGTTTCCCACCAAGCAAGTGCTCACTCTCTTCACCATTCAAATCAATTTTAACCCATGGATGCTTCTTCATCTTTTTGTTGATCAACCCCTCCAATTCCATTGCTACTTCCTTCATAGTAGGCCTTTCCTCTCCTTTTACTATTAAGCACCTCTTTGCAATATTAGCTACTTCTGTGAGCTCCTCAACAATTCCTTCAATTTCTATTTGTTCATCAATAACTTGGAACAATCGATCATTTTTCATACATGAAAGAAAATACCTAGCTAGACTCCTCTCCTTCTCTGGCTTGTCAAATGACAACACCTTCTTTCCGGTGATTAGCTCCACAAGCACTACACCGAAGCTGTAAACATCGCTTTTTTCTGTTAATTGGTTTGTGAGCATGTATTCAGGGTCTAAGTATCCAAGAGTTCCTTGCACCACCGTTGCTAATTGATCTTGGTCTAGTGGAACCAACCTTGATGCTCCAAAGTCTGACACTTTTGCAGTGTAGTTATCGTCTAAGAGTATATTCGTAGACTTAACATCTCTATGAATAATAGGAACCGATGCTGCAGAGTGCAAATATGACAATACTCCAGCCGTTTCAGCAGCTATTCGCAACCGATTTTCCCATGACATATTCGATGCCTTGATGTGGTTATGTATATGCTCAAAGAGAGTGCCATTGGTGATGAATTCATAGACGAGTAAAGGGACTTGAGTTTCCAAACAACAACCTAAGAGTTTGACCACATTCCTGTGATTGATCTGTGATAGCACGACAACCTCATTGATGAATTGCTCTATTTGACTTTGATTCATAATTTGCGATTTTTTGATGGCCACTGTTGTGTTATCTACTAGAATTCCCTTATAAACTGTTCCAAAACCTCCTTTGCCAACAATTCTATTGTCATCATAGTTGTTGGTAGCCCACTTGAGCTCTTCTAAAGTAAAGATTTTGATCGCTTCCCGAGTCGGTCTCTCTAGTCTAGAGAGTTGTTGTTTCAACATTAATCCACCATTCTGCTTGAAGAACTTTTCTTTAAGCTTCATGTGCTTTCTTTTGCTGAAAACCCAATACAACCAGGAGCTACTCACCAAAACAGTCAAAGCACCAATGGCAATACCTATATTTCAAATAAGACATTTTAAGTAACAAAGACTATAAACATCTTGCCGATATATTGACTCGAAACTAAGCACAGAAAGAAAATTATATGACTAGCGATATTAATATAAATAATGTCATACAAACTTACAAATTTTACAATTTTTTTTATTACTAATAATGTAACATGCAATAATAAAACTTTAAAATCTGAAGCATACCCATTGAAATAATATGATATGTATCATATGAGTGAGTTAGATAAATTTGTAAAATTTATTAATTTATATAGCATTACCCTGTTAATAATTTTAAATATTCTTTTAAGTTACTGGAGTATAAAAGGATGTGGATCTAATTGGGGATATAGGTTACAAGTAAATTCTTCCAAATTCATTAATTATGTGAATTAGATGTTGTACTTTATTTATTTTACTTTTGACATATATGGCATTACCAATCACAATCTGAAGCACGAGAACTCGACCAGCAGTGCAACGTGTTCCATCTGTTTTGCCATCACCGTGATATCTCTTGGGGCAAGAGCACGTATAATTCCCAGGCGTGTTTAAGCATTTGCTTTCCTCTACACACTGGTTGAGATTTGAATCTGCACACTCATCTATGTCTGCAAAACAATCAAAACAGAGGAGGGAGGGCTCAATCATGAAATTAAAGCATCACAAAAGCAATATATATAGGATCAAAAGCAATTGAATCCGAACATGATGAATATGAAGCTAGCTAAATGGATACTACTTACCTTTGCAACCATCTGAGAGGTACGCGTTCCCTTTGTAACCCTTGGAACACTTGCAGATATACCCATGACCAATTTCTGCCTCATAACAATCACTATGATCTCCACATGCATAACTAGTCAAATTTCTCTTAGCTTCATCGCATGTCTCATTATCCCATATTCCCCAATCAAGCACCAACGGCAACATGTTTTCTTTAAAATCTTGAAGGTAAGTTTTGGAGAAATTAAACGCAGCTTCTTCAACAACAAAGGCATAGCTGCACGGATTGAAGTTCGATACATCTGTATGATTGTTGAAGCTATACGCATCAATTTCGATATGGCTGAGTCGTTTTGGGATGGAGGTCTGGCAGCAACCAATTCCAGAGCAAGATCCATCATCAGGAACGTAGGAGATGTTCATACATCTTGACACACACCCAGTTGCAAAAGCGAAACTGTTGTTTTCAAAAATTCGGAGATACCCATATGTGTCACAACCAATAGAAGCGAACTTGTTCTTGGTACTAATGGAGAAATTGGCCGTGTCGAGCCATGCATAAACGTTGCTCTGTAATGGTGTACCTAACAGGTCATAACAATTACGAGATATGTAATTCATGATGCCTAACTCACCCTCGTCGAGCGATATATTTGTAACATGGAGATTGCTATGCCGTAAATATGGCTGGGAATCGCTGCAATTAATGAAGAAATCTTCGCTGAGATAACAATTCTCTTTCACGCCGAATGGGTATGGGATGCTTAAATTCCCGCAACGGTTCACGCAGCCATGATTCTTCAAATCTGCTTCTGTTGGTGGTGCTGCTTTTGTTGCTGCTGAGAATGACAATATCACCACCACTACTACTTGTACTTGTACTAGTACTAGCATTATGATGATGGGTTGTAGTTTCAATTGCATTCCTTGCCAGGAAGCCATGGCTAGCTTGCCTCTTGGAAAAAAGCTTTTTTGTATTCAAAATTCATATATAATTGTCAATTGTGAAACATTTCTAGGCAATCACGAAGAAAAAGTATTCTGAGTCAATTAAAGTAAATCAGTGCAAAATGGACAACATAACTTATTGGAGTGATTTCCAACTAGTCTAACAACTATATGGATGGTATTCACCATAATAAAAAATTAAAAAATTAAATTAACCTTGCGTGTGCATCACTTTAGTCTTGTAGTTCCTATTGTATTAATTTTTCCCTATAATATTTTATATTGTGTTAACTTAGTTCAATTGATAAACATTCGCTGATAAATTAGAAAAAAAAAAAATTTAAATTAGACATCAATTTCTCAATGACTTTTAAAAGAGTATATATGTCGATTAATTTCAATCAAATTTCTAAAAAGATCTTATTAATTTGATTAAATTGACACAATATAAAATATGTAAAGATAAAATTGATACTCAAAAACTGACTTTGTTTGGTTGAGTTTTAATAATTTGTTTGTGAATTTTTTTTCAAAAAATTACATACTAGATTTGACAAAAATAAACACAAAACAATTATTTTTGAATTATAAAAATAATAAGTTTTAAATTTTTTTTTCTTTTACCAAACTATTTTCTTTTTTATAAAAAAAATAAATAAACAAATTCTCAAAACTTGACCAAAAAGAGCTTGTTCATGATACCAAAACCTAACAAAAGCATACAAGTTCAAAAGGCAAATCATGCTCTTATGATAGAACAAAATGTTTTCAGAAACTAAGAAATGATAGTACTAGAGGGAGATCATGCAATATTACAACCAAAACCAAATAAAACCCACGAAGATGTCACCCTAATGGGATGCAAACACCAGAATTGGATCAATTGAATAGTACAGATGCCTACCTCAGAGAAGGGGAAAAAAAACAAACCTTTAAAACAGTTTTCTTAGCTTGGAGTAGTCCCCTCCTCACACTTTTGCTTTTGTTGGTTGTAGAGAGGTTGCTTTTGAAACAGTTATATATATATATGGATTTGCTGCTTCCTTTTGCAAGACTACTCTGTTTTGTTTAGTATCCTCTCTTGTTTTTGTCCTTAGGACTGTTTTAGTGACTTACAATAGTAGCAAAATAATTTAAAAGTCAAATAACTATACAAAAAATCAAAAATTATATTTTCTCTTTATTTTTTTATACTTTTTTTTATATAAAAAATCAAAAAATCATTTCAAATATTTTTCACAAACAATGTAATTCAATTCACAGATGACAAAAAGTTTTAGTATAAACTATTTTTGTGTCGTTTTAATATATAAATAAAAAGAAATTGCTCATATATACATTATGTTCAAAACAATTGCTTTTTATTTAGAAATTTATATCTAAAAATTTTACTTTTGTTATGAAATTTATATTTGAGCCGTATAAATAATATATATTGAGATTTTTTGTAGTATATGCTAATAGAATTTTCTTATGTCTTTTCGATTTGTTCTACTTCATCTACATTTACTTCCTTCACAAGATGGATTGAATTTTATTTGTGTGGCTATTCTAACTAAAAAATTAGACTCATTTTTCAAAACCAATGATGTAGCAATCTATTAAAGATGACTCTTTTTTTTTTTTTTTTTATGTATTTTCTGATTTCAACCAATCATCTCATTTACACATCACTAAATTTAAAAAATTGGTCTAAAAAATGAAACTTTCATATTATTTTGGATGTAAAAAACATCCAATTATCGTTGATCCTCTCATTGATGTTACAATAGCTAACTTAGTCATTTGGAGGAACAGTATTATTGACGTGTGCAGAGTTAAATTCTAATTGAATTTGGAATCTAGTGGTGCATGCATGAATGTTTATTAGTCCAAATTGAAGAGTCTTGATAGCTGAGAGGGTAATTTATATGTAAATTGGGCCGAGCTAGGCAATGAGCCATTCTATGGGCCGTAGTGAAGAGGCTTGAAAGATGGGCCACGGTCAAGTGCTAGCTCGATCCAGAATGAGATTCTTACCGCCAGACTGAGTAAAGAAGGCTTAGTAATAAGTCCGGTCCTAAAGACCAACGGTTAGCTCGGTCACCGCGATTAGGACAAGTAGCCCGGTCATACCCCTTTGAACCGAGGTGTTCTGAGTGTTTCTGAGGACCTTACTTGTGTTTTGCTCGGTCCAAGCTTGATATGGATAGCTCGGTTTGAGCAGGTGAAACCGAGGTACGAGCTAAGAAGGAGAAGACCGAGCTAGACAAAGTTCGGTTGTTTTAGCCAGATTAGCATGACTATGTTATCTCGGTAGTATGGTCATCCAACCGAGGTAAAAACCATCTCACTTGGTTTAAGCAGTGAGGGGGTGTTGAAGGATAAGCATTATCTTTCAGGAGTATGAATCCTAGGAGGACTTTACATGGATGAGTAAAAGTCCTACTAGGATTGTGCCACACGGAACCTACAAAAGCTCACAAACATCACCCTTGGAGAGGTAACATAACTTTGATTCCCGAATTCACAGAGCTTTTTGTCTATTTGTCTATTTTGCTGACTTAGGCATCGGAGAGGTATCCGACACACACCGCCAGCTAGCTCACGTTTGTGCTTTCAGGGAGTAAAGCGACGACGTACGAAAGAGCGCAATCTTGATCAACAGGATTATACGAGAATGTTTATTTCTTTCCCGTACAATTGGCGCCGTCTGTGGGAACAAACAGAACAAACAGAACCTCTTGATTAAGTTTTCCTTGCTAATAAAAAGTAATGGCGCACAACGAAGATTTGCCGCAGTCCGCCATTGATGTACAAAACCTAGAAGGAGGTGGAAGGCGCGAAGGTTTGCCTCCTGTCCCTCCCATGGCGGACTTGGAGCCCCAACGACATAACCCCAAGAGGGATGCTAGGGGGAGGCGGAATAACAGCCCCCGTCACTCTCGTTCACAAAGTCCTGATAGACAAAGGCGAAGGATTGATCCTCAAGTTCTGGAGGACCGCGTGAAGGAGTAGGACGAATTGATACGATGGATGGCGGCAGACATGGAGATTATGAAGCGCTAGATGAAGGGAAAATGAGTGACGATAGGAGAGGGGCGCAAAAGCAAAACGCCTCCTCGCCACTCAGAAGACCGTGGTAGGCATACCACACCATTACAAGTAGACAGTAGAAGCCTCAGGATAGGCGATACTCAATCCAGAACCTCCAGGACTCGTTGCTCCAGGTCTGAGAGAACGAGGACTGAGAGGTCGTATACTGAGGGAAGCACCTATCGGCCCTCGCGCATACACCAGACATCATCTAGGCAAACGGAGTTGCCAAGATCATCCGACTTACGGACCGTGCTGGAAGAAAGGGCACGATGGAAGGAGGATAATAGGGCGCGCGACCCTCGCAGGATATCTGCTCTTCAGCGGTTGGCTCCTCGGACACATGGAAGCATCGAGGTTGGAATGCCATTACCACGCCCTGCCTACGAACCAACGGACAAAGCATTAGTGAAGTTGCAAACCTTGCCGTTCGTTCCGGCAATCGAAAACGCGCCCCTACCTTCAGGCTTCCTCCAGCCCAAATTCACCATGTACGAGGGAAAGCCAGATCCCTATATGCACCTGAGCCACTTCCGCCAGGTTATGGCGGTATATCGTTGAAACGAGACTTTGATGTGCATCCTCTTTCCATCAAGCCTTGGCGACCTAGGCTTGACTTGGTTCGAAAAACTTCCAGAAGGCAGCATAGCCTCCTGGGCGCAATTGGCGGAGGCGTTCGTAACAAGGTTTAGAACGAACACCAAAACGCCAGTGGAGATCGACCAGCTTCTCTCCATTGACATGGGCGACAAAGAGACACTTAGATCCTACAATAGTCGCTACTGGGAGACCTTCAACCAGATTGGGGACTATCCTACCAATCTCGCCATCGCACAATACAAAAGGGGCCATCCAGTTGGGAACAGACTAAGGGACTCAATCACTATGACACCACCTCTAATGATGGAAGCCTTGATGGAAAGAGTGCACCAGCACATTAGGGTGGAAGAGGATGGCGCGTGTGCTAAAGCAAAGTCTAGCACGACTGCAGTACCAGATAAAAAGGCCTCAGCAAAGGTCAACGCAGTAGACCGTCCGAGCAGAAACGGACGAGGCAGGCGAGACAACGGAGAGGACCAGGATAAAAGATGGTTGAGAGTCCGCACTGCCATAACCACGGTATTCAAGAAACCGATCTATCGAATTCTAAGCGAAATACGTGATGAGTCTTTCGTCAGATGGCCAGCTAAGCTAGGAGAAGCTCAGAAAGACTATGACGAAAGATCACGGTGCACCTTCCACAAGGAAAAGGGGCACCGCACTGAAAATTGCACACCATTGAGACAACACCTAGAGGAGTTGGTGGCAGCAGGTCACCTGGATAAATACATTGAAGGAGGGACGCAACCAGCCCCCCAGGACCATAATAACCCCAACAGGATGCCAATCGACGCCCCACCTCAAGGCGTAATCAATGTGATACTTGGAATCTTCGAACCTGAGCGTGTATGCGAGCTCAGAGGGTCAATCAAGAAGGCCGAGCACTTAAGGGAGGTACTAAGTGCACAACCTACCATCAAAAAGGGGAAGACAGAGGCCACGAACATCATGTCTTTTTCAGATAGAGACTTGGCGAGGATATATTGTCCCCACAATGATGCCCTGGTTGTCACCCTCCGAGTCAAGGATTTTTGACGTCAAGCGGAGTTTGATCGACCAGGGTAGTTCATGTGAGATAATATATTACGAAACATTCAAACAATTGAAGCTATAAGACAAAGACTTGGCACCTGCCGTATCTCCCCTGATTGGATTCAACTCAATGCCAGAATGGCCAGTCGGCAAAATAATCCTCCCAGTCAGAGCGGGAAGCGTAACGAAACAAGTGGAATTCTGGGTGCTAAAAGTCCCTTCCACTTAAAACATAATCTTGGGAAGAACATGGCTGCAAGCCATGCGATCGGTAGCGTCATCCTACCACCAAGTAATGCGGTTCCCCAACGAAACCGGGGTAATTAAAGTGGTCTTTGAAGACCAAATTATGTCCAAGCAATGCTTTGTCACGGTAAACGGCTGCTGCGCTGCCAAGGGATACGTTCATTTAGTGGAAGAACCTGAGAGCAATGAACTGTTCGCAGATGTCGGCAAAGCTGCTGAACAGAAGGCAGTGGAAGACCTGGTACAGGTAAGAATAGATGAAAAGAACCCTGATAAGTTCTTTTTTCTTAGCTCATCCATGTCCAGCACTGAGAGAATAGAGGTCATGGAATTCTTGACCTCCAACATCGAAGTATTTGCCTGGACACCGTACGGCATGCCAGGCATTGACCCAAGCTTCATCTGTCACCAATTAAACGTCCACCCAATTGCCAGACCAATCATTCAGCGCACCCGCAGATCGGCACTCCACCACGCCGAGATAGTGGCGGAGGAAGTAGGAAACCTGCTGGAGACAGGAGCAATCAGAGAGGTACACTACCCCAGATGGATTTCCAACACAGTCGTAGTGCCAAAGAAGAATGGTAAATGGTGTGTCTGCGTCGACTACAAGACAGTTAACAAAGCATGCCCAAAGGACAACTTCCCCCTACCACGGATAGATCAACTGGTAGACCTAACGGCGGGGCACAATCGACTTAGCTTTCTTGATACATACAGAGGCTACCATCAAATCGCCATCTATGAACCGGACCAGGAGGTCACGTCCTTTACAACTCCAAGAGGACTATACTGCTACAAGGTCATGCCCTTTGACCTAAAGAACGTAGGGGCGACGTTCCAACGGATGGTCACCAAGATGTTTGAACCATTGTTAGGAAGAACAATGGAGGCTTACATCGACGACATGGAGGTCAAGAGCAAGGATGAGAATGACCATCTCAAGGACCTAGGTGAGATGTTTGAGATCCTAAAGAAGCACAACTTGTGCCTCAATTCGTCTAAATGTGCATTCGGAGTAGGATCTGGCAAATTCCTAGACTTCCTGGTGATCAACCGGGGTATAGAAGCAGACCCCTCTCAGATCAAAGCAATTCAGGACCTAGAGAGGCCAAATTCAGTAAAAGAAGTGCAGCATCTCACCGGCATGGCGGCTGCGCTCAATCGGTTCATAAGCCGGTCGTCAGACAGACTACGACCATTTTTGCATGCTTTAAAGGCCAAATTTGAGTGGGACGAAGAATGCGACCGTGCTCTGGAAAGCCTGAAAGAATACATGTCTTCCCCACCACTGCTTGTCACCCCAATACCTGGAGAAGAACTCTTCCTGTACCTGGCAGTCTCACAGCACACAATTAGCGCAGTGTTGGTCCGTGCGGAAGGAATCCAACATCTGCCTATCTTTTATGTCAGCAAGACATTACTGAGCGCCGAAACAAGGTACTTGCCACTGGAAAAACTAGCCTTAGCCTTGATGATGGCCTCAAGGAAGCTGTCGCACTATTTTCACGCCCACACCATAGTCGTCTTCACAGCTTTCCCGTTAAAAGCTCTTTTTGAAAGGGCAAACTTTTCTTGGCGAATCTTGAAGTAGGCAGTAGAGTTAGGACAATATGACATCAAGTTTCAACCCAGGACCGCGATAAAGGCTCAAGCCTTGGCAGACTTCATCGCTGAATTTACCCCAGGAAGTCATCATATCTGCCCAGTCAACCTGACTGACACAACCGAACTAGGGATGGAAGTTGACGCCGGAATAGTGCAACCCCTGGTACAAGATACTCAGTCAGACCCCAAGGCAGACCAGAATAAAGAAAGCAAGGAAGAAGAAAACCATGCTACACCAAGCCAAGGCTCACCAACAAATAAAGACTTGGTACAATCAGATAGCGAGGGGCAAATAGGTAGCATGGACCTTGAAGAAAACACCAGTAACATTTTGGACCCCAAGGCATCATCTGATCCCTCCACTTGCTGGAAGTTATTCGTTGGAGAGATGTGGAAGCTCTTCGTGGATGGAGCATCCAACCGGCATGGAGCAGGACTCGGCATAGTCCTCATCTCTCCAGACGGCCTAGTAGTGGAGCAAGCAGTCAACCTTGGCTTCCCAGCATCAAACAACGAAGCGGAGTATGAAGCGCTTCTTGCAGGCCTCAAATCAGCATTCTACATGAAGGCCACCGAGCTAATGGTTTACAGCGACTCATAGCTGGTGGTAAACCAAATTTCAGGCGACTACGAAGCAAAGGACGACAGGATGGCTAAGTATCAAGAGTTGGTCAGAACAGAAATCAAGAAATTTGAAGTAGTCAGGATAGAACAAATCGGCAGGGAGGAAAACAGCAGAGCAGATGAATTAGCAGGCTTTGCTTCAATGGCAGATACTTCCATCCCTCATCCATTGCTGATCGACTACCTACCTAGACCAAGCATTGAAGACCTCGAAGCAGAAGAGGTATGTTGCACCGAGCTAGGCCCTTCTTGGATGGATCCCATCATACTGTTCTTAAAAGATGGCACCCTACCGGAAGAAAAGAAAGCGGCCAACATAATAAGAGCAAAGTCACAACGATTTTGGCTCTCCCCATCTTTGGCATTGTACAAGAAATCGTTTTCAGGACCCTACCTAAAATGTGTTCATCCCAGCAAAGTTAAAGCATTTTTGTTCGAAATACATGAAGGCGTGTGCAGAAGCCATCAAGGGGGAAGGTCACTAGCATACAGAGCAATCTCGCAAGGATATTGGTGGCCTTACATGCAAACAGATTCAGAGAAGTATGTGAAGAAGTGCGAGAAATGTCAGAAGTTCGCACACCAAGTACATTAACCTTCCAGAGAGCTTCTACCCTTAACCAGCCCATGGCCCTTCACAATGTGGGGCCTAGACATAGTAGGACCACTTCCAACAGCACCAGGCAACAGGAAGTTCTTTCTCGCAGCAACCGACTACTTCACAAAGTTGGTAGAAGCAGAAGCCTTGGCATCAATCAAGGAAAAAGACGTGTAGAAGTTCGTCTGGCAGAATATCATCACTCGGTTTGGCATACCAAAAGCCCTAATATCAGACAACATCACTCAGTTCGACGGCAGAATCTTTAGAGGCTTTTGTGAAGAGTACAAGATAGAGTTCTACAATTCTACACCGGTATATCCCCAAGCAAATGGTCAGGCAGAAGCATCAAACAAGGTCGTCTTGGATGGATTGAAGAAGAGGTTAGAACAAGCAAAAGGCAAATGGACGGAAGAGCTCTCTTATGTTTTATGGGACTACCGTACCACACCTAGACGGTCAACAGAAGAAACTCCATTCTCCTTAGCCTATGGTATGGAAGCAGTAATCCCACTAGAAGTTGGCCTCCCCACAATTCGAAGCGAAAATTTTGATCCAGACTTAAATGGCAAAGCCATAGCATTGGAGCTCAACCTTGCAAAAGAAAGAAGAGAAAGAGCACTGGTTCACATTGCCTCATACTTTATCCAGGAAATACAACAAAACAGTGCATCCAAGGCAATTCAAGATCGGCGATTGGGTGCTGCGCAAAGTGATGAGAAACACCATGGTACCGGGAGATGGCAAGTTAGGGCCCAACTGGGAAGGACCGTACAAAGTGGTTGGATTAGTAGGCAAAGGGGCATACCACTTAGAAGACGAGGACGGCAAAACCATTCCCAGGCCATGGAACACTGCCAATCTCAAACTATTTTATTTTTAGCTTTTTTTTTTTAGAATTCTTGTAATTTTTCTTTGCCCAATAAAACTAGTAGTTTTCTTTTCAACATAAGTGTTTTATTCTGTAAAAATTGTTCTAGTGAGTTAGGGGCATTAAAAACATAGTTGGTCGGAATAACCAACTGTGAACCTTCCTAAGCCCAAGATAAGGATCCAGGCTGCAGGACGTTTGGTCGGAATAACCAAACGCTTTACTCTGGGTTGGCTGGAAAAACCAACTTAGAGGTTGGCTGGATTAAACCAACACCCCTCCTAAGCCCAGGATAAGGATCCAGGTTGCAGGACGTTTGGTCGGAATAACCAAACACTTTACTCTAGGTCGGCTGGAAAAACCAATCTAGAAGTTGGCTGGACAAACCAACACTCTTCCTAAGCCCAAGATAAGAATCCAGGCTGCAGGACGTTTGGCAGGAAGAACCAAACATTTTCCTAAATTGGCAGGAATAACCAATTTAGAGGTTGGCTGGACTAAACCAAACACTTGGTACTCTTCAGCCGAAGTAAGGATATCGGCTAAAGAGTGGTTGGCTGGACTAAACCAACACTTGGTACTCTACAGCCGAAGTAAGGATATCGGCTAAAGAGTGGTTGGCTGGATTAAACCAACACTTGGTACTCTTCAGCCGAAGTAAGGATATCGGCTAAAGAGTGGTTGGCTGGACTGAACCAACTTTTAGTACTCTTCAGCCGAGGTAGGTATCTCGGCTAAAGAGTGGTTGGCAGCTATAATTATATTGCAAGATTAAAACCAAGATAATTATCTCGGCAAGAAAATGTTAGTCTGTATACAAAGTGAATGCAGGTATGACACAGACCGAACAGAAAAATGAAAGGTTTTTCATTCAAAAGCAAAACAAAGCTACAATAGTTGGGGACTCACTCTGGTTACAAACTTTTTTGTCCAACAAAAAGAAAAAAATACTAAAATCAAGCAACAAGAAGAGAAGTACAAAATCAGGCAAATAGATCATCGAGATTAGCATCAAGGTCAACTCGGAGCCCGATTTCATTCGGTAGCACGGTCTCGGTTGGAGGCATGGTTTCAGTAGGCAGCTCGTTGGTCAGGTCTTCCACCATTGGCTCCGACCGAACTGACTGATTGACAGGGTCATTGACAATCGGGGTATTGCTGGGCACGGTTTCTTCTTCATCATCTGAATCCTCAAGAAATTGTTGCTGAAGGGCAGCAGCATATTCTGCCATGGAGCTCAGTATGAAGTATGCAGGAGCATTGAAGACCTCGCTCTCTGGACCATGACCGAGCTGTACTACAGCCGCCCTCTACCCACATTTGAAGAAGAGATCCTTGGCAGCTTCACATTGTTTAATGTAAGTCGCTTCCCCCTCCTTGTAACCCCGGAGCTCGGCGTCATCCGCACTCTTCTTCAGTTTTTCAATCTCGGCGTTCTTCTTTCCTTCAAGCTTGGCCAGCTCCCGTAGGTATTTGTCCTTTATCACGGCCGCAGCCTTTTGCTTGTCTGCTTCGGCCAAGCTAACCAATCCGGTCAGACGGCCATTCTCGGATTGAAGCTCGGCTATCTGCTTCCTGGCTTGTTCTAGCTCGGCAGTCTTTTCAGTCACTTCGGCCATGGCTTGCCTTGTAGTCTTGCGAAGTTCCAGCACACGCTTATGAGCGATGTGGTTCTTCTGCATGACCTGCAAAAGAATGGGAAAACTTGTAATCAAATCGAGATAAAAGTTGCGCAAATTAGAAAGATTAACAGAAGAAGCTACTTACAAGCACCATGGATTTTGTGGTCGAGCGGATGGCCTTCAGCTCGGTCAAATGATTGTGGTGCTCCATATCTGCTGGAAGGCAAACACTCTTGGCAAGATTAAATGCCATTAAGTGATCTTTCTCAGCAACCACCGAATCAGTGTCTTGAATAGCTCAGTTCTGGAAAGTGATTTTTGGGGCCCATTTAGAAGAGCTAGCTCAGTCCGAGCGCGCAGGTGGTGAGCTCAGTGGAGTGGTTTGGGGAAGGATGGTTTCTTCTTTATCAACGAGGCTTTGCTCGACAGTTGTAGTCCGGGCGCGCTTGCTCGCCCGAGATGACGAAGGTTGTTGGCCTGGAAGAGCTACCACGGCCTCAGTAGATTGACCAGTTTGTGGTACCTCGGCTTGGTGTGTTTCGGTTAGGAGGGCCCTTACTCTATTCCTCTTTGCCATTTCTTGTTCAACAGTAGTACGGACCAGGTTGATTTGAGGCAAGTTTGGGTCCGGTTCAGGAGAGGCTTCTAGCAAAAAGTTAGTTACCTTCGCTTTTCGTCGACTGCTATATCTGTATGTCGGTTCCAAGTTCAGTAGCTTGGCCCAACTTCTTTCAGGATGTCACAGTGCGGCGCGAAGTGTGTCCAAATTGGGGTAACTATACAGCGACTTGAGGTGGGCTGAATCTGCATAATGAAGACAAAAGTTAGACCGGTTCAGGAATTGGAGACCAAAATAAAGAGAAGCAGGCAAAGAAGCCGAAGTAATTATACCGGGGGTTCCTTTATTCCAGTTTATTCTACGACCAGGGATCTGGGCTTGGTGATCTTCAAAATTCCCAGATACCCAGAAAAAATCATCATTGTTTAAATCTTTGTCCGGGGTATCTTTGATTATTTTCTCTCGGCGGCGTCGTATTCTCAAATAGTAGACCCAGCCATCTTCTTTTGATCCTATAGAATATTGGTGGAAAAGTTCAGCTAAAACCGAGGTTAATACCAGCCCAGCGGTTTAGCTCGGCTATGCCATTTATTATACGGTATGAATTTGTGGAGAGCTGGGTAGGACATATCCTAGTTTGCCTAAGGAATTCACAGAGGAGAGGCTATACAGGGAATCTTAGGCCGGTTTCTACGATGGAAAGGAGGGTAAAGGGAACAAAACCAGGGTTTCCCCAAGGTGTGACATCTAGCTCGGCTAAGGTGAGATAAACATCGTCAGGGATGTTATAATCCTTTCGGAATTCAGCCATTGCACCAGGTGAATTAACTAAAAACCTATACTTTCCCATTTGTTTTTTAAGTTATAAATAAGTTAAACTGGAGTTAGCTCGGTCAAAGAAAGGTGCTGTGTGGCTCGGTTGAGCGCTCAAGGGAGTGCCTGGGCAACCTAAAGTCTGCAAAGTGAAAAAACAAAGGTGTTATGCACAGATCGTTGGACCGTGCTAAAAGAAATAGAGGTAAAATAAATGAAGTCCTAGCTCGGCTATGTGAGATGCTACGGGTCTTAGCTCGGTTTCAGCAAGGGGTTTGTTAGCTCAGTTTGAGCAAGGCATTTGTTAGCCCAGTTGAGCCTCTAGGGGCAGCGTTCTCAGTTCGGTTTGAACTAAGAGGGCTGGTGTAGCCCCAAGTTGTAGCTCGGTCATGGTTGAGGCTTTCAAGCCTGCTGTTGCGCAGACCTAGTACGGTTCGATAGCTCGACTAGTTGACTAAAAAGGAGGTTTTACTTGTTGAAAATGCTAGTCTAGCATGAAGTGCTAGTCCGGTTGGCAGTTTGGCTAGATTGATATCAACTACAAACAACTTCCTAGTTCGGTTATATTGTGATTTTGGATCAAATACAGTGTTCTACAGATTGCTTAGGGAAATACAAGTGGTTCTTGTAGGGTTTTTCCTAGAAAATGCAAGGAAAAGCAAAAATGTGTTTTGCAAAAGGCACATAAACAATATACTGTGGATTGTAAACGATACAGTGTAAAAAGAGAACAGATCTGAGTAGCTTACCAGGTCAAGAGGAGGAAACTGAAGATGGAAGCAACGACAATGAAGAACACGAACTCAGCAAGCTCAGGGTCGAGGAGGATCAGAAGCATGGGCGAAAGAGGAGATGAATAGTGATTCAAGTGATTCAAAAGATATTGAAAGGGTTTGTTTTAATGAAAGGCCCAAAATTTGGGCGGGACTGTTCAAAAAACACGAGGTACGAAGACGGCGTGACAGCTGCCTTCAGCCAATCAGAATGTGCCACGTGTCCTTGGAATGAGAAGCGATTCAGTTGCTGTGATTGAAGAGACACTTTGACCGGACAGGTAGAGCCCGGTGTGAATTTAGCTCGGCTGGAGAGGCTAAAAAGTTTTAGCTCGGCTGGAAATGCTAAAGAGTTAGCTCAGTTGAATGGCTGGTTTTTTAGCTCGGCTGCTAGACAGGAAATCCCTATCATGCTGCACAGATGGAATTAAGGGGCAATTGAGAGGGTAATTTATATGTAAATTGGGCCGAGCTCGACAATGGGCCGTTCTATGGGCCGTAGTGAAAAGGCTTGAAAGATGGGCCACGGTCAAGTGTTAGCTCGATCCAGAATGAGGTTCTTACCGCCAGACTGAGTAAAGAAGGCTTAGTAATAAGTCCGGTCCTAAAGACCAACGGTTAGCTCGGTCACCGCGATTAGGACAAGTAGCCCGGTCATACCCCTTTGAACCGAGGTGTTTTGAGTGTTTCTGAGGACCTTACTTGTGTTTAGCTTGGTCCAAGCTTGATATGGATAGCTCGGTTTGAGCAGGTGAAACCGGGGTACGAGCTAAAAAGGAGAAGACCGAGCTAGACAAAGTTCGGTCGTTTTAGCCAGATTAGCATGACTATGTTATCTCGGTAGTATGGTCATCCAACCGAGGTAAAAACCATCTCACTTGGTTTAAGCAGTGAGGGGGTGTTGAAGGATAAGCATTATCTTTCAGGAGTATGAATCCTAGGAGAACTCTACATGGAGGAGTAAAAGTCCTACTAGGATTGTGCCACACGGAACCTACAAAAGCTCACAAACATCACCTTTGGAGAGGTAACACAACTTTGATTCTCAAATTCACAGAGCTTTTTGTCTATTTGTCTATTTTGTTGACTTAGGCATCGGAGAGGTATTCGGCACACACCCGCCGACTAGCTCACGTTTGTGCTTTCAGGGAGTAAAGCGACGACGTACGAAGGAGCGCAATCTTGATCAAC